>JALPQD010000043.1:8798502-9224154 GCA_023101885.1 Typhlomys cinereus
TGCTGCGAGGCAGAGTCTTAACTCCCGAGCCATCTCTCCAGCTCAGGTGCCTTTTCGTGACTAAGTTTCCATATTATTATTATTATTATTATTATTATTAGAGACAGGGTCTTTCATTGATTACAAAGCTCAGCTAGACCAACTGATAGGAGCCTGGAACCTGTGTTTCTCTGCTCCACCTACTGGAATTTATCAGCACACACCCTATGCTTGACTCTTACAAGTATCCCGGTGATTTGAACTCAGGTCCCTGTGCCTGGGCAGCAAGCACTTTACCATCTCTCCAGCCCTTGCTTTCCTTTCACTGCTTTGTGACCTTGGGCCTCCTCAGAGGAGTGGCTGGAACAGGTGTTCACGGATGAGGAGCCCGGTACAAGAGGAAGAGTGAGGTCTCTCGGCCGCTGCCTCCTCCTCTCCGTGAGAAACAGCCTGTAGCTCAGCCCGTAGCTCCTGGATTCTTTGTCTACACCTGAGTCCTAAAGCTGGGCCCACAGACAGGTGGGGCGTGGGGGGGAGGCCATTTCTCACCTGTGCTCGTGGATTACATTCCCTTCTTCACTGTCTTCCTTCTAGCATTTTCTCTGTCACTCCTGTATGACTATTTTTTACCTAACTGGGCCCCTCTTCAAACATCACCAGTAAGATCTTTAGCCCCCAGCAAGGGCATTATGATTTTAAAAGTGCCAGAGGGGCTGGAGAGCTGGCTCAGAGATTAAGACTCTGCCTTGAAAGCAGAAGGTCCTGAGTTCACATCCCAGGTCCCATGTAAAAAAATGCCAGATGGAAACAGCAGCAGCCTGAACTTCTGGCCTTGGTGGGCAGAGCCCAGGAAACCCCAGAGCAAAGCAAAAAGCAATTCAGGATGATTCACCTTGGAAACAACCCTCTGGGCATGTCTGTGAGCTGAGCAGACCCAGACTAACTGTGGGCAGCTCTGTTCCATGGGGTGGAGTCCAGGAATGAAGAAACAGGAGAAAGAGAGTTGAGAGCCTGAGTTCATCCCTCTCTGCTTCCTTTTCTGCAGATGCAGTGTGTCTAGTGTGCTGTTGTGCCTTCCCTACTATCTACCGTGTAGCCAGCCGGCCTCTTGCTCTCATGCCTTCCCCGCCATCTGCAGTGTGGCCAGCTGGCCTCCTGCGATCATGCCTTCCCCACCATGATGGGACTTCTGCCCTTGAGCTGGGAATGAACACAGATCCTTTCTCCCTTAACTTGCTGCTCACCAGGTATCTGGGCAGAGCGAGGAGACACATAACTAATACAGTAGATTTTTGGCTCTGAGCCATTCAGCTTATCTTGTCACCTGCCTGGGCTACCTTTTGTCCCTTTGTAGGAAAAGCCTGCCTTCCTGCCAGCTCTCCACTCACCTTCTCCATTAGCTCCCACTTCAGTCATGTGGAGCTTGTTTGGGGACTATCACAGTTAGACACACTTGTCAACTTTGGTGGTGGAGGGTTCCGACTGTGGACACATTTGTAAAGGATTGGTAGTTGAATTACGCCCAGAGAAAGCCCACAGGAGACTGTCTAGTTAGTGGGTAAGATCTAACCCATGGCAGGTGAGACTAGTCTCTTGGCAGGAGACAAGATGGCGGGAACTGGTTAGGGAACTTGGCATCCTTTGGTATACTTGGCCAGATGTGCTGGTCTGGCAAGACAGCCTTGACCCTCTCTCAGCAGTCCTCTGGATATATAGATTATAGTGTGGCCAGTTTCCTTGGCCCATGGTGTTGGTGTGGACTATCCTGGCAAGTTGGACGTGGAACGTAACTGGACAACCGCAAGCCAGAATAAATGCCCTTAGTCCCTTCAGCTGTTAGGTTGTGAATTCATCAGCAACCATGCAGAGTAACTGCTACAGGGACTAATTACTGGATCATTTGGCTCTGACATCCACGTTGTCCAGGGCCTCGTGGTTGTCTGAATCAACTGCAACTTCCCTCCCAGGCTCTTTGGACCCTTGACTCTCTGATGCCCTGCACATCTTACTAGGACACTTGCGTCCCTGTGGCAATCCCGTGGTAGGCTCTCTGAGACTGGCCACAGGAGTTGGGAATGGAACCCATTGAGCCACCTTGTCTCTCTTTGCACTCTGAAGCCACACTGGGTGCCCTTGGCTGGCTGGGAGTGAATGAGTCTGTTTTAAAAATGTCACGGTCAGATGCATCGGTGTGGCATGTCAAGGATCCAGTGTCTGGACTCAGAGTCCCTTTAAAGGCAGTGGCTTATGGGAATCCCACGTGGGCTTCCTTGTAAACAGCACCCTTTGCGTGGCTCATGTGAGTATTTTCTGGAACATTTGTTATAAAGCCTTCAGAGTAGAGTGCCTCTCAGTCAAAGGAGACAATTAAGAGCAACTGCCTTATGCACTCTGGACATGAAAGAGTGTCCCCCATTGGGCCAGACCCCAAATCCCAAACCCTTAGATGCTGCCCCAGCCCCGAGTTTTCTCTAGTGAGTAGTAATCTATACGCCTTCCATCATGAATGGCACCTACATGTGTCTGCACTGTGCATGCTTGTTATTCTAGTAAGTGGAGGTAACTTCTGGGACTTACAAATACTTGTTGTTATTGTTATTATTATTATTATTATTATTATCTTGAGACATTGGCTCATATATCCCAAGTTGGCCTTGAACTTGCTATATAGCAAGAAGGATAAACTTGAACTTCTAATCCTCTTGCTTCTACCTCAAAAGTGCTGTGATAACAGGCATGCAGTATCAGCCCCGGTTTATGTAATGTTGAAGATCCAACCCAGGATTTCCTCAGCAATTTCATGTGTGTGTGTGTGTGTGTGTGTGTGTGTGTGTGTGTGTGTGTGTATCAGAGGATATTGTATGTGCCTATGGAAGTCCAAGGGTGACTTTGGGAATCATCCTGGATTGTTCTACCTCTTTTTTTTTTTTTTTTGTATTGTTCTACCCCTTTATTGCTTTGCTCTGGGGTTTCCCAGACTCTGCTTTCCAGGGTCAGAATCACAGGCTTCCCCCCTGGCATTTTTATGTGGGGTCTGAGGATCCGAACTCTTGGGGTCCTTTTGCTGATGAGACAGAGGCTTCAACCCCTGAACTACCTCCTCAGCCCTCCAGTGATTTAGTTTAGAACAGTACCAAATGGCTAGTCAGAGTTGATTATCAATAAATGAATAAATGAATAAAGCCATCGTTTTCATGCTGTGAGCATTCATGCAATATTTTCATGTCACCTGGCAAAAGGCCAAACTAAAAAGATTGGTGCGATCCTGACCGTGACCCAGATGGGAAGCAGTGGCCGGACTCTTGGTCATATTGGGATGATTACCTGTAGTCGTTGACGTTGGCAAGAAGGTGGTGACGCACTGACTCCCCAGGCTGGAAGACAGATGGTATAATCAGGTTTCATCCCCGGGCGGTAGAGCCCAGCATCTTGCTAGACCACTTTGCAGAAGTCGCCTCCATCCGTAAGAACATTTTGATTCCAAGTCTCTGTGGAACACAGACGCAGGAACGGGAAGTTCTGTCCCGCGCCAGACGTGACCATGCACATCCGCTGTCTCTTAGTCACAGCAGTAAACACTGATACACGAATGAAGTTAGGTTAATATGGGGAGCTAGGCTACAATTCCAGGGTACTTCAGTGTTGAAGATCATGTTAAGGGGCTGGGGAAGTGGGTCAGTGATTCTAGCATGAGGATCAGAGGTTGGATCCCCAGAACCCACTTAAAAGTTGAGCAGGTGTGGTGGCCACCACCTGTAATCTCAACGGCCAGTAGGTGGAAGCAGGGGAATTCTTTGAGTAAGGTGACTAGTGAAGACTAGCTGAATCAGTGAGCTCTGGGTTCGATTGAGAGAGCCTTCCTCCCTGGTTAAAGTAGAGTGATCCAGTGTGACACAGTTAACCTTGGTTTCCAGTTTGACTAGATCTGGAAGTAACTAACAGATCATCCATCAAACCACCTGAAGGGATGATCTGGGTTATTTAAAATACAGTGTCCCCCCTTAAATGTGGGTAGCACCTTCCACTGGCAGATTAGGTAAAAAGCAAGCATAAGCTAAGAAAAGCACACCAGCTCTCTGCTGGCAATTTCCTCTTCCCGGTGGCCACCATCATATCCCAGTTTCTTCGAACTTCCAAGTTGACTGAAGACCTGTGACCCTCTAGGATTCCTCTGGCCTTCAGCACCAGACCACGACAGTCAGCTCCCAACCCGAGCAGTTACGGGCAGTCATTGTTGGACAATGGATTGATTGTCAGCCGAGCCAATCAATTCCAATATAATCGTTCTCTCAATTCTATTCCTCTAGCAAACCCTGACTAACACATCAAAGAAAAATGTCAACATCAGCTCAGGTATCCATGTGTGCGTGCACACGGGCCACACACATGCCTTCCGTGTACCCATGCATGTGAACATGCACACCCACACACAGAATAAACAAATGATAAGCAAACTAAAATGGTCATGTTTCTATGGATCTGCGTCACTTTCATGGGTCAAAGGTGGTGTGCGCCTAATCTGTGTCCCCATTCGGTTTTCTAAAGCTGAACTTGGCCTGCATGCCGAATGCTTCTGGATGTTGGTGCCAGCCCCAGGATCGAGCCGACATGTCAGCCCTCTGTGCGTTTCCCCAAAGTTTACTTGGGTTGCGGGGAGAGAGAAGAGATGACATCGGAGAGTCAATTGAGTGACATCAGTCTCCTGGTGTTTGGTCCAGTCGCCTCTGCGGCGAGCCAAATGTTCAGTTTCACAGTGAAGTCTAAACCTGACGCGCGGCTGGCTGAGAGACCTTTGGGGAATGACATTTCTGCTTTGAGGGCTTCTGTGGAGACAGAATTGCTGGTGTCGGAATTCAGTTTCAGGCTCTTGTGAATAACGATCCCAATTCTGGGAGGAAAAACACAGCAGATCATGATTTTGGCCCCCAAAGAATAGCTCTTTGTGGCTGCCACAGCGCGCACTGTCTGTGCATTTGCTGTGGCGCCCAGAGCCAATTCACCATGATGGCAGTGACTTGGATTATATGGCTCTCGACACCCTGGGGTGCTGAAGGGCTTCCTCGGATTGCGACAGGCGCAGCTGCTGTCTGCTCAGGCAGGGGTGTCCAGAAGAGACAGTGTTGAGGGTGCATGTGCCTCTGTGTGTGTGTGTGTGTGTGTGTGTGTATTGCATGCATGTACATTGTGTGTGTATGGTGCATGCGTGTGCATGATGTGCACATGCAGTGCATGGTGTGTGTGGTGCATGCATGTACACGGGGTGTTTGCGTGAGGTGTATGTGTCATGTGCAGGGCATGTACACATGGGCGTGTATATGTGATGTGTGTGCATGTGTGTGGTGTGTGTGGTGTGTGTGGTATGTGTGTATATGTGATATGCGTGTGTATATATGTGATATATGTGTGTATGCATGTGGGGTATGTATGGCATATGTGTGTGTGCATGTGCTCTGTGTGTGGCATATGCATAGTGTATACACCCATGTATAAATACGTATAGTGTGGGCAGCTATGTGTGCATGCATATTGTCTGTGTGTGCTTGTGTATACATACACATAATATGTATGTTTGTGCAAGTTATTGGTGTGTGTTTATGTGTGTGTGCCTGTTGTCTGTGTATGAATCTGTGCGTGTGTCTGTGTGTGGGTGTGTATATGTTGTCTATATGTGTTCGTGCATGTTGTTTATCTGCGTCTGTGTACATCTGTGTGTCTGTGTGTGTGCGTATCTGTGTAACTCTTTTAAAACAAGCTCAGGAACTCAGTAAGCTCCTATGTCCACATCTAGATCGTGTGGACTTGGAATGACTGCAGGCCTCAGAGGCATCTGATTAGGAAGAGCTGACTGTTACCTGTCCCCCTTTTCCCTTTCTTAGGAGGATGATGGCCCCAACCACATGAATAACTTGGTCCTTCCCGCAGTATTGTCCTTCTGTGCCAGAGAATGTTCTTTGTGGAGGCAAAGGAGCACCCGTGTGGTTTTTCTTTTCTGCCCATCTGCCTGGACTCTGGCTGTCTTTAGGATCCCGTGCGCACCACAGCTCCCCTAGATTTCCTGGCCACACTCTGCTCTGGCCTCGCTAGGCCTCCTCCGGAGCTACATACACAGACCACATCACACGTACTTGAAAATCACCTGCAGTACTCAAACCAGCAGGAACAGAATGTGCATGTTGTAAGGTTGGATTGAGGTCTGTGTTTAATTAGCCTCTTCAAGGGAGCCTCTTGTAACCAACGCCATGCGCAGTCCTGCTCAGCTGGGCTTTCCCCTGAGTCTCCAAGAGGGACCGGCAGTGTGCTGGGTCTTGCTGGGCAGGACGAATCAGTGGTTGCTACTCACCTGCCCCACCAGCCTGGGGCTCACTTCATCATTTGGGAGGAATGTGACAGACAACATCAAGCCTGCCGCTTAGTGATCATATTTCAAAGTCAGCCTAGGCTGAGCAAGGCCACAGGAACAATAGGAAGCGCTGCCCCTGATTGGCATGGGTCGCCCCACTTTCCTGTACTCTCCTTCCCACCTCCCCGCATTCCCCAGTTTTTGGTTTCAGATCCTTCGTCTGGGAACCATTTCCCTTGAAGGAACACGTAAGATAATTCCATCTCGTGCGCAGCGGGCTGAGCTGCGGTGAGTGGTCGCGCACGTTAGCTGCAGTTATTGCCATTATCAGCCACCTGCCTTTTGCTGCTGCAAGACTTAAATACGTATCATCCTGCCGCACACCTGCCCTCAGCCTTTCTGGTTGCCTCTGAGGGCTTCTGTCCTGTTCTTGCCCCCTGAAGCTCTGCTCAAAGGCAGCCCCCTCCTGGGAAGCCTTCTCCCATCATCCTCTACTTCCTGTCCAGCCAGAGATAAGGGGCTCCCCTGCTGGCCTGTTGGTGACTACCCCCACCCCACTATACTGTTTGTATCTTGCTCTAAGCCGAGTCCCTAGACCGCCTTGGTCTAGAGACCTCTCCCGGCCCAGCTCTTCAAACACCTGGATCAGCATTTCTGCAAAATACAACAGAAACACCAATGTAAAAAACGCAAGCCAGGGCTGGCGAGATGGCTCATGGGTTAAAGCCTTCACCTCCCAAGCCAAAGGACCTGTGTTCAGATTCTGGATCCCACATGAAAATGCTAGTGGAGTGTGGCGGCCCACCTGTAATTCTAGCCCTGGAAGGCAGAGCTTGGAATTCCCCCCAGAGCAAGCTGGCTGGATGGCCCTCGGCTTAGAGACCCAGGCTCACAGGGATAAGGTGGAGGAGTGATGGAGGGTGATTCCCAATGTCACCCTTGGGCCTCCGTGCTCACATGCACTGATATATTCTGTCATTCTGTCGGCCTTGAGAACTAGTCTAATGCACTCGGCACACTCCCCCTCTAAAATACTATCTGGCCGTTTACACAGCATAACTTACCGCAAAGGCCTTTTGTTTCCATGAAAACATCACTAGTAAATACATGCAGTGTGTCTGTGTGTCTGCTTGTGTCTGAGTGTGCCTGTGGAGGTCCAAGGGGGGCTTCAAGACTCATCCTGGATTGGTTTACCTCCTTTTTGCTTTGCTCTGGGGTTTACCCAGGCTCTGCCTTCCAGTGCTGGAAATACAAGCCTCCTTCATTTCCTCCTTGTGAGGTAGAATCTTAACCCCTGAACCATCTCTCCAGCCCTGAAGCCAGCTCTTACGTGACTGATTCCACCTGATAGAACTGGACACATGGAGGGTATTTAAGGAAATAATTGAAGTCAATGAAGGAAGGAAGGAGTAAATGAATTCAAGATCAATATTCGCTCAGTTAAATGACTACACTACGGACCGTGAGTACAGAGCATATTTAAAACTCCTTATCCCCAGGCTGAATTTTCGTAGTTAATGGCTTGCTAAACAGATTCCACTTTTTTCCTATTTTTTTTTTTATAAAATTAGTTCATTTGCACATGAAGACCAATGCTTTCCCTAATTTTGAAAATTTTTCATATTGGATAGATAGATGTTATTTCTTCTTCCCCCTCTCCCCCGCACCCTCCCACCCTGTTTTCCTCACTCTATGCTCCTGCGCATGGGAACTGCTCATTCTTGTTCCTTTCTTTAAGACTTTTTTAATGTCTTCATACTCATTTTTATTAAACAAATAAAACTGGTAGTAGAACTTTTTATTTAATGCATAAACATATAAGTCTCTTTATTAGAGAAATAACACATATTGATGATTATGGTCAATGGTCACATCTATGTGTTAAATCTTTAAAAATCAGAACCAGTAATGAGGATAGATTCTATGTCCTCTTCATTACATTGTGAAGTGTCTTGTGTAGTCATATTCTATTGTTGGAATGACAGCTTGTACAAATTTCAAAAATATTAGAAGATACATATGAACACCAAGTTCTCCCCCACCTTCTGCAACTGTTTCAGTGATTTTCTTCATCACTTCAGCATGTCTGCATGGGTGAACCGAACACATAGGAGGTGGTGGGAGGTGAGGATGGTTCTCAATGGTTACTGTTTTCTTCGCATGATCTTGACTGATGTCTTCATACATGTGCTCAGTCGTTAAAGGCTGTTGTTGCTCATCATAGCCAAATAACCAAAGCCATGGTGTCTGGTAATATTTATCGTAAGTGATGTACAGGTCATAAGTTCTGGTTTGCAAAATAGCATCTTCACCTCCTCCAGCATCGGGTTTAGCTTTACAAGCTTCGGCTATTTTCCTTGTGTCTAAAGTAGCCTCATCTGTTTCCAACAATCCACTCTCTTCATACTCTTCCATGTCTGCAGCTTCTCCTTCCTCTTCCTCTTCTTTGTCATCACACGGTGCTGAGCAATCCTGAAGCTTTATACTGTCCTTGTTTTCCAGTGTAATCTCCTTAACTGCTTCAGTTATTCCTGTAATACCTGTGTTGTGATATGTATCTACCCATCCTCCATCACCATCCATCATCTTCTTCGATGATAGCTTCTAATTCATCTGAATACTCCGTTTGTTTGCACCGTTTGTAACATGGCACATTTTTGGTTACCAAAACTTGTTTCCCTGTTGGTAGGTATGCCTTCACTTTCAATTCTTCCCCAGTAGCCCATTGCCATGTTGTACAGTGGTGAACTAAGTGATCTCCAGCTGCCACGAACTCTTCTGGGGTGATTACACCTGTTTCCTTAAACTTTGATTCCTTGAGCACTAGGGTCAGGTACTTGGCCACTTCCAGAGCCTTTCCCTTCACCGTGTTAATCACATTCTGCATGCTGGGGCCGAACGCAGCCGTGTACATGGGGGGGACCCCGGATCGGAGTCACAAACTGTCCGCCGAGCGCTCCAATCGCCTCGGCGGGGTGGGACGCGCTGTGCCCGCTGGGCCGGCGAGGGGGAGGGGCGGCCAAGACTTTTTTTGACATATTACTAGCATAGAAAGTTCCTTTGGGGGTTACATCCCATAGTCTTAGGTTTTTTTTTTTAAATAAGTCACTCTTATTAATAATAAGTCCCTCCTATCTCCCACCCCCTCATTCCCCACTGTTAGGCTGATGTTCTTAGAGGTAAGATTTATGTTCTCAATAGAATAGGGCCACGCTTGAGCTGGGGAGAGAGATTAGGGTTTAAAGCTTCTGCCTCTCACACAATAGGACCTGAGTTCAGATCCCAGATCCCATGTAAAAATGTTGGGCAGAAATGACAGCAGGCTGCAAATTCTGGCCCTGGAAAATAAGAGTCTGGAAAACCCAAGGACAAAACAGAAGGGTGATTCTGATGTTACCCTTGGACCTGCATAGGCACACACAGTCAAGTGCCAGTGCCCTCGGGTACACACACACACACACACACACACATACACACACAATAAATAAATAAAAATAATAGAACCACTCTTGCTAATCTCCCTAGAACTGGGACTCAGAGCCTCTTCAGAGAACACAAACCTTGTGCCCACTGGAAACCGGAAGGAAGAGTTATACGCTTGTGTGTAAGTGTGGTTCAGAGGTCCCATGGGAACGAGCAGAGCTGCGCGTGTTCGACGTGTTTGCGTCCTGCCGCGTCAGTGCTCAGGTCAGCATCAGGACGCTTCCCCCTAGGCCTTCTGCATCCTTGATGGATGTCTCTCCCACTCCTCTTTTCCTTTTATTTTTCCTTCGAGACAGGATCTCTGGTGGCTCAGGCTGGCGTCCACCTTGCTGTGTAGCCAAGGATGACCTTTAAGTTTGGACCCTTCCGCGTCCACCTGCTGGTTGCTATGAGACAGCACTCGGACACGGCCAACTCAAGGCAGAACTGGAGATGTAGGTGCCCTGAGGTTCCACAGGGCATATGGTCCGTTTGGCAGGCGTTGCATAGCAGAAGAAGAAGGTCTACTCAGGTCACTGCAGCCACGGTCAGGCCACCACCCTCAAGGCCTGTCCTCCGTGACGTGCCTTCCTCTAGCAGGCGCCTCTTAAAGGTGCCACAGCTTTCTTAACACCACTGTGGATTGAAGCATTTGCGGGGGCTCGCATTCAAACCGTGACAACCACCTGGCCTAGTTTGTGTAGTTTGAGGAATGGAACCCAGGGCCTCCTGCATGCTAGTAGGACCCTGTACTGGCTGGCTGTATCTCAGCCCTCTGCGATGGCGATTCTCATTGGCTGGGAAGGGAAGCCCCGGCGAGATGGGGGCTTTCCTGACGTCTCATCCTTTCCTCTTCGCCGAGAATCCTTCTCCACCCCTCTGTCTGACTCCAGAGAAAAATACTTCAGATTTGAAGACAGGCTGGTCTCTCTGCTTTCCAGAACTTTTGGCCTGTTGCTTTTGTTCCTTTCCTTTAAAAATGACCCAGACCTGCCCACATTCCACCATCTCCATCCATCTCCCACCACTTCTGGCCACACCTGCATTCAGACTGTCCACCCACACATACTGTCCCCCACATCTGCATTCACACTGTCCACTCACACAGACTGTCCCCCACCATACCTGCATTTACACCGTCCACTCACACAAACCGTCCCCCACACTTGCATTCGAATTGTCCACCCACAGGTCACACTCTCCTTCCTCTGAGGTTCCACTGGCACCAGTCTACTGCACAGACCAGGGAGATGGAGGAGGCAGCTGTGAAAGGCAGAATGTGTGCCGGGAGTGTGAGATTGTTAGGAGACAGATCCCATGGGAGGATGGAGTCATTGAGGATGGGACAGTGCCATTGAAGGGACAGAGGAAATGCATCCGGGGAGAAATTGGGAGAAGAATGTTCTAGAACTTTCAGATCTTGTGAATCTATAGCCCTCAACAGTTCGGTGCTTGTGTTTACCCGTCATAGAATTAACTTCATGTAATAATAAATTGCTCACGGGTAAGTATCAGTATGTGGCGTGTGACACCGCGCTCAGGTATTGATCGTGACTGCCTGCCGTTCTCAGATGGGAAATGGAGGCACTGTGAACTTAAATAGTTCCCCAAGGTCACTGGGATGATTAGTATTCATTGTCAATCCAACTCCTTGGAGGCAGAACTTTCTGGTATGCCTAAAGCAGATTGTATCGACTGATTGGGCCCCTATATTAAGAGCTTTAATTGAAATGGGACATCCTTCCATTGTGGGCTTGGGTGAACCCCTAGAAGAATGTAGAGATTGCTTTCATTGAGTGAGAACAGTGAGAGCAGGGGATGGGCCGACTTCCCTGCCAGGAGGGTCTGTACCCCATAGAGTCTCTTTGCTCCAACCCCCATGTCTCAGAGCAGAAGTTCTGCTTCTCGGTCACTGCCCCTCCCCCCATGGTTAGCCAGCGCTTGCAAAGCCGGTGCTGATGTGATACTTAGTCAAGTATCCCATGGCGACAACCTCTCCACAAGCCCAAAGCCTGGAAAAGCTTCATATCTCCTTCTGGTGCTGTTTTTTTCTGCTTTTGAGAATTAGCCCATGTCGTGGTGGAATATCAGTAGTGAACTTCTTTCCACCCTTGTCGGTGGCATGGTGTGTTTGGGTTTTTATCTTGCAGTACCTTGAACCACTTAAACCTTATCTCTCCCTTAAATCCATTGGATCAAGCATTTTGTTGCAATATGTAATGAAACTAATATAGTCACCTAACAAAGACGTGGTGGAGTAGACTCATCTTTCAGAGTTTATGCTTTTAACAGACACAGTATTCCACGTGGGGTATGGGCAAAATGCACCCCACGTTCCTTTTTAGGAGCTGTAGTTTCTAACTCAGTGCTAAAGTAAATCAACTTCCAATAAGTGCTTCCTGTGTAATCAAGTTGAATTTAGTTAGTTTATTGCCAAAGGGTTCTTTCTTAATTGAAAAAAGAGATGGGTTGGGAGAGAGTTTCCCAGGTATACTGTGCCCCAACAAAGACTGCAAGAGGGTGAGAGAATAGAACCACCTGATTTCAGATACCCATTTCCTTCACACTACCACCAGCACAAATGCTTTGCTTCTGATGCTGAGGATGTAACCCCAGGCCCACAGCGACCTCTACCTCCTTCTTTAATCCATGTTTTTTGCTGTTTGTTTTGTTTTTTAACTTGTTTGCTTGTTGTGCTTGTTACGGGTGCGAGAAGCCGCTCGCGTTCATTCCCCAGCTGTGTATGGAGGAACTACAGCATGCTAGATGCCGTGTTTGACTCCTTGGACTCAGGTGTGCACATACAAACAAAATCCCTGTGGGTTTCACATCTTCCTTTCTTCATTGTTCATGTCACATGCTTACCGCTATTGACTGTGGCATCCGTTAACTGTGGATATGTGGTCCTGGGGTTTTGTGTATTGTAGAGTCTCAGAATGGTTCAGTTGATTCCTTGGGTTCTGGAGATTGAAGGCATTGACCAATCAGATCAGATCAAAGATGAGTTTGGTTTACTGGGGTATCTTCTAATCACCACTGTGGAACTGCTAATGGAAGAGTTGCCTTGACTAGTATGGTCGACTCAGAGGTGTTCGGGAGAAATGTTTCAGTGGTAACAAGAGGCATATAAGCTTTTTGGTGGATTTCTGTTGTTTCAATGACCTGAGAGTAAATAAGTTTGGATTTGCGAGGTAATGTGTTCGGGCTTACAGCTCACTTGTTCAACTCTGCCCAGTGCTATGGGAGAAAAACGGCCCTGGACAGTATGTTAGCAGATGGACATATTTGTGTTCTCATAAAGTTTTATTCATAAAAACAGACATAGGTCTCCAAGTCACAGTGAGTCACCCTCTCTTCTAAGAAAGAATCCTCTGGATAAGAGATTGCAAGAAAGACGCACTTTCTAAAAGAAGAAAAACATTCACACAAAGTAACAAAGTAGCAAAACCCAAAGTGAATGTGAAGTAGATGCAGAAAACAGCACTGGTTTTATTTCAGATGCTGAAAACATTCTTCAGATGCTTCTGGAAGTTTGGATTTGACTCTCGGTGGTTTAAATATCCTGTTTTGGTGAACCTGGCAGTGACCTGAAATTCTAGCCCTGGAAGGTGGAGCCTGGGAAACCCTAGAGCAAAGCAATCAGAAGGTAGAGCAATCCAGGGGGATTCCTGATGTCACCCTTGGGCCTCCACACACACACACACACACACACACACACACACACACACACACACACACAGACACACTACAGGAATGTGTGTCCAGTTTTGCTTGATCTTTCCTGAGTGGGTAGGTACGAGGAATAGCGCAAAGGGCTCATTCAGGGACCAAGTTTCAGGGACCTGAAACAGATCTTTTCTGGGACAGACTCAGAGGAGATAAACTGTCCCCTGGGAATTTGTGTGTGGCACAAGATATAAATTTCAGCTGCGAGGGTTTCGTAATATTGAAAGGGATCTGTGGGAGTGGTTGGTCCAAAAGATACTCCTGTAGAAATTTTAAATTCCAGAGGGATAATCCAGAGGCTGGTTTACGTGTGATTTCTCAGGGCTCCCCGGTTCACCTGCAGCTCTTGGGACATTACCAATCCAGAGGGCGACATTCCCCCTCCATTTGCTCCCAGCAAGAGCAAGGACCATTCATCTGAAATAGAGGGAAGGAAGCATTTTCTAGTGTCTTTCAAGAAATGAAATGTTCTTCCGGAGACCCAGAAAGTGCCACAGGGTGAGGTTGCCTGACCAGCAAATACTTAACTCCACATAAAAGCAGATGCTAATTAACATATCAATAGCTGGTGGATCTTAGGTGGTCCCACAGAGCTGGAGGGTGTGACAATTTCTTCTCCCCTTAAGCTCTTTTGCTTCTTCTTTGAAGAACTATTTTCAGCCCAGAGAACCCCTGTTCCCATCTATTTTGATCTCAAAGATGTCTGGTTTAATATCATTTTCCTCACGTTCTTCCAACTTGCCCAAGGTGAAGGATAATGTCCTTTGCTAGAGCGAAAGAACAAAGATGTTTGGGGGGAAATGGCAAGGAATTTCGCCTCTAAAATAAAAGGCATTGTTCCCAGTCTGGGCGACATGGACACCCATCATTTTAAACTTCTGCCCCTGGAGATGAGCTCAAGTAGGCGGACCTTCTGGAAAAGCCTGTTTCCTCTCAGCGGTTTCCTGTGTTTAGGTTTGGGTTCATGGGTGTGTTAGGAACCAGCCCGGGCAATTCCAGTCCACTGGACACAGCAAGTAATGACTTCCTTGATTTCAGAAAAGAACAAAATTAATCTCTGCCCACTGGAGCGATGCACAGGCAAGAGCCAAACGGGCAGATGCTGGGCGCTGGCGACCTTGCTCTGGAAGCTGTTCCCAGGAGCAAAGGAGGGAGGGGTTCCTAGAAATCTCAGGATCTTTTTTGGAGGGGGCATTAGTGGGATTTAAGTAGCCCTGAGGAGAAGACCCAGACAAAAACATTTGTTCTGTAAAGGTTGTTGCCCATCTTTCTGTTTAAGATGTTGATAGTCAAAGCTGCGTCATTCAAATAAAAACACATTGTGTGTGGGGGGTGGTATAAGTGTGTGTGTGTGTGTGTGTGTAGGAGTGGTTGGGATGTGTGTGGTTGTATGTTGGGGGTGGTTGGGATGTGTGTGGGTTTGGGGGTATGTGGATGTATGTGGGGAGGTTAGGGGTGTGTGTGGGTTTGGGGGTGGTGTGGGATCACTCTGTGTTTGGAGTGATGATTGAAACCAGAACACAGAGAACATAGAAGACCAGAGCGTAGAGAATAAAGGTAGTTTACTAGAGGAGAGAAAGACTGGAACTCACAGATGTGGAGCACCATGAGGGGCAAGGGCATTCTAGAGACCTCATGGACTCCAGGCATGGAATCTATGAGGAGCAAGGGGCTGGAAAGGAACTCGTGGACTCCAGACGTGGAGTGCCATGAGGGGCAGGCGCTGAAATGGTGGTCAGGGTCAGGTGTATTTATACACTTAGGCAAGCCTGGGAAAGATGGCTCTACATCTCACTGGTCTGCTCCTATGGGGGCCCAACCCAGTTGATCTTGTGCCCACCTCATGTAGGGTTTAGCTGCAATGGAGAGCGATTCTCCATACCCTTTCATGAACAGAGGGGTTGAGGGAAGTTGGTGAGGGTGTTTTCCTTCTGGATAATCCCAGCAGTGGGGGGTGACCCTTGACCTTCAGAGATGTCCCAGCATGGCTCCTCTAAAACTGCCTAAGGGGGGTGGTTGGGCATGTGGGGGGGTTAGGATTATGTGGGGGAGGTGGTTGAGGGTATGTGTGGGTGTGAGGGAATGGGGGGGTGTGGGGGTATGTGTGACTGTGGGGGGATGTGGGGGGGTGTGGGTGGGTGTGGAGTACAGAGAACAATCTCAGATGTTCCTCAGAACCCGTCCACCTTGGTTTTTATGACAGGGTCTCTACATAGGTGGGGAACTCCCCAGTTCACCTGTCTGTCTCACCTCTCGCTCTGAGTCACAGGCATGCACCCCGCGCCAGCCTTTTTTAATGTGGGCCCTAGGGATCAAGCTCAGATCCGCTGGAGTGATGAGCAGGCACTTTACTAAAGCAACTGTCTCCCCGGCCCCAAACACACTGGGGTTTTAAAGCTACTGCGGAAGCATTTTGGGTTCTCAGCCCTCGTGGTGTATATAAACAGTCAGAGCTGCACCTATTGAGCAAAACACCAAACAGAAGGAAACAGAAGGTAGATAGCAAGACAGTTCGGGTCTCATAACTAGTGAAATCCATGGGGGAAATAGAAAAAGGAGCAAGGGGGTTGGGAGGGTGTTCAAATGGTACAGATGACTGAGGAAGGCTTCTCAGGCCAGGCGTGAGTTGAACATGACCTCCAGTGGTGATTAGAATTTCTTGCTGTGGATAGGAAGAAAAGGATGCAAGAAAGAGAGAGAGAGAGGAGCTTTGAAAACCCAGCATGTTTTGTATACTAACTGCTCTTCTCCGTTGCTGTGAGACATACTCAAATGCCACTTACAAGACACAAAGGAGATTTATTCAATGTATGGCTCCAGAGGGGAGATGCAGTCTATTGTGAGGGGACGGCATGGCCGGCTGGAAGAAGCTGGGGGCAGATTGAGTCATGTCTATCATGGAGGCCAACAGCTACAAACTGCAAATTCAAGCGCAGATTAACTGAAGCAAGGCGGGGCTAACCAAACTCAAGGCCCACCCCCTGCACCTGCCTTCCTCCTGTAAGGCTCCGCCTCCTAAAGGTGAAGAGTCAAACACATGAGTCTGTGGGGACCACTCGCATTTCAAACCATGACATTTTTGGTTTCACATCATGACCCTGTGTTTGGCAAGTACTGGATGAATGTTAATTAAATCAGTGAATATTTCACTTGAACTTTTTTTGCCCCTAAATTCGTGTCTAGTGCTCAGCCGAACACTGAGTTTGGTGCCATTTCCGTGTGTTGGTGGAATCTCCTTCCCTGAGACATTATTGTCAATGCCCGTGGAGATGCCCATGGCTAGGGTTTCTATATCTCCTCCATAGGGAATAGAAAACTGAGCACCTGACACACGCTGCCAGACCAGTCTCCTTCCTTGGATAAGATAGTCAAAAACTGCAGATGCCAGGCCCAAGTAAAACCTAGCATTTTGTCAGGCACTCTGTAGATTGCTCGGCTACCATTGGGGGGCAGCCTTAGAGTTCTGGGGACCCCCCATGGGAATGCAACCGTAGACTTGCAGCTCAGGTCTCCTAGGCAGCTAGTGAAGATCTGTCTGGATGCAGCTGACCGTGTATGTGAACTTCGGTGCAGGTCACTTTGATGGTATGTCAAACTGTGGCCATAAACTCTCGGGTTTAGGATCGCTCTACCCTGGAGCATGGCAGTGGATGTGCCAGGTAATACGTTCTCTGCTTTTGTTTTTTTTAATATTTATTTATTTATTTTATATGTGTGTGTATGTGTATATGTGGGTCTATGTATCAGAGGGCACTGTGTGTCCCTGTGGAGGACCAGAGGTCAATTCTGGAATCATCCTGGATTGCTTCTACCTCCTCCTTGCTTTGCTCTGGGATTTCCCAGGCTCTGCCCACCAGGGCTGGAAATGTGGGCTGCCACCTTTTTTACCTAGTGTTTTTTACATGGGACCTGGGATCCAAACTCAAGATTTTCTGCTTGCGAGGCAGATTCTTAACCCCTGAGCCATCTCTCCAGCTCCATTCTGTGCTTTTGAAATGCTGTTATATTTCACTTGGCCAAGTCCGTACAACAACTGTCAGAATCTGTGTCCTTTGGGAACTGGGAAGACCCTGCGGGGGAGGGGCTGGGTTTGATAGGCACCGCCTCCCAGGGTCTGATCATCTCCTTCATCCATTCCCTCGGATGACCTGTGTGGATAGCGTGAAGGTGTTCCTGTGTGACTGAGGGGACATACGGATGTCTTGTGCACAGTCGCCCCTGGCAGCAGCGCTTGGTTTGCAATGACAGGTGAGTCGCTGGGAAGAGAGGGATGAGAACAGGTGCAGGGGGCGGGGGTGGGGGGGACTGCCCGAACATACTCTGTTTATCTCAGATGCATCTTTCTGCTATTTGGAAATCATCCCTTTGTAATGCCAGGGTGTTTGTATGTCCCCCAGAAATTCCACGCTTTGGTGAATCTTGTGTCCCTCCCCCCTCCCCCCCACCTGCTTCCCTGGGGTCTGTTGGTTTGTTGTTTTAGTTTTGTTTGACTTTGGTGGCCTGGACACTTTAGAGGACATTTGCAGTCTAGGTATCAGGCCACATGCAATTTAGTCTCTTCACTTGCTTGCAAATGAACCCGGGGAGGTTCTTTTGTGCAGCCTTAGTCAGAGGCTGCCAGGGTGGCAGGGTGCCTTGGGAATTAGAATGGAGCTCAGGCCTGTGCGCACACCGCCTTTGGGGCTTCTGCTGTCCCTCTCCGGAGGCCTGAAGTCTCCCTTGTCTGCAGGGCAGGCAGACATGGGGGCAAGGATGGGGGACTGGGGGGGGAGCTCTGATGATCTGGTTGTGCAGTCAGTGGATGAAGTGGAGTTCTGTTCCCTCCATGCCATGGTTCTGAGCTTCCCTCTGGAGAGTTGAAATCGACCCACTCTGAGTTCCAACTTGCCTGGACCAAGGGAGTGGGAGGGAGGGGGGGAGGAGGGTCAGAATCACCCCACTTCCTGCCCACAGTTAACTCTTCGTCTCCCCGTGGAATGCCTGTGCAAGTAGACGTGGACACAGGTGCTTCTTGCTTTTCTCTGTGAGGTCTGCTGGTCTGTGTGTGGGGGAGTCTTCTATAGACACATTCCTCAGCTCAGCCCTGGCGGAGAGGGCCACTGTTTCTACCCAAGAGAGACACCCCCTTTTCCACCTCTTCCTCAGAGCATACATGCTGAAGTTAGCTGATTTGCCACCTTCCGTGGAATGATTTAGGGGCAAGGGAACCATGAGGGTGTTTCCATAAAGACATCCGTTCCACATACATTCCCCTGCCAAGCATACAGTTGGCACTCAATACTTTCCATCTAGCTTTGACCACACAGAACATTCAAAATCCAGAGACAGTCATGTTCAAAGTACAGAGTGGCTTTTAGATGGAGGGAGGAGGTCACTTGCTGGACTTTGAAAACCTGGGGGGACGGTGTTTAGATGCTTGTTTAAGCGTCCCTTTGTCTGAGTTTGTAAAAACTGTTGTTCAGAGTGTGGCCAAGCCTGTCAGGGTTCCAGACGGTCCTGGGAGGAAGTCGAGTGTGGGAAGCACCTTGGAAAAGCCCAGGTTCGGTGACAATCATTGGGATTCCATGCCCTGATGGGGGGACTGGTGGGCAGGGCCAGGAAATTGCAGGGTACAGAGATTGGGCGTCCCCCACTGGAAGAATTTAGAAAACCTAAATGGGGTGGTTGAACCAGGGACTTCAGCAAAGGGAAATCGGGTGTCAGAGGATATGCTCATGGGCTGTGCAAAAAGCAAAACTCAGGAGGTCGCAGGCTGGAGCTCCAACGACTGGGCAGCCAAGCCAGAGAATCTGAAGACAGAGGAGGCCTTTCCGGTCCTGTTCTGCTGGAAAGATGCTTAGGGGTCGCAGGAGGAGGAGGGGAGAGGTCAGATTGCACAGCCTCGATGGCAGTAGCTGGTCCAGTCACAGGAACCCAGAGCTTGGGAAGCTGGTGGGCAGGGGGCGGGGCATGACCTCTGGATGCTGGGTGAAGTCGTCCTGGAGAGACAAACATGTATTCTTTCTAGGTGGAGAAACGATCCTACCCAAATCCATATGGGTGAGCCAGTGAAAAAAATCAGTCTCTTTCTCTCTGATCAGCTTTTAACAGCCTGTACTTCCTTGGGGGGGGGGACCGGCTCCTGAGCGCCCCCCCAACAGAGCAGTGGTGGACCAGTCTCGCATGTTTCCTGTGGGTGGTCACAGCCAAGTGTTCAAAAGGCCTGTTTGTGTGCCACGCTGCTGCGTCCCACACACGAGGAAATGATCCTGCGGTGACCTGACCCGCTGCTGACCGCAGGATCAGGACTTAAGGATTTCTAGACCTCACTTCCTTCAGTGGGCGGGGCGGGGCTGGGGATTCGGGTTTGGATCTGGTGCTGAGGGTAGGATGCGTGGATGATATACAACCTGGGCCAGAACCAAGAACCCTGGGTCCATCTGTTTCTACATGGGGCATTCTCAGCTGTAAATGAAGGCTTGATACATCTAAGCCAAGAAGGCGGCGCATTAGCTAAGACACGGTCGTATTTATTTTCCGTGAATTGTCATGTGTTTGCATATGTGTGGATGGATCATGTGCATGAGTTTGCCCTCGCCTATGTCTACCTGAGCTTGATTTCAGGATCCATCTTCTAGTTGTGCTTCGAGGGAGAGTCCCACAATCAAACCCTGAGCTTGTCAACAGGGTGAGTCTGGCCAGCCTGACTCTGGGGATGCCCAGTCTCTGTCTTCTAAGGCTGGAATTGTCGACGGCATTCTGCTCCTACCAGCCTGACATCTCTTAGGTTCTGGGGACTCTGTACTCCATTTCTTTTGGCTGTGTCAAAGGCTTGACCCGCCAAGTCGTCTCCCCAGCCTTGGTTTTGATTTCATGACTGCTTGAGATAGGATCTCACTTTGCAGCCGAGGTTGGTCTTGAACATGTAGTAGTCCTCATTGCCTCAGGCTGCTGAGAGCTGAGATCGCAGGTGTGGGTCACCGTGCCTGACCCAGAGACGGTTCCCTGTCGCCATAGAGATAGCCAGGTGACTGACTGTCTGTTACGCTGTGCAGGTGATGACAGGAGGATTATTCCAGTATCTTTTTCCCCGTGTGAAGAATGTGCTTAACCATTCCTGTATGTCTCAAAGGCATTAGCCTGAGCTGCCAAGCCTAAGATAAGCGGTGATCCAATGAAAGGCAATATCATAGATAATGTGGTGGCTGATAAGGAATATTGAAAACCAGACCTTGGAGCGCAGGAATGGGGCATGTGCCCTCGCCATCTGTGGGAGCAGAGGCTTGTTGCAAAGGATGCTGCCATCCTGTCTACAGATCACTCCGTGTGCAGAACCCTCCTTTTCCAAATACTCAGCCAGAGCTGGGGATATAGCTTGGTGAGGGGAGTGCTTGCTAGCAGGTGCGAAGCCCTGGGTTCAGTCTCATCACTGCATAAGCTGGAGGGTGGGGTGAGTATGCCTACAATCCCAGCATTCAGGAGGCAGTAACAGGAGGATCAGGAGTTCAAGGTCATCTTGGGCATTACAAAAGACCTTGTCTCCATAAAGCAAAACCAGAGGCTGAGGAGATGGTTCCCTGGGTAAGAGCACTTGCCGCGCACGCATGGGAACTTGAGTTCTAATCCCCAGGACCCGTGTAAAATGCTGCATGGCATACCCTTGCCAGGGTCGCTCTGCAGGGTGGAGACAGGAGGGTTTCTGGAGCTTGGGGCTTTAGCTAGAGCGAGAGACCCTGTCCCACAGGCTATGACTGTGCAGGACAGCGATGTCCTTGGCATTGCGGTGTGTACACAGGGCACACATGTGGAGATGCATGTGCACACATACACCATACTACCTCTCTCTCTCTCTTTCTTACACACACACACACACACACACACACACACACACACACCAGCCACCAAACAACAATCAATCAATCAACAACAACAACAACCAAAAGACATAGTGTTAGTTGGACAGAGTAGTTTAGAAGTTGCCTATTCTTAACAGGTGTTGCTGGGGAAAGGAGACAACCTCGGAGCTTTTCATTATTATTCTGTCCTGGCCCCAAGCCAAGCTCACTGTTCAGTGACAGAGGGAGATCCTTCAGGGAGCCCCCCCACCCCCAACATCGTGAGGCCCTTGAGTTTCTCACCCCAGGGGAAGAAAAACGTGATCTTGCGTATTTTGCAATCAGCCTGTTCCCGTCCATTAACTTCATTCCTCAAAACATAGGTTTAAAAAGAATGTTTCCTAAAGGAGTTACCACTGAGGAAGGGAGCAGATTCAGTGTGCTGTGCTACAGTTAAGATGGCCAGAGCCGAACAAACACTGTACATATGGCTGATGATATTTTGTCCTGTTGTTGCTGTCATGGGGTGGGCAGGTGCACACACATGTGATTTTTGAAACAGATCATCAGCAACGATATAGATATGCTTGATGAGCAAGTCTAGTGTCTTCTACCTTTCTACTCTCCACATAAGTGGGGAGAATGACAGAGCTACATGTTTCTTTTTTTAAAATTTTTTTATTAATTATTATTATTTATTCAACTGTGCGCATGTGCATGCATGTGTGTGTGTCTGTGTGTGTGTGTAGAACCACGGACGAACTCGCGAACCACCATGGACGCCTCCACCTCCTTCTGCCCCGGGATTCACAGGCTCCGCCCTACCAGGGCCAGAAGCGCAGGCCGCCCTCGCTTCCGCCTGGCGTCTATACGAGGGATCTGGGATCCGAACTCAGGACCTTCCGCCTGCAAGGCAGAGGCTTAACCCCTGAGCCACCTCTTCAGCCCCCAGAGCTACATGTTTCAAGAACGCTGCTCTCCCCCCCACTGCCCTCCATGTCTACTGGTTAGTTAGTGGGGAACAGTATAATCTCCTTAGGGGATAACTTTGGAAGTCACATGTGCAAGGATGTCTAAGTCCGCAGGTGCATTTATACAGAAGAATTTATCCAAGTCTTGCCCTGGGAAATAGTGACTAGGACCCTCTTGCTAAGCTCCATGCGGGTGGGCTATGCTGTGGAATGCCTAAATTCCAAAGAAAGAAAAAATAAGGGCTGGAGAGGTGGCTCAGGGGTTAAGCCTCTGCCTTGCAGGCAGAAGGTCCTGAGTTCGGATCCTAGACCCCACATACAGATGCTGGGAACAAGCAGGGGGGGAGGGGGGGAGGGGGAGGGCCCGGCCCGCGTTTCTGGTCCTGGTAGGGCAGAGCCTGTGAATCCCGGGGCAGAGTAAACAAGGAGGAGGTGGAGGTGGTCGTTGGTGGTTCCCGAATTCGCTCGTGGTTGTACACACACACACACACACACACACACACACACACACACACACGCATGCACAATTGAATAAATAAATTTTTTTTAAAGAAGAAAGAAAACATACAACACGTTGGGGAAATGGTTCTGTGGTTAAAGCCCTTGCCTTGTAAGCAAAAGGACTGAGTTCAGATCCCAGATTACACAAAAAAATGCTGGGTGGCTATGACAATGGAGCCTGGGGAACCCCAGAACAAAGCGCTGAGGAGGTTGAGCAATCCGGGGTGATTCTCAATGTCACCCTTGGACCTCCACTCCAGTGTCCTCTTGTGTACACACACACACACACACACACACACACACACACACACACATTCAGCAAATTGTTTAAGGACCTGTGCTTTTGGGCTAGATACTGTTCAGGCATTTGAGGACACCGCAGAAAGTCTGGCTTACGGCAGAGCCCACAATTTGGCTTATTACCAAGCCAACCAGCACAATGCCCGTGGCCTTGGGCAAATCTCTGCACTAGGGAAATGCCAGTCTGTCATCTGTTGAACGGTCTAGAAGAAGCAGTTCTGGCTCAGGTGTAGACACTGTGCAGGGCTTGAGCAGGTGCCAAAGCCCAGAGCCTTGAGGGTTGGTGGTGGTGCGTGTTTATAATAACGTCCACGTGAGAAGGGGGCGGAGGGAGTCCGGCTGCCTGCTGTGCTGAGCTGGGCATGAGGACTCTGGCGAGCCGTGAGCTGTGCCCAAGGCTGCGACGTCGTTGGCCTTCAGGACGGACAGCTGCCAGGATTGTCTCTCTGTTCTTCTTGCCCTGTCTGGCTCTGTGGACAGTTTTGGAAGGACCCGCTCCTTGAAGTCTGGTCAAGCTTGTTTTCTTGGTCACGTTGTTTTAGAAAGCGGCAACACCAAATTCCTGGACAATGCTGGTGATACCACGAGGAGAGACGGGCATGCAGGTGGGTCCAGCTGCCGTTTGGAGTCCATGTGTGGCTACTCCACTCACCTGAGAGGCTGGCTGATAACTTTCCATGCCCAAGTGGATATTTGCATCCATGGATATTTGCAACGGCCTTGGAAAGCCAGAGGGTGCATTCACAGAGCCAAACTAGGAAGATGCCATTCCCATCCCAGTGGGCAAAGGGTGGCTTGGTCACACAATCTAATGGGCTAGTCTAGTCTATACTAGTTAGATACAGGTGTCAATTGGACAATTGAAGGCTGAGCTCTGGACACATTTGTAAAGAATTAGCAGTTAAGGCCAACCCTGAGAAAGTCTGCAGGCAATTGTTTGATTGATGGGGAAAACCCAGCCCATGGTGAGTAGGACCATTCTCTGTGGATAAGACAGGTGTATGTGGGGGGAGGTGGGGGGGGCTGCTCAGTACTTGGCATACTTCTGCATACTTTTGCAGACTTGTCTGGCAAGAAGGGTTTGCCCTTTGGTGGTGTGGCCAGTTCCCTCAGCTCTTAGAGTTGGTGTGAGCTCTCCTGCCAAGCTGGACTATGAACTAATGGAGACTCCAGAGCGAGAAAATCCCACTGGTTCCCATTGAGCTGTTGGGTCACAGATTTATAGGCAACGAACTGCCACTCCATCCAAAAGTCACTTTCCAGTGGGTGGCGTCTGCTGTCAAGATGTTTGCTGTGGATTCAGGACCATGGCAGAACAGAGAACCCCTTCTCCCTGGGAACTCGGGAACAGAAGCCCCCCACCATTGTTGGTAACCAGCCGCTCTGACCCTCTTGCCACACCTCTGCTGTAAGAAAGATCGCGTCCCTGCGCATTGCTCTTAGTGGACTGTTAAGAACAAGACAGCAGGGCAGATCCTCCTGAGGTATGTGCATGAGATTTTTTTTCCCCAGAGCAAATCTTGAATTCTTTGTAAAATCGACAACAGATGAATGATAAAAATGTCCCCCCAGATACTCCAGCTAATTGCTCCTTTTAGGTAAAGAATGGCTTTATTGCTCTGTCCGTCCTATGGTGACTTTTCATGTTCTGCCCTAAATGAACCTAATTTGCAGATGAAAAATTTCACGGAGGCCCAGGATGAGGCTGTGAGGGAATTCAGGCACCAGCCTCCGGAAAGTGCTCGACAGAACACAGGTTTATGCTTTAAACAAAAGACTTCAGATCTTCATTCACCCTTGTTAGAGACACAGTCGCGCCTTATTATTTTTAAAAAGTTAAGCTATTCCAATAGGTAGCTAGTCATCAAGAGGGGCGAAAATAGCAAACCAAATGAGGAGCAGTTGTCCAAATCTGCTTTGTACTTCCTGAGGGCTCACCCTCCCACTCTCTTGCAGAGACAGCTGAATTTCTTCAAAGTTTGTTGTTAAGAATAGCAAAATCTAGTGTGGTTAGGACTTGGTCTCTCTCAAGTGGCAAATCTAAGGTTAGGTCCCACAGTCTGACTGCCAGAATGTTCTTTGCTTCTAGGACCTGTGTTCTCAACTGTGAGGTAGGAGGAAAACAAGGGAGCTCTCTGTACTGACTTGAGACGGTCCTGTATTCGAAACCTGCAGCGACACCTTGGGATTTGAAAGCCAACCAGTGGCAGGTGGACTGGACTTCTATCCTTGCATTTGAGGTTGAATAGCCCAGATAAATGGATTTTGAGATGTTAAAATATTCAGAGGGGCTGGGCAAGAGGAGATTCTAGAAGAGTCAGCTCTTTCCTGTACTACTTGGGAATGTGGTGCTGATTGTGCCTTTATTGCAAAGATGCACTTATTGAGCTCCTGCTGTGTGTGAGACAGGAGGGGTCAAGTGAAAGTCGCTGCTTGGAGTCCAGGCAGAGAGAAGGTGCACTGTGGCAGGTTTTGGGCTGGGCGAGGTGGGAGGAGACAGGGATGGAGTGGGAGGTCTGCTTGATCCTAGGCAGAGGGGGATGAAGCCTCGGGAGCGTGTGGGCCTCGGTTTCTCTTTGGGAAAAGCCTTGGGTTTTATACCAGGTGTGTGGCATATCTTTTATTGGCTTTGCCTTTGAAAAGTTAAAATGGGAGTGTTTGACTCGGCTCTCTTCTTTCTGGAAAGCCGGCAGACCAACCTCTCTCTCTGTGTCTCCTCACTCCATCTCTGCCTGTCTCCCCTCTCTCTTCTCCACAGTCTCCCTGTTTGAACCCCTTCCTTGCTCTCACTTGCCTTTCCCTTTTCATAGGACGCCTCCCATTGCCTCTGATTCTCCCTGTCATTTCCCACTGTATTGCAGGGGCCTCTGGGATGCCAAAGCCTCATGTTGCTCACGGGTTAATTGACCAATTGATCGATCGATCGACTGATTGATTTGTATCCATTGCTGTGTGTATGTGCCTTCGCCCTGGGGGTGGCAGATATATTATTCATTGAGTTGTAGCTTGAAACCTGATGCCAGGCTTGCAAGAGAGGGGAGTTTCTGGAAGCCTGGGACTTTGGGCAGAGAGCACGATGGGAAGTTTGCCATAGGGTCACGTGGTGGGTGTGGCATTTGTCTTTACTGTTCAGGAAACCGTGTGGATCTATTCATTACAAGTTATTGCATTTAATAGAGAGATGGCAAAGCCAGCAACATATAGAGTTCTAGTTCAAGGGATGGCATCTTGGCCAATATCGAATTCACAAGTGTGTATGATGCGTACTTTCAAAAACTCAAGCATGTAGCAGTGAAATGTTAAAATCAGATATTTTCTTCCCAGTGTTATCCTCTGTGTGGAGCCAGTGGTTGTTCCAGATTGTTCCAGGTTCTCTCCACCTTCTGTTTCATTAGTTTCTGTCACTGTACACAGGTCTTTCCCATCCTTCTGCTGGATGCATAGCTTGCCAAGATGCAAAACTGAGACTTAAACATGCTCTTTCATTGAGTGCCCTTAGGTGGTCCCCAGCTGGGGCTGGAGAGGTGGCTCAGGGGTGAAGCCTCTGCCTTGCAGGCGGAAGGTCCTAAGTTCAGATCCTAGACCCCATGTATAGACGCTGGGCGGAAGCGGGGGCGGCCTGTGTTTCTGGTCCTGATGGGGCGGAGCCTGTGAATCCATCCCAGGGCAGAGTAAACAAGGAGGAGATGGAGGCGTCCATGGTGGTTCCCGAATTCGCCTGTGATTCTACACACACATACATACATACACACACACACAATTGAATAAATGAAAAAAAAAGGTGGTCCCCAGCCTCTGGCCCCAACTCTGGCTACTTCTGCCTGTGTACCCAAGATTTGTGTGTATCACCTACTTCCATTCTAATGATTTTAATCTTAGTAACCCATCTTCCCGGATCAAAATAATAATGCCCTGGGGAGGTAGTCAGTGGTAAAGGGTTTGCTGCTCGGGTATGGGGACCCCAGTGGAAAGTTCATTACTCAAATAAAAGCTAGGCGTGGTGACGTGTGCTTATAACCCCGGCCCTCGGGTGGACAGAGACAGGAGGGTTCTGAATGCTCTCTGGCCAGCTGGTCTAGTTGAAATGACAGGCTCCAAGTTCAATGAGAGACCATGTCTCAAACATAGAACAGAGCAGCGAAGGAAGAAAGGATGCTTGCAGTTGACCTCTGGTCTCCCCCCCACACACACAGGCAGGTGTACTTACATAGGCACACACACACACACACACACACACACACACACACACACACGCATGTACCACACACAAAGTCAAAGGAGATAATAGTGCATTCTCTTATTTCTAGCAGATAGTTGGGGATTGTGTCTCTAGCACTTTGCTTGCTTTGCAAACTAAGTATCAGTTTGGTACACCCCCTCTGCTGTCCAGGAGCTCATTGTCCTGGAGGGGAAGTCTGGCTCTACACGAGCAATAGTCTACAGGGTTGAGGGCTAGTCTGCAAGCACCTGCAAGGCATCCTGGGAAGAGAATCATCAGCCAGGCCCGAGGGTGATGGACAGAGCTCTGCCCAGGCAGGTCTAGGCTTTCAAGATCCCTGGGGCGGGGTAAGTGGGCGTATGCTGGGACAAAGAGAAGACCCCCATCTTGAGCTCTGTGGCTGGGATATAGGATGCTGCTGGGGGAAGGTGAGGCTGAAGTAGACTGGGAAAGACCAGATTCCAGAAGAGCTCAGTGCTGCATCTAGGGACTTGTGGGAAAGAGCTTGGCGTTTTTGGTGCATTCCATAGTCCACTGCATTTCATGCATGGGTGGGAGGTTGCTGCATGTGCAAGTCTGTGTCATGATGAGTTGCTCTAGAAAATAGTTCTCTGCCTTTCAAGAGACGTCTGGCTAACAGGACAGTCTCTGTAAAGAGGAGCTGGTCTTCTCAGAAGCACCCCCCTCCACATACCCTGGTCTTGGGGATCCTGTTGCAGACTCCTAGCATCATTCTCTAAGACTATTTCTTTCCTTCCTGAGTTCCCTCTACAGAGCTGAGCATTTTTGCTGAATGTGAATGGAAGGGACTGGTTTACCAGGATGTCAGTCCAACCAGCTACCTTTGTAGAGTATAAAGATTTCTGTTCCAAAAGGGAAAAGAAAAGTTTTCAAGAAAGGAAAAGAAAATCAAAGCAGAAGACAGGTTAGATGGGATGATGCCCATAGCTCATGGTGCGTATAAATGCGGGAGATATCATTTTATTACACAGGTGTCTGCAGATAATGGCATCAAGATGCAAGCTGCTTATAGACTAACTGCCTGGGTAGGCCTGAGGTATCTTTTCTGCAGGTCCCATCTGCAAGTAACTGTGACTCACGTCCCATACACCCCAGTAGCTATATTTTGCTGGCTTACTCTGGAAGCGCTTCTGGCAAACCTCACAGTAACTGGGGGCTAAGATGTCTCTCCCCCTCAGCCCTGCTCAGCCATCTCTGTCTTCTCTGAGAGCAGGTAGCATATCCTGTCTCACAAAGACTTTGTTGGACTAGAAAATTTTGTGGGACTGCTTTGTTAAGGAAAAAAAGATATAGATGTGCCATATTAAAATATACAGGTCGAAAATAGCTCCCAGTGCTATTTGGCTGTCTGTGGCTGAATCTCACTGTGTCTGTGAGACTCAGCATTTTTTTTCCCCTGTGTGTGTGGATTGTGAGATGTCGCCATGAAATGAGCTTGTCAGTCTCTGGTGAGAACAAAATGTCCTTGGATTTACCCTGCGCCGAAGCGTTTTGCGTCCCTCGGGCGGAGGAGGGCAGGATATTGCGTCTGTAAAGCTCCAAGTGCTGCTAAGGAGGCTGAGCTCTGGGCGGGACCCTGGCATTCATGTGACTCTGCAGCAGGAGCGTGGACCCCTGCAGCGTGCTCCCCCCACCCTCCCACATAGACACCTCGTGTGTCTTCTGGGACCTATCAGCAAAGTCCCAGCCAGCCTTACCCAGGAACTGCAGTCTGGGCTCCAATTTGAGGGAGAATGTGTGGTTTTTCTTTGTTGGCTGTGGTCTCTCATCTGGTGCTGGGGAAACAGCTCCGAAGGTCAGGTGCTTGCTCGGGTAAGCATAAGGCCCTGAGTTCAGATCTCAGCTGCCTGCATCTGGAATTCCAATCCTGGGGGGTTAGAGATCCATGGATCTCTGAAACTCAGTTGTCTGACCAGCCTAACCAAATAGATGACCTACAGTTTCAATTAGAGATAGTCTCAAAAAATAGAGGTGTGGGGGTGGAAAGATGGCTCAGGGATCAAGCCTCTTGCCTTGCAAACAGAAGGTCCTGAGTTTGGATCCCACGTAAAAAAAATAATAATAACAATAATAAAATGACAGGCAGAAATGGCAGCCTGTACTTTCTGCCCTGGAAGGCAGAGTCTGGGAATCCCCAGAGCAAAGCAAAGAGGAGGTCGAAGCACTCCAGGATGATTCCCAAAGTCACCCTTGGGCCCCCATAGACACACAGTTCTTTCTCTCTGTCTGTCTGTCTGTCTCTCATACACACACACACACACACACACACACACACAAACAGTAGGGTAGGAAATGATTCAAGGAAGTTGACCAGTCATTCCGGGTCTCCACCACATGTGCACACACCCGTGTAAGCATGCACATGTGCCATACTTACAAAATATATATTGTGAATGAATGAGTGAATGAATGAAATAGTACCAAGTATTCTTGGAGGACATGTTTCGTGATCTGCAAACCAGGTCTTCAATGGGAAAGATGGAGGCAGACTGGAAATGTTTCTAGCTTTCAAATGTCCTTTATACCCCCAGAGTGCTTTTCTGGGTGTTTCTTCATGACCTGTATTGCATCTTCTAGAATCAAGAAGAATCCCTCATCCCTAATTCCAGAATCCCTCATCCCTAACTCCAGAATCCCTCATCCCTAACTCCCCATCTCAGATGCCCGTTGTGTTACCAGATTTACCTTCAGATTTCTGTGGAAGGTTTGTGTAAAGAGAGGACTCTGCCGCTTTATTTAAAAGAACTGTTTGAAATCTCCAGTTCCTGAGAGCTTTGATTTTGTATCCTTGTACAATCTCCACGTGGTCTTATTTCCTTCTTCCTGAAGTGGGAAAACCCATTTGTTAACATGCCCAGGTCCCAAACCTGGGCTGATGTTTACAAAGTATTCTCACATGGATAGCTTGGCCTTGTTGTGTATGTCTCTTGTTTCTTTATATAGTCTCCTTTTTTCAAAAATTGGTGGTTTGATGTATGGCTTTCTCTAAAATTATTAGCGCATGTTATTGGATGTACTTACTTTTGTGACAATAAGGCTTTTAAAGGCATCTAGTTTTCCTTTGTGTGAGGATAGTCTATGCATGTGTCCTGTGGATGCTTGTGGAAACCACAAGCTGGCATTAGGATGTCTTCCTCAATTTGTTCCTCTTCCTCATGTTTTGAGAGACAGGGTCTGTCTCTGAATCTGGGGTTCCCTGTTGCGGCTTGTCTGGCTGGCTAGCGAGCCATCAGGATCTAATTCCATCACCCAGTCCTGTGATTCCCAGAGCAACACGTGGCTCCTAGCTCCTGCTTGGGGGCTGGGGATCTGAATTCAGGACCTAGTGCTGTGACAGTGTCCTGCACCCGAAAGCCCCCTCAGTCTTTTAGGCTCTAGAAGGCAGACAAAACTCCCCCTTCAGTTTAAAAGTTAAGAGATGTCCTAACCCTGTCTACCTTCTTCCACAGCCATTGTGAAGAGGATGGGTGGAGCCCTTCATCTCCTGTGTGCTGCTGCTATAGTGACTTGCTACATTGCAGTCTTCATTCCTGGCCTGTGTGTGTGTTTAACCAACATTTTTAACTGAGGAGCCCCTGTAAATCCCTCGTCATCAATATGGAAAGTTGCCAGATGGCATTAGGATGTCTTCCTCAATTTGTTCCTCTACCTCATGTTGCCTGAGTGCTCTGTAAACTACTTTCCAACTAAGAGTTTAAACCTAAAACTTAACCAAGCAAAATATTTGGGTTCTTTTGGACAGGACATCCCTTGATTTTCAGATATACATTTAGTGAATGCAAAGCAGACTTGAATTGAGTAGGGAAGCTTGATTGTTTGGCTGATGCCTTTGGAGGGTCTGTACCTGACAGCTGCTCAAGACAAGCCGTTGAGCTTGGTCGCAGGGAGAAGCATCGAGCTGGGGTGTTCACCGCGCCTCCTGGTACATCGTGTCCACAGATCTTAGGAAAGGCATCTTTTGGATGTGAGAAAGCCACAAGAAATGGAAGCGCTCTTTCCCATTGTTTGTCATTATCTCTTTGTAAGATAGCTGGTAAGCATTATACTTTGAGAGAGAGAGAGAGAGAGAGAGACAGAGAGAGAGAGACAGAGAGAGAGAGAGAGAAAGAGAGAGAGGGGGGGGAGACTAATACTCAGACAGCTGAGAAGTTTCTGAAAATGAATGAGGAGGCCAGGCAGAGTCTGGACATGGGGGAGGGGATCAAGAGACCTGGGAGGTAGCATGTGTCCTGCTTGGCTGCATCAGCTCCATCCTTCCTTCATCCCCCACCTGGATTCCTGGGGAGCTCACCTGGAGGAGGGAGCAGGGAGGAGTTCCCAGCTTTGCAGTGTTGAGTTCCTTCTCAGCCCCCCCCCATGGATCCATGGAGCGCGCGAAGGAGGGAAAGACAAGGCTTCGATTGCCATTACTTCTCCTACTCTTACCTCTGAAAGCATCACCCATGGATTCTTCCGAATCTTTTCTTTTTAATTCCCTAATAAACAGCACTTTCATTTCATGTTGCCAATCCCATCAGATTGCAGAGATTCGAATCCACTGGAGAGAGTTACTTAAATGTAACCTTGTGGCAGACACGCCCAGTCTGGTGAAAGTTTTCATTCATATTTTTCCATTTCTTTTGATAGCAACAATGTAGCATTCAGTCTTTATCATTGTTAGGCAGTACCTGGGACGCATTCTGTGTGGGTTTAGACTCCAGAGCAGTGTAGCTGCTTTATCTCTCTTTGGTAAAGCAGAGTTTTATTTTAATTTATTTGCTTGTTTGTTTGCTTTGGCCAAAGACTGTTGCTACAGACTAGCTGTTTAAGCAGACAGGAAAGACCTTTTATAAAAGAACAGCACATGTTATAAAAGTGCAACCTAGTTCATTGGGACCAAGAAATTGTACTATCTGAAAGTCCAGATACTAAAAGTTTGCTTGACTTAACTTAAGATTTTGATCACATGTTGGACCATCTCCTAGCCTTGAAGTGAAGTGAACTTCCTGTTTGTATGTCACCAGGATCCTTAATTATCCTCGTGCCTTAGGGAATGGCCACAGGAAGCTAAACAATGTAGGGGACTATACAGCCATCGTAACCATGGAAACCATTGTTGATGATTTATTAAGCATTCATTCTCCCGATCCTACATAGTACATTGTGCTATCCCAGGTTCCCTGGAGGATATCCCCCCCTTATCATAGAAACCAACTTTCGCTTTGCTTTTATATTTTGTTTCATTCAATTGTGTTTAAACATAGTTTTCAAAAATATTTCAAAGGCATAATGTATGGTATTATAGGGCCAATCAAAAAAGATAGAATCTCATTTTACCCTTTCTATTGACTATGGCTGCATAGAAACTGTACTTACATATTGTTATAATGATGGATTGAACAGAAAAATACCCAGCCTTCCTCCTTACCGCTGGACTCTCAGAAAAAAAAAAAGTATTGGTTCCTTTTCCTGATTTAATTCTTGGTATGGGAAGTTGCTGGTGGATGCATAGAAACACTTGTGCAAATGCTTCTTGAAGGTTATCTGTTACAGAGGCCAGATTCCAGATTCTGTATGACCTAAACTACCCTGTCTCAGTTCCCTTGTCAAAGAATGTTCTAGAATGTCTCAGTTGCTAGTGGATGCATAGAAGAGCTTGTGCAAATGCTTCTTGGTGGTTATCTGTTATGGAGGCCAGACTCAAGATTCTGCATGACTTAAACTATCCCTTGTCGAAGAAGGTTCTGGCACGTCTCTGGGTTAGAGCCCCACAGTTGAGGACCAGGCCTCTGAAGTGCAGTCTTTGTGTACCAGCTCCCAGCATGCACTGGGCTCCTGTCATTAGCCTGGCTCGGCAGTGGCATCCTCTTAGCGCTGACGGTCGCCCATTTTGGATGGTGGTTTGGCAGGGAGTCAAACTCTGGCCCCCAAGCAGAGGTGGTGCAATTAGACAGCTGAGATGCATTCTCTTCCACGCACACTTTTTAATTGATTTCAGCTTGTTCCGTTCGCAGAAGATAGAACTCTCCGTGGCGCAGCAGCCTCGGCGCCCGGACTTATTTTTACTTTCCCTTTATTCAGCAGCGAAATTTCAACAGCCGCAGAAACGACAATAATGGCGAGGCTCTTGAGAGCCCGGATTTGGCATGGCTCGGATTCACAAAGTATTATTAAGAACTAATGAGCGAGATAGTTAGATGTTAACCGGAAAAGCATTCACGAGCCGAGAGAATGCTGGTGTGCACATCTGCCTCGGAAACAGATGTTACCTTGTGCATCTGCCGAGGGAACGCTAGGCCTAAGTGGAGCAGGCAATGGCTTTTAGGTAATGGGGCTGGGAGACTTTGCAGAAATTGTTTCGGCTCCTCTGAGATTCAGCTGAGTGGCCATGTGTGGGGGTAGTGACTTTGGGGTAGAAAGGGTATTGACTGTGTGTGGCTTGCCTGGTGGGCATCCTTGGAGGGAAGTGACTCCTGACTCTGTCTCCATAAGGGTTTTAACAAGCTCCTTTCTCTCCTGTCTGGTCTGGTTGAGGGCTCCGTAATCATGTCAGTATGTATGCATTGTGGTTGCCCTGACCTTTCAAGGTGAGAGTTTTAAGACACCTTATGCCCTTCAAAAGATTACCTAACCCTAATGCTGGCAGATGTTTGCTTGCTGCAGATGATAGAGTTATGGCCATACATCCCCCACTTACCCAGTGAGTCCATGTGTTACAATCTAAAACAATAAAATAAAAAAGTCACTGAGCATCAGACTTTCCACACTCCACAGTAGAGCCTAAGACATATGTTCGAAGACTCTCCAAGGGCTGTGAGAGTTTTACGCTTGGCATCACAGAAGAGTGATTGAGAAACATGAAGCTCCAGGTCTCTCTAGCTGATTCCAAGTCCTTCAGGAATAGACTGGAAAAGTCCCAGGCTGGGGAGATGGCTGAATTGGTAATAGACTTGCCATGCAAACACCAGAAACTGTTGGATCTCCATCATCCATGTAAAATAAGGCTGGGTGTGGCAGTGCATGGTTGTAATCCCTGGATTGGTGAAACGGAGCCCAGAGGATCCCAGGATCTCGCTGATGGTCAAGTTAGATGACTCAGTGAAATACAGGTTCAGTGAGAGACTCTGTCTCTAAAAAATCAAGGTGGAGATGGAGCGAGGAAGACACTGAGGTTGACCTCTGGCCTCCACATGCACACATACATGTACGAAGACCCATACATGCTCTCACATATGCACGCACACATGCACACTCACCCATAGGCATACCCATGCATACACACTCACACGTGCACACACACATGCACTCATACATGCACACGCACATCCACACTCACACATGCACACTCACACATGCACACACATCCACACACACATCCACACACATATGCACACTCACATGCATACACACACCCTCACCCTCATGAAGAGAGGGAAAAAAAAAGAAGTCATGAAACAAATTTGGCAGGACTCAGTAGCCAGAGAAAAGGTTGGCATCAGCACCCAGAGAGACTCAGCACCCAGGGGAAGTTTGGTATCAGCACCCTGGGGCTCTTGGGTGGGTTTTTTTCCCCACTTCCCAGTTTTAGAGCAAAACTCTTATATCACACTGTTCTCCCTTGAATGTCAAATTTATAGCAGCTTCTCAAGAGGGAGAAGTCCTTTGAGGAGACTCTGAGCCAGGCTTAGCTGACGCTGTCAAAGTTAGAAGTGCATGAAGAGGCGGAGTGAACCTTGGGGAGGGGCTCCTGGGTCACATGACTGCAGGTGTGCGCTCAGTCCTGTCTATCCAGCACCGGCCATTGGTATAGTGGTGAGACATGTTTCTCATACATGTTCAGAATGCTGCGTTCTCTGCCAGTGTGGACAGTGGCCCCTGCTGCCCTCGTCACGTGAGCTGCAAAGGAACCCAGCAGGCTGACCACAGCTCCAGAGCCTGTGTTACTGGTGGTTTTTACAATAATCAGAGGGAGGTGTCTTCCTTGCTGCTCCTCGAGGAGGCTGGAGGCTCTGAAACCTTTCCAGAAGAATCTCTCACTTTGGTTGGGGTGGGGATGAGGAGGTGAGGGGTGGAGGAATTGGGGGGTTGTCCTTTACTTGGGCTACCTCAAGAGCTTTTTGGACCCTTTAATTGTGCCTATAAGCTGTTCAGAAGGGGTCTCCGACCCACACAGCAGCGAGCTCTCTTTTCTGCCTCCTGTCTGGTTTCTCAACCATGCAAAGTGCTGCTTTCGCTCTGTGTGTGTATGTGTGTGTGCACACCCATACTCAAGCATTACCTGTGCATGTAAATGTGTCATGTGTGTGCTGTTCATGTGGCACAGACAGAGCCACAAAATGGATTTTCAAGTCAGCAAGGGTCACGTGCCTCTGTGGAGATCTCTCCTCTCTTTCTCTCTCTCTCTCTCTCTCTCTCTCCCCCTCTGTCTCCTGGAGAAAGGTGACCACTCACTTTTGACATTTATTTTCCAGATTCTGGGAGTTTCTTCATCATAATCAGGGGCTTTTTCTTTTCCCTAGGATACATTCCAATCCCCCCCCCCCGCCCCTCTTCTGTTGGCAGAGAGTTTTGAACAGATTCCTCCCATGACACACACACACACTGCTGACTCACGGCTCATGGAGGAGGTCTTGCATCTGCTGTGTGGTGATAAAACAGAAGTGCATTGTTCTGCCCCTTCCAGGGGGAGTCGGCCACACCCCACCAGGATGCTGGGGACAGCTAAGGTGAACAGAGTGTATCAGTTGCGCCATGAGAAGCTGTTCCCACAGAGCTCTGGGTAGAACAGGGTGCATGTCCTTGTGACTTTCCATGCCCCTTCCAACGCTTCACCCACCTGCTGGGGTGACACAGGATATGGAAGGCTGGGAAGCCCCTCGTTTGCTGTGTCTCTGGATATCTCCCATGAATCATTTCTTCTATCATCTTTCAGTGCTGATGCTAAGAGCTATAGATAGATTTAAAAAAAAAAAAAGAAAGAAAGAAACCGCCTCTTCTTTACTACACGGAAGGGATATCTTTCCTCCCAGCGACTCTGTCATTAGCGCGTCACTTTAGCAGGCTTCAATGCTCTGATGGCCCAGCTCCGTGCCGTCTTCATCCTCTTGCCTACCCTTGGGGGACACTTGATGACTGGGCTGTGTCGCTTGTGGGGATTCAGCAAATTCTTCAGGTTCACGTGACCACAGTCAACGGAACCAGTGTTTGAGCCCAGGTCTGTGTTTCTCTTAAGTCCCATACTCTTTCCACACACCACAGTGCTATATCACCCCGTACCAAACTTCACTTGCCTTCTGGAACAAGGTGCTCTATTTCTTGCTGTTGTGGCTTTGTGCACAGGCACACACAGAGATAGATTACAGAAACATGAGTACACGCGTCCCTTTCCTTTTATACGCCTTGTTGTACTTGACTTTTTAAAAATTTGAGATGAGAGAGAGAAAGAGAGAGAGAGAGAGAATGCAGATACACATATAGAAGTCAGAAGACAATTTCCGGAAGTCAGTTTTCTCCTTCCATCATGTGGACTCTAGGGATCAAATTCAGATCTCCAGGTTTGCACTCAGGCGTCTTAAACCACCGAGCTGTCTTGCTATCTTGCTGGCTCGTCCACGGGTCCTTGAACACTTGGTTCAGACCTGATCTTCTAGGAGCTTTTGGCCTTTGCCTTTTCCTGATCCATCTGCCCACCAACTCTGCTGTGCTCCTTACCCTGCAAGCGTGTGTATAGGTGGCCGGCATCTCTAGCCCCTCCATGGGGCCTTTTGGAGATCAAGGCCTTGTCTGGGAATGTAGCCTAGAACCCTGGTGCCCTTGACCCGGGGTCACCCTGCGGATCTGAAGAGAACCAAGTCATGGGGGAGGGGGGGATTGCCATCCTGTGCGGCTTTGACTGAGCGGACAGCAGCAGCCTCATAAGCCAGCTCGGCTGCCTCCCCAAGCTGCCAGAGAAACGACTTGCTAAGGGCACGCATCTGCGCCTCTCTAGGAGACGAGCTCTCTGACAGTCTCCACGAGCGAAAAGAAGGTTCGAAGAACTATAACATTTATGGCTTCTTGGCCATAAATTCACTGCAGAGCACATAAAAAATGCCATTCCCACAGGGCGACGGCAGAGACTCCGCATCGCCAACATCTGCATCCGAGCGGTAAAGCTAACCTCCGGCGTGTGGCGCTCCGCTGCCAACGACATATATTAACATTAGTGACACTTGAACAGGACCATCTCGCATGGCGCTTAAGCTGCCAACTGCAGACTGATGGCTTTTGTGGACCCTGGGAGCCCCCTTTCTCATATGCTGCTTCTGATGTGACTCAGGTCACGCGCAGGACGTGTGATAAATGCGGCCCTGCTTTTATATTTTTTTGGTGGATGTTCAGGTGCATGTAACTTCGTGGTTACTTATGTTGATTTTAGCCCTTTGGATGGAACAGGCTGTTTGGGAAGTCCCAGAGTAGATCACGTTATTATTTTACGTGCGAAGACCCACTCGAAAGCAAGGGAAAAACACATTGATTCTGACGATAACTCATAAGCCTTGGGTAGGGGGTTTATACAGATCTGTGATCAGTTTACATGTTAAAGTGTTTAGGAGTAATACATGTGCCGTATCACATGTTAAGGTTTAAATCGTTGCTATAATTTGTTGTAACTCCCTGTCAAACTAGGTGACGTCCGAGGGAGGACTTGGCGGTGCATATTGTGGGATTTATAGCTTAGATGCTTTTCTGTAGTGGCTGTTCAATCTCACCTTTGCACATTTGTACCACGGATACTTTGTAAATGGATAAACAACGACTGTGCTGAACTGAAACTTCATTTGTCAATTAGGCAGCAGGCTTGCTAGATGACACGCACCCCTTGGCATGGTTTGAGTGTGAGCTGTGTTTGCAACCTTAGCTGCGGTAGTGTTTGGGACGCTCGGGGACACCTTTAGAGGGTGGAGCCTTGCTGGAGGGAGGCAGGTCACAGGGGGTGGGCCTTGAGTTGAGTAGCCCCGCCCTGCCTCCCCTCTGGGTCTGCTCTTGCAGCGGATGCTTGCTCTATCTCCCTCCATGATGATGATGTGATAGATGTCACCCCCAGGTTCTGTCCCCTGCTATGTCTTTTCCATCGTAGTGAGCTACATCCCCTCTGGAACCAAGCAAACCGGCTCTTTATCCCTTAAGCTGGTCCTGGGAGCTGCATCATGCAGTAGGAAAACCTAGCTGGCAACACCCCTGACTCAAACGGATGCAAATGTTTCCAGTTGCTGGGAAACTTAGGAAGAAGAGTTTGTAAAACTTTGGGCAGTGCACCCATAACCCAGGTCTCCCTTCCTTTAGCAGTGCCTAAAGTGGCCAATCAAGTGTGAGTTGAATGAAATGCTCTCTCTCTTTTTGTTTAATCTTAGGGAGATGCTTCTCATTGCTTGTCTGATTTTTAGCTCTGCACTGAACATAATGCTCTCCTGGTAACAATGTCTGTTAGGAGCACAAGTGTTCATTTGGAACGGGGCTGAGAACCACTGGTTTTGCGATGCTACATTCCTTTCATTAAGTTTCTGTTGTGTCCATGCGTGTTGTATGTTTCCTATATATGGATATTTGTAGATGCATACACGTGCGGCTGACAGGGGTAACTTCCCTGGTCTTCACCAGTCATTCTCTTGCCTAGTTTTTGAGATAAGGCCCCCCGAAGCTCATTCACCTAGGCTGGTTTGGCCTCTCAACTCCAGTGATCAACCTGACTCCACCTCCCAAGTGCCAGGATGTTAGTTTCAGGGCTTGGCACCCAGCTGTGTTATATAGGTGCCTGCATCCAATCTCAGGTCCTCATGTTTGCCTGGCAGCTACTTGACTAATGGAGGTATCTCCTTAGCCCCATTAAGTTTCTTTTCACACCGCGTCTTCCCTTGAGTGTTTGCATTCCAGTGAGTAGCAGATGAGCAGAAACACCCAGGTCTCTGAGAATATGGACTTAGAATTCCTTCTTAGACATAACCCTGCTTCCCATCAGACTTCAGATCGGGAAGAATGGAGCTGCAGGAATTCACACGTATCTGATGGACGCTAGTCAGATACCAAGTCTTGAGGAAGTCTTGAGGTTTTATAGCTCGAAAGGGATTATAAAGCTAGAAGCTAGTAACTACTCTAGGCAATACATGATAAGGTGGCTTTTCCAGCTGTTTAGAGTTATTATTATTATTAATTATTATTATCAGCATTCCTTAACCAAAACAGGAGGCTACCAAATCTACATTTCTCTAAGTGACTTATTCAGTTGGCCAAACCAAGACCCAGGATAGCAAGAGGAGCCTGCCAAGAGGAGCCATGTAACTTTTTCTAATTTTTGCTTTGCTGCATTGAGATGCTTGTCTTGGAATTTCAAGTGCTCTGGCTTGGGTGGCAAACTAGCGACAGCTTATAGTGAAGCTGACAGCCTTTCTCTGCTGATTCTTCGCTGTTCAGTTTGACAGATCTGTGACCAGAAGATGGAAAGTATAGAAAGCCTGTTAGAGTAAGGCAAAGACTGTGATTTTTTTTTAATGGGCCTCTTGACTTTGATATGATCAAAGGCACATGGTTCCAACAGCCCCTTGGTACATTAGGGAAAGAGCACTGGAACGTTAGGGTCCAGAGACCCCTTGGACAAGTGACTCTCAGTCTTGTGTCGTCATCATCAGCACTACCAGGGAGCGTTGTAGAAATGCTAATTCTCAGTCCCACAGTAGACACTGGTCTAGAATCTTCTCACGTGGGGCTGTCTGAACCAGGGGTCTAGGTGACGACGCAGTCAAGTTAGAGATGACCAGATCTGCTGTTGATCCTGCAGAGTCAGGTGCTCCCAGCCACGTGCATCCCAGAAATAGTGGGTGTGGCCCCCCAACAGATCCTAAACTTAACCAAAATATGAGATGATTTTTTTTTTTTGGAGGAGGCAGTACTTCCTGGATCTCGATCGTACAGTTCTTTTTTTTTTTACTTTTTATTTATTTATTCAATTGTGTGTGTGTATATGTATGTGCACGTGCACGTGTGTGTGTGTGTGTGTGTGTGTGTGTGTGTGTGTGTAGAACCACGGGCAAATTCGGGAATCACCATGGACATCTCCACCTCCTCCTTGTTTACTCTGTCCCGAGATTCACAAGCTCCGCCCTACCAGGACCAGAAGCGCAGGCCGCCCCCACTTCCGCCCGGCGTCTATATGTGGGATCTGGGATCCGAACTCAGGATCTTCCGCCTGCAAGGCAGAGGCTTAACCCCTGAGCCACCTTTCCAGCCCTCGATTGTACAGTTCTTGAGTGTTAACTCTGCAGATGATGTCACCCGGTCACTGCGTAACAGATTAGGGGCGCCAGGCTATGTTTCATATGAGGGAAAGAGAAGACGGGTAGTTGCCCCCATTGCACAGCTGGGGAAGCAGGGGGGGGCTGGGCTTCTTGCTTTTACACCACAGCTCTGTTCCCACAGTAGGAATGGGCTGCGGGGAAACCAGGGGCCTTGGCATGAATGATAACTTGGGATCAGTGTTGGCACATGCGTTGGTCTGAGAAGCAGAAAGACTTCAATGCAAAGCCCCTCTTTGCCTGGACAGCACCTGTCCTTTATTAGATCCATGACTCCCCCCACCTCCCCAGTGTGGACTTCCTGTTTGAAGTGGACAGTTGCCTCCTCCCAAACATCCTTGGAGCTCAGCAAACCAGGTGGGGGCAGGGCGGGGTTTGGGGCAGCAGGGATAAGAACCAGGGAGGAGGGATGGACGCTCCCGTATAATCTCTGTGCAATCATTAGATGATGGGCGAGGATTAAGAGGCACTCGGGGACAATTCAGCCGAGCTGTGGAGGGAAACACAGGAGCGCGCAGGCGCGCGGCACATCCACACGCTCAGCACAACACAAGCAGCTTGCTAAACTCAACAGCGGGAAACAAACAGTCTGGGGGTGGGGGTGGGAGCGGATGGGTGGAATAGAAAAGGGGCCTGCATTTGGAATAGGTGGTAGAGGTTCCAGAATGATCTGTTTCCTAAACACTCGTGGTGAAGTTGTCTACACAGTGACAGAGCTGAGCAGCTGCTTCCCCAAACCTCGGCGTTGCTCTGTTGCAGAACTCCCAGCATCCCTTTCCTCTGGGCATCTGTTCCTGAACACGCTGGAAGGTTCTGCCAAGACATCCCAAACTGGCAATGGAAGGCTTGAAATGTAGAAAATGAGAGAGGCCCAAACACACAGCGGCTCCGTAGCAAGTCCCGGTGGTGGAAAGTATCTGGTCACGTCCTCTGTTTTGTTTTTTTTTTTTTTTTTTTTAGATCCCTCTGGCGATGGTCTGCTGACCTCTGAGTCAAGCCGGAGACCCCAGCAGCTCCCTTAAACCGGCTTTTTCCACGAGAGAGACTTCAGTTTGTGGAGTCAGTTCCTAAGTTCCCCCCCCCCTGCCATCCCCACTTCTGACGTGTTGAATGATTATCCGAGTATGGTTAATAGAGTCAAGAAGAGTCCTGTGCTTTTCCAGTTAAGCCAGTGAGAGCTAAATAGACCAGCACGGTCCTCAGCAGAGAAGGAAATGAGTTGTGGGCCTTCAAAGAGCCCTGGCAGAAAAATCCAGGCAAGGGGCGTGGCTTTGATGGGTGGTGCCCTGTGAGAAAGCGTCCATCAGTCGGAATGCTCTTCTCTGCTTTGCTTGGGAGAGACTTGACCTCGCCAGAATCCCCTTGCTGACTTACACCCCAGCTAAGACTGGTCTTAATATTGGATAAAGAAGAAGGGGAGGAGTAAAAAAGCCTCCTCTCTCCATGCACAGAGTGGGGGGGGCGGGTGCTCAGGGCTTGTGTAACCTGAAGTCCACTACTGGTACTCCTCGCTCGTGTCTCTGTGTATGTTTTTCTTCATTGTGATTAAATAGGGATCAGCTTAAGGGAGGAAAGATTCATCGTAGCTTGTAATTTCAGAGGGTTCAGCCCGTGGTCACATGGCTCATAGGCTTGACTAGAACAAGGCAGCGAGACGGGAAACAACTAGGGATCACCTCCTCCCCCCGGAGCTCTACCCCATGACCCTCTTCTTCCAGGTGAGCCCTATGTTCCAAAGTAACCCCACCAGCTGGGGACTCAGCTTTCCAAACATGAACCTGAGGGCTGGCAAGACGGCTCAGGGATTAAATAAAGCCTTTGCCTCACAAGCAAAAGGACCTGAGTTCGGATCCTTAGATCCCAGGAAATATTTCTGGGTGGAAATGGTGGTGGGCTGCAACTCGGATCTTGGAAGGAAGAGCCTGGGAAACCCCAGAGCCAAGCGGTAAGGAGGCAGAACGGTTTAAGATGATATCGGATAACACCCTTGGACTTCCACAGGCACACACACACTCACAGTGCCCTTCAGTGCACGCGCACACACACGCACACACACACACTGCACGCATACACACGCATACACACACTCATGCAGGACTAGAAGGGATGTTTCATACTGAACCTGTAACTCTGTTTCCTGATTGTCTCTTTCTTGGGAAAGACTCTCTCCCCCCATCACGGCGAAAGTACCTGAGAGGCACGTGGATGTGTGACCTGAGGGGGCTGCTTTTCCCTTTCTGGATTTTCCCCTGCAGCACCAGAGAACTCAGAAATCCTTTTCCGATGGGCAAATACCGCGACAGCTGTGGTGGTGGTCCTGACATGCACCGGGGCTTCGGGTCTGTTGAAATTGGTCTCTTCCCACACCCAGGAATTTTTGTAAAATATGTTGGGCTTTTGAACACGGAGAGTTTTCCAGCCTCAGATGTGGAGGGGCTCAGAAATAAATTAATTACTCCATTCCAATCAGCCCATGGGTGTGGAGGCCAAATGACCCGGAGGAACGAGCCTTCCCTTTCCTTGGCCACCCCTTGCATCCAGGAATTGATTATTATAATCTTAATCTCCTGCTTTGGAGTCTGCTTGGAATTTTAGTAGCACAGTTGCTAGGAGTGAGGTTGTCGGGATCCCTTCAGATGCTCTCGGGGCGCGAGAGGAGCGCTGCGATGTCGAGGGGGTGGCGCATGCATCCTGCCTGCCTGTCCTGGAGCTTGGGGAGGGTCCTGCGGGGAGCAGGCAGCTGCGGCTCCTCTGCCCGCTGCACACGCCTGCACGCTTCCTACTGCCCTAACCTGGCCTCGAAGTGACAGAGTTGCTCATTCTGATTCACCTCTCCTCCTGCAATCCCAGGATGCCCTAGCCAAAAAGAAACAAACAAACCTTTAAGAAAGATGTGATGGGGATCGCTTTATAAATATGATATTTTTATATTTTACCATGTGGCATGTGTGTGATGTGGGGGGACGTATGTGTATGCCACCGTGTATGTGGGAAGTCCGTTCTCCCCTTCATCCGTGTGAGTCTTGTGGAGGACAACTTGGTGGAGTTGTTTCTGACCCTCCACCTTTCCACAGGTGCTGATCCGTGTCACGTGGTAAGCTGACACAAGTTACGTGGCAGGCACCTTCACCGGCAGACCGCGTGGGTGGCCTTGACGTGACTTTTGGAAACATGGTCGATGAAATGGTGGCCTGAAGGATTAACTCTGCTGTCATCTCCCCAGGCCCAGTTCCTACTAGGGGGGGCAGCCTTACCCCAGGGGTTTCCATGCGATAGCCCCAGCAGACCCGTGTGTGAGCCCCCCATGACTTGGACGTGGTCAACAAGTACCGAAGCTGTAACTCTGAACATAGATCTGCGGTCGGCTTGTTTTCTAGAGTTCCTGTGATCATGCCCAGAGTGAATCCTTACTTACAGATGTTTGTAAATCCTGGCAATCCTATCTTCATGTAGGTTTTTAATACCTGCTAAATAATATTTGCACATATATGCGTGTGTGTATATATATTTATACAGTAATATGTAACACAGACATATGTGCATCTATATATAGCATATGTTCTCTAAATATGTATTATGCACACATGTACATATATGTGTATATATATACACAGAAGTACATAAAACATGGGCACCTATGTGTGCATATATGCAGTAATATACATAATATGTATTTATGTGTACATGTATACACATGGTGTATGTACAGTAACATACAATATGCATGTACATATGCTTGTATCATGTTTAATGTGTGAATATATACAAGTGCAAGTAATGTGTGTACATATACATGTGCATATATACACATGTATATATACACATGGTATACAAGCATACGAACATATGTATGTGTATATAGCCAAGTTTGTAAGCAGTTTTAAAAATCACCCACCTCCTGCTTTTTTAATGTTTGTGTCGAGTTCATTCCCATCTTCTAAATATAAGCCCAGAGGCCATGGGTGCTCTTACATTTAAGGCAGTGGGGCAGAGATGAATTCGGCCTTTCAAGTGTCCTGCGTTCAGGGAAATCTCTCCAGAATGAGGATACGTGGTCTGGGGCCTTGGGGCCTTGAGAAGCTAACTCTTGGAGGTCAGGCACTTTGATTTCAAAGTGCTTCAGAGGGGCTGAGCACAGGAGACTGTCGATGGTACTTGCCAGTATGAGTGGGCAGAACAGGAGATTCTAGGACTGAAGGACCAGCCAGCTGTGGAACTGTTCACCTTATTGCAGAAGTCTACAGACCTCTGGGGAGAGGCGCCGGCCACACTGTGTGTCAGAGGATGAAGCCAACGAAATGGTTGCAATTCTAGAGGCTGAGGGTCCTCTACCTCTTCACGTGGAGGTGGGGCTGACATCTGAATTTGAATGGGCTTCCGGGAGAGCAGGAATCTGGCAGAATCTGGAGGTTCTATCTGTCACCTGCATTGAGGTTGAGAGCAGCTACTAGCACAAGCAGGGCAGGTCTATCAAAACCTCAAAGCCCACCCCCTGTGACATGCCTTCCTCCAGCAACGACCCACCTCTCTTTGCCCAGTGGTGGCTTCGCTAGGAAATTTTGCCTGAAGGGAAGAGATGCGGGTTATTGGAACTTTCTGTGTGATACTGATTGCATTGATTTCCATTGAGAACGTGGCATGGCCACCGTGCACAGAACACGCATCTCAGGTCCAGAGACGTAACTGTGCTTTGGCACAGTCTAAGGGTACAGTGGAGGTCTTGGCCCCCACACTAGGCGTAACCTCCAGATTCATACCTGCCATGTCTTTTTTTCTTTTGCCCTAATGGACTTTCTCTCCCCTCCGTACCCATAAGCCAAATGAATCTCTTTTTTCTCCCTTAACTCTACCTAGTGGTACTGGCTCATACCCAGCCCATGAATGGTAGCCCCCGAAAGGCTGTGTCCTTCTAGTCCTTCCTTTTTGAGTAGCTCTGTGGCATATCGTCTGTGTATCCTGAAGCATAGTGAAGAACCTCGCTCTGTGCATTTGGGGGTTGGCCTGAGCAGGCAGTGTGTACTTTCTTGTTGAAGGTTCACCTTCCGGGGGTGAGGATTTCGGTTCTGGCATTTGTCAACCTTCTTCCGTCCTCCCCTAAGCTCACATCATTGTAACCCCCTCACGCCCGCACAGTCAAAAGCATTTAGCGCATGCAAAGCCAGAAGCAGGGACGGCCGATCTTGGCCGGTTAACAGGGCAAACATGAGCCTCCTGTTCATTCTCGTGTATTTTCCCCCTCCTGCATCCAATTTAGGATGGCTGCATCTGATAGTGTTGGGAAATGCACCCTGCTTGCGTCCAGACCAAAGCTCCTAGAGTTTATATCTGTTAGAACCCCAGCGGAATAGAAACACTGGCTTGGAATGCTCAGTTACTCCAGCGTTTTCATTATAGACTCTGCCTGTAGGGAGCATTAAGTGTGCTTTCTTAATGCTCCAACGACCTTACAGTCATTGAGGGAGGCCCCCTGCTGAGTTCTTCCACTTCTCCTTAGGTCACAAATATATCTGTGGTTGTATCTCAACCCCCAGTTCACAGAATCACTTGTTCTGGGAGTAGGGTTCTACTTCACAAAGCGTGAAAGGTTGGCAGTGCAATGCAATGTCGCGCAATGTCGCGCGCGGTGCTTTTGCCATGCAAGTGTTCGTCTTCAGTTTACGCAGGACTTCGCCTGGATTCCTTTAGCTTGACACTTTTGGGTTAAATGGAAAGCTTTTAGGTCTGGGTCATTCTCAAAAGTCACTGACCCACACCGAAGCTGGGTTTATGACCCGGGTACCCGATGGTGCTGCACATCCATCGAAGGGTGGAAATGTAAACAGCTGTGGTTCCAGGATTCTGTGATCCAGAAGCATCGCACGACCCGCTGCTCACACAACACCTCTGCTGGAAAGATTGTGGCCCAAGCGGTGGGTCCTCCTGGGAGGAGACGGATGTGCGGCTGCTGTCCTACTGTGTGATCTGTAACCTGCTTTCCACTCACCCCCAACCCTGTGTGCTGAGAAGCAGGGCTTTGCTCTGCTGCGAGCTGTCTGGATGGAGAGTTCTGTGGGAAGCCATCCGTGTGCTTTATGTGTGACGCGAAGAGTGTTTAAAACCCAATTGTTATGACGATCCTCCAGGGTGAAGCAAACAGAATTAGAGAAGCTGTCTGTGCAGACTTCAAGTGCTGCTGCTGATGGTCCTTCCAATGTCCTCCCCACAGTTTATTGGCTCCTTCCTCCCTCTCTTCTCCTCTTGCTCCCCCGCTTGTCTCCATTCCTTCCCTCCTCTCCTCTCCCTGACCCTTCCCTGCCTTTCTTCTCATCTCCTTCCTTTCCCTCTTTTTCTCTCTCCCCTCCCAGTCTTCCTCCCTCACCCTCTTCTTCCTCATTCCCTCCTTCCCACCCTCCTCTTCCTCTCCCTCACTCAGTCCTCCTTCCCCTCTCTCTCCCTCCTCCCTCCTTCTCTCCTTCCCCTGTTTACCCCCCTTCCTCCCTCCCTCACTCTCCCCCCTCTCTCCGCCTTGTCGTTCAAGCCTCAGCATAGCATAGATATAACTTCACAAGGACTTCTGAACATGTCACTATTTGGAGAACTGACTTTGCTTTTGTGGAGTAACTCATTTTAGTCAACTTTCAACTTCCAATTCTGACCAATTCTTTACCTGGGGCAGTGAAGTGAATTGTGGGTTGTATATTGTCTTTTTCCTTTTATTTTTTTCGAATGCAAAGACAGGCCAGTGAAATCAAGATTTGGTTTTCTCTGGATGATCTGAGTTGGAAACACTATCACATGGGCCACGCTGGTTTGGACTTATGGTGGCATAGACCAGTGTGGAGGAGGAAAGATGAGTTTGTCCAGAACATACTTGAGTCATAGGGTGGGTGTTGGTGGGGCTTTCAGCAGTCTGGTTGACTCTGGGGGGGTATTTAGCAAGAAGAAAGCAAACCTAGAATGACCAGTTTCTCTGTAACTCAGAATACTTTCCTGGTAGCAACTCCATCTGCTCACTTTGGGAATTTCTAGCTCCCCATGAAAACTATGTTGAATGTAATAGAGCATCACATTCTTCTATTTGGAAGAGCTCAGAATCGGGGTATGGCTAGTCCTGGGTTCAAGTACCAGCTGCAGAATCTACTGGTTTCATCCTCCATGCAGGTCCCTAAACCCCTCTGAGCTTTAGTTTCCTTTTCCACAAAATCACATCAGCAGGTGGAAATATTCTACTCACCACGCCTGGCTGGCGGTGCGCACCCGTAATCCAACACCTGAGAGGCTGAGGCCGGGGGATTAGGGGGCTGAGGCGAGGGGGGGAGGGGGGATTAGGGGGCTGAGGCGAGGGGGGGGAGGGGGGATTAGGGGGCTGAGCCAGATGCATTAGGTGTTTGAAACTCCGACCACATTCAGTAACTGTCAGGTGAATGAACCAGTGGCTGAGGAGACTTTTCATTTCTCCGGGAAGCAGCACCCGCCTCACCAGAGATCCCGTCCATGATGCCTGCATCCTCATGGTGGGGTCTTCCCAAGGGACCCTTCTCGGGAAGCATCTGTGACAACTCACAGGGCTCTAGGGTCTCACTTGCAATGCCCACTGGCCGGATCCTTAGTTCCTGCCAGTAGTTCCTGCCAGGTCCAGGCCTTGGCCTGAGTCCTGTTCTCTTCTGAGGTTTGTCACAAGGCGAGAAGTGACCAGAGTCACAATGGCTTGGGGGTCTGTGGGCCTCACAGGCTCCCCACACAGCACATTGACACCTCCATGGGGCGTGGCCACCATTGGCTTAACTGAGTCACAAGTTAGGTGTTTGCAAATCCAAGGCACGGCAGACATTTCTGTGAGTTAGAATGAGACTGTAAAAGATTTCAAAATATTTATGCAGAGAGAGAGAGAGAGAGAGAGAGAGAGAGAGAGAGAGAGAACAGGTACCTGTATGCCACAGTGTATCTGCGGAGGTCAGAAAACTACTTTCAGAAGTCGTTTCTCTCCTTCTGTCACATGGGCTGCAAGGATTGAACTCCGGTCTCCAGGTTTGTGCACAGATAGATGCCTTTACCCACCGGGCTGCCTTGGCAGTCCGTAACCACACTTGAAGACATGAAGGCTGAGCACGGTGCTTGCCTGGCAATCACGAGGACCTGAGTTCAGATCCCAAGAGTCCATGTAAAAAGTTGTCAGTAATCCCGGTGCTGGGGAGGTAGAAACCGATGGATCCCTGGGGCACACCGGCTGGCTGCCACCCTTGCCCACTCTGTGAACTCCAGGCTCGGTGAGAGACCCTGTCTCAGAAAAATGAAATAGAGAGAGATTGAGGAAGACGTCCAACCTCAACTTCTGACCTTTATGGAATAGACACAGGCTCACACAAATATATGGACAATAATTACATTTGTCTTGGCCCAGTGGGATTACATGAGTGCATCTTAAAGAAAGAAGATGTTGGGTTTATTCCCAGACAGGAGCATGGGACACAAGGTATCACAGAAGCGGTGCTCTGCCTGCGGGGAGGGACTGAGTGTATTTTCAGTGCCCCCAGTACTTCTAATTACAGTCACGGCTGCTTGAGAATCTTCCTAGCTGGGACTTTGTTTCTAAAGACACCTTCTGACAAGTCCCTCCCACTGCAGGAGGTGATTTTCTTCTCTCTCTCTCTCTCTCTCTCTCTCTCTCTCTCTCTCTCTCTCTGTGTGTCAGGCTGTTTTCTTCTGTCTCTCTGTCTCTGTCTCTGTCTCCTCCTGTCATCTCTATGTGTTTTTGCGCTCCAAGGGCCGACAGCTGTTATAGTTTTGCTTGGGGACTTTTTCACAGTGTGGATTAATCAATGTTATGAACCGGGTCCGTGGGGTTTGGGGACGTAATTGGTTTCAGATGACTCTCTGCTAGTCAATCTGCGAGACAGCGGAATGTTGACACAGCTGAGCAGCTCCAGCTGTCTCCGCTCGCCCATCCCCTCCCCCTGGACGCCACATCCTCGTCCTGCGCCTGTCCTAGCGTGGAGACTTTGCCCAACTTTGGCTCTCTGGTCTTCAGTGCTTCCTGCTTTCTCCGCATTGAGACACCAGGCCTCCACCCCCATGGATTTGGTAGACCCTTACTTCCTTGCCTCGCATAATTTTTTAGGGCAAAGAGTCTTAACACTGGGTTCTTTTCCTTTCCAAGGGCACAAGCTGCGGATTTAGCTTTTGCCGAAGTGGCTACATTCTGAGAATCTTTGTCTTACAACTGGTTGGTTCATCATTTTCTCTTAATTACTAGTGGCAGTCCATTGAATAAACAGTATATGGCCATTATATGCCACTCTGAAGTGAAGGAAAAGAGAAGCGCATTGCTATTACAAAGATGTTGTTTAGGTGGAAGGAAGGAAGGAGGAAAGGAAGGAAGGAGGTGGAAAGCACATTGCATTCAGCAGTTTGTTATTATCAGACTAATTCATCTTTGTTTTCCCAGAGTTATTGCTCCCGTGTCTCACCCAATGATAACTAACTGTGTGTTATTCTGAGGAGTTGACTCTTACTTACCACGAATGCATGTGCTTTATAATCATAAGACTTGCCATCCGTGGGTGAATGTGCCCATTCTCCAGAGCCAACATGCTCCACATGGGCACAGTGTTTCCGTTCTCCTGGAATGGTTTCACTTTCCTAAATGGATTTATCAGACTCACAGCCCTCTCTCCTCCCTCGCTGTGTAGACTCAAATGCACAGAGCAGTTACACATTCTGCAGTCAACTCTAGGATGTCCAAGAACACGGGACAGCTAAACAGCGATCATGAGACTTTTACAATTAAACACCATCCATATGGCAAATTTTTCCAGCCACTTCCCAGGCAAACTGATAATGGGAGGTGGAGAGATGGCTCAATGGGGAAGAGGGCTTGCTGCATAAATGCGAAGACCTGAGTTCAAATCCCCAGACACCTACAGTCCTCTGACCCCCCCCACACGTGCATTTGCATATAAACGCACATATAGCACCCACGGGGGAATGAACATATGTCAAAGCAAACACCAACATAGTGGCAGGAAGCAGTGGTTAGACTTTCTCTGTAGTAACTACAAACAGCCCTGACCCTTAGGTCTTCTGCTCATTCATACATACTCATTTGTATAGCGAAACTTCTGGATCTTTCTAAGAGGACACCAAATGTGTTCTTTCAAAGAAAGAATAGAAAAATATAAATATGAAAAAAAGCCCTAGGGTTAAAATGACTCAAATTACTCTTGGAGATGAGCAGCCAGAATTAAAGGCCATGTCCGTCTAGAGTCGCCACACACATGGCTTCCAAGACTTTAACCAAAATGAAGACCAAATGCTGAGTGTAAGCAGGGCGACGGGGGTAAGGGAGAGGTTATCACAATCAAAGCCAAAGACCTCTGTCTGTTTGCCCACGTATCATGTAGTTTACCAAAAAAGTTTACCACCATATCCCAAGAAGAAGCAGAGACAACTAGAGAGGGTGTGAGAGGGTAAAGTAGCCAATGGATTTCATGGCGTTGAGATGTTACCGTGTGGGGCAAGCAGGTGTATTTTGTACAGTGTAGGTAGGAAGCTGAACGGAGATGGGCAGAGGCTGTGTAAGGTCACAGGGTAGGCAACCCAAGGAACATGGATGTCAACGCTTTGATACAGGTGTCAACTTGACGGCTGAGAGTTCCGACTCTGGGCACATTTGTAAAGAATCAGTGGCTGGGGGCTGGAGAGGTGGCTCAGGGGTTAAGCCTCTGCCTTGCAGGCGGAAGGTCCTGAGTTCGGATCCTAGACCCCACGTATAGACGCCGGGCAGAAGCGGGGGCGGCCTGCGTTTCTGGTCCTGGTAGGGCGGAGCCTGTGAATCCCGGGACAGAGTAAACAAGGAGGAGGTGGAGGCGTCCATGGTGGTTCCCGAATTCTCCAGTGGTTCTACACACACACACACACACACACACACACACACACACACACACACGCACATATACAAACATGCACATATACAAACATGCATATGCTCACAATTTAATAAATAAAAAAAAATTAAAAAAAAAATCAGTGGCTGAGTTGGGCCCAGAACAAGCCCTCAGAGATTGTCTAGCCAATGGGGAAGACCCAGGCCCTGGTGGGTGGGGCTAGCTCTGGGCAGGTGAATAAGGTGGAGGGAGCTAGTTAGGGAAGTTGGCATCCTCTGGTCTACTTGGCCAGGCACATTGGTCTGGCTAGTAGGGATTGTCCCTCTCTCAGATGTTATGTGGATATGGTGTGGCCAGTTCTCTTGACCCCTGGAGTTGAAGTGGACGCTTCTGCTAAGCTGGACAAAGAACCGTAGCTGGACTATTATAAGAGAAAAGAAAATGCCCTTGTTCCCTTAACTCACTCAGCTAGCAAACTACTACACTGGACTTACAGCCCCCCGCTTTGTGGCCATAGCACTGGATTTACACACACACACACACACACACACACCGCTTTTGTGGCAATAGCACTGGATTTACACACACACACACACACACACACACACACCCCGCTTTTGTGGCAATAGCACTGGATTTACACACACACACACATACACACACCCCGCTTTTGTGGCAATAGCACTGGATTTACACACACACACACACACCCCGCTTTTGTGGCAATAGCACTGGATTTACACACACACACACACCCCGCTTTGTGGCAATAGCACTGGATTTATACACACACACACACACACACACCCCACTTTGTGGCAATAGCAGCCTGTACATGTCGAGGGGCCCCACAATGGACAGAGTAAGGACACTGATATTCATACAGAGCATGGCAGTGCTTTGGATTCCACTCAACACTCCAGGTTGAGGCAGGAGGATCAAAAGTTCTAGGTCATCCTTGGCCACACGGTGGGCTTCTCTTGTCGATTACTGAAGAGACCTGCAGATGTCTGGTTCAGGGGTGAGTGGACCCCCAGCTGTCTGCGTGGGCTCTGTGCCTAACGTCAGAGGGGACAGATGTTCAAGAAATTGGGCTCCATGGTAGATCCACAGAATCAACATGGAGAGGATGTCTGTGCTTTTATCTGTGTGTGTGTGTGTGTGTGTGTGTGTGTGTGTAAGAGAATGTGTGTGTTCGTGCCTGTGACTTCAGAATCATCCTAGATGAGTCTCTCTCCGTATTGCTTTGCTCTGCGGTTTCTCAAGTTCTGCCTTCCAGGGCCAGAATTACAGATCGCCACCGTGATGCCTACCCAGCATTTTTATGTAGGATCTGAGGATCCGAACCTAGGTTTGTGAGGCAACAACTTTAAGCCCTGAGCCAGCTCTCCGGTCCAGAGTCTGGGTTGCTTATAAGCTCTCTCCACGCTCATGGTGTTCCTCAGTAGCAGCCCACGCATGTGCTGTAACTCACTCGGCTCCTGTGAAGTCGGGGAGAATGGACCACATCGATGTACCTTCGATTGCAGTCTGTCTTCCCAGAATTAGCAAGTATTAAAATATCTGAAATTAATCAGGTACCTAGCTGGATGCTTTGGGTGGAGACTGAAACTCAGACAAATGGGTTTTGAGTTGGAATCGTCCCCTTTAAAATGAGAATGAGTCGCACATCTGCCCACATTGCCTCTTTCCCTGACCCCCAGAGACATAGGTCTGATTTACACAGCATGGCCAGAAGGCTCCAGAACTCTCCTCTAATTGTGGTTTACGGAATGTTCTGGGTTGACTTTTGTGACCACAGCCGCCCTTGAGGTTGGCTCCAGGATGCATGGCTGGAGGAGGTTTGGGGTAACGTGAGCTAGGATGCTCTTCATTCTGCAGCGAGAGAGGCCGTGCACACGGAGCGACCCCCCACCCTGCACAGAGTAGCTGAGAATCCAGAACTAGGGACAGAACTGGGCTTTCCCTGCACTTTTAGTAGCGAGGCCGAATTCCCTCTCATTCTATCCCATAACACCTCTCCTCTTCCGTCATTTCCCCAGCAAACCTGAGTTGGGTTTTCTTCACGTTGGAAAGCTCAGTGATTACTTTGTTGGATGGAGCTCAGTAGGTAGGTAGCGTGCTTTCTTTGGATCATGAAGTCTGGGGTTCCAATCCCAGGGTCGCATCAGCCAGAGACAGTGGTACAGGTAGGAAGCTAAGGTCAACGTCATCTGCAGGTACATATGAGCTCCATTTTCTCTCTCTCAATCAATCAATCATAAACACTAAAAAGAAAAAAATAAAGCTCTCAAGTGGAAAAGTTACCGCTTAGCATTCGTATCCTTTTGTGATAAGAATGCATAATACTTACCCTACGCTAGACACGCAGTGCTGTTCCTATCATTCCATCTGCAAGAGAAGAATCCATAGTTACAGAAACTTCAGGATGCTTCCAAGTATCAGCACCCAAGATTCCTTACAAGCTCCTCTCCCCCCTGGGATAGTTGTTCCCACTTCATGACAGAGACCGATCGTCACATCAACGCAAGGGGCAGAACCTTTTGTCCAGTGTTGAGGTCACGTGACACCCACCGACACTCCGCATTCAGCTTGTGCAAAGGAAAGCACAGTCAATACTTGAGTCCAGCTTGGGACACTTCTGCTTCACCTTGTTACCTTACGATGCTCCAGTGCGTTCTCAATGGATCGCATCACCCCATCTTTGGAAATGTGCCCCACAGCTTTTTCACAGGCTCACTTGGTAGGAAAAAAAATGCCACAGGACAGCGTCCACGATTTCCATGGGCCCTGGACGCTTGGCGTGGAGGCTCTGTGACTTCACAGGATGAAAAGATGGGACGAATGTGGTTCGATGTTGGGGTGACACTTCATTGCTGCGGGTACTTGAGAGGCATGTGGTGATGGGCGTGTGGCTTGAGGTCAGCCTGGTGCACTTGAGACTTTGTCCCAATAGAATGGCAAACATCTGTTCCGTGGCCTTGTGACAGGCACTGTCCATCCTTCAGATCCAAGTATACTTGGCCAGGAGTGACAGTTCATCAAACACTGTAAATCCTCCCTCCTTGCACCTTAAGTGTCATCTTTTAAATAATGGTGCGGAGTATGTGATTTGAGATAATGCTCCGTAGCGGCCTCCCCCATCAGGTTCACCGCCTGAATACCCAGCCTTTCGGGGGTCCATCTGTGTCCACCCTCCCACTGCTACGAAGATCAGCAGGTCACTGGGCACATGCTACCTTCCTTGGCTTCTGTTTCGAGGTGCTCAGGATGAACCCCAACCCCACACTTGGGCAGCAAGCACTTAACTGAGCCATCTCCAGTCCCTGCAATATTTATTTTTTGGGCGGTGTGTGCACTAGTGTCAGGCGAAACATCCACACTTACAATCCTATCGTTTGCAAGTTGGCACAACCAATCAGGAAAAGCTCACGTGATGGGCCACGCTGTATTCTGTGCTGTACCTCCTCTCCACCATCTCAGGGCCAGGGGTATCGTGAGATCTTACACACCCTCGCTGGAGGCTGGAGATGCCTTTGGCTCAGGCGTGTGTAACCCCTGCTGGTCCATGTGTCACCGGGAGAGGAGACGGTGCCTCCACACTCGGTCACTGTAGAGAGAAAATGCCCTGTGCGCCAGGCATGGATTAATAGACGCACAGCATGTGTTTCCAGCGATTCACCTGGGAGGCAGTGGGTGCAGCATGCCAAGCCTTTGCTCAAAGCTCTTCCTGCTACCTGGACCACCTGCCCCTTACCTGCTCCCCCACCTTCTTCCTCCTGTCTGTGAATTTCTCTGCCTACCCCGCTCACGCATTCCTCCGGGACTGCTCGCTGGCCTTTCTCTGGCCCAATAGAATGGCAGACATCTGTCACGTGGCCTTGTGACAGGCACCGTCTGTCTTTCAGATCCAAGCACACTTGGCCAGGAGTGACGGCGAGTGGTATTTTCATCTGTGGTACTTTTTTTTTCCAGCCCTTAGTATTACCTGAGTACTTACTAAGTGCCAAGGGGTGCTGGGCTGATGTGTGGCCGTCGTGTGCATCCCTCTGCGGGCATCCCGAGCTCACAACTACATGCTCGTGTAAGTTTCTTCTTCTCTCTTGCAACTGGAGCGAGATTGTCAATCTGAATTGCTTTCGATCGACTTAAGGACGAATCAGCCATGAAAGCCTTCGGGGTTGGCCTCTGACAACATGGGAAGGCTGGGAACCTCAGCAAGAGAGGAAAGCGGGAAGCTGGCCTGCCCCCACCCCCTCCTGTCCACTCCCGCGATCCCTGCTTGACACCAGCATGTGACAGTACCCAGTGCCACCTCCACGCCGTCGCTGCCCGCCCCCTGCGCGAGGTGCCAGCTTCCAACCGTCCTCCCCTTTCACCGGGACATCCGGGGCGGGCACCTGCTGTATGTCAGCTTCGAAGCTGGATGCCAGCCAGGTGTCTCTGAGAAAGAACGAGGTGCTCCACTTCGGAAACTTCCAGCCCTGCTTCCCTCAGGTGCCCTGTGCTGTGTGCCTAAGCAGGGGGGCCAGTGCGGTGCCCCCAACATCCAGAGCAGCTGACCTCGTTCCAGGGACAGGAGGGCTGTCCTCTGCAGGGAGGGAATCTCCACGTCTACCTTTCTGGGGGCGGGATTGAAGGGGGAGGGGTTCCACCAGACCTCCCTCTTGCCTGAGGTGTACTAAGAAAGGCCTGCTCCTGGGAGGGGCGTTGTCATGGCAACCACCGGGGACCAGGCCAGGGAGAAGCCAGCTCCTGCGGTGCATGGTCTTCAGTCCCAGCCAATGCAGCAGGAAGGGAGAGGAGCAGGGAATGGGCCAGGAGGCCCGGACGCCAGGGACGCGTCCATCAAGGCCTCGCTCTGGGCAAAATGCGAAATCTGTCGCTCGCTGCGAGGCCTCCACCCACAGGGTCCCTCGCAAAGGGGTCACTGAGACCCGCACCAGGGGGTGAGGGTAGATCAGGCAAGGCAACCACCTCCCTACTCGGTGGAAACGAGTCGGGCAGCTCTTGCTGCAAAGGACTGCTTGTCTCTTTAGACATGAAAGCTGAACTCTTTCTCTAAAATGTTTTCTTGACTTTTTAATTAATTAATTAATTTCTTAACTTTTTAATTAATTAATTTAACTTTTTAATTAATTAATTAATCATTGGAATGTGTGTATCTGTCTGTGTGTCCGTATCAGATGATTTTTGTGTGTGTCTACAGAGACCCAAAGGCGAATCATCCTGGATTGCTCTACCTTGTTACTTTGCTGCGGGGTTTCCCAGTTTCCACCTTCCACAGCCAGATGTGCAGGCTGCTGCCATTTCCTCCCCAGCGTTTTTTTGTTTTGTTTTGTTTTGTTTTGTTTTGTTTTTAAGGTGGGATCCAGGATCTGAACTCAGGTTTTTCTGCTTTCGAGGAAGAACCAACCTTAACCTCTGAGCCATCTCTCCAGCCCCAAACTCTGCTCTTTGGATCCGTCTCTATGCTCCAAGTCGCCAAATCCCTTCTTGAGGTGGGCTGTGGGTCGCCCCAAGTTTGAGCTTTGAGGATCCTGTAGTCTCTATCATTGATACCAGCTGTCCTTAGCCAAGATTTCAGACTGATGCTTAGCCAGGGTCAGAGCTACAGGTCAGGAGAGAAAAGAAAACAGAGAGGAATCCTTCACTAAAGACCTTGCTTTCCCGACCAATGAGAGGAAAGGCTCTGTTGATGCAGGTCACGCTGATGGCGTGAGCGCAGAGTCCCTGCACCTACAGAACCAGAAACACTTAAAGTTGCTTACGCGACTCTTTGGGAGGCAGGGAGCAGGAAGTGAAAGAGACACGAGGAAACAGCTTTGTCTGGGCTGCGTGGGCTTCTCTTCCTGGTGCACAGGGACCGTCTGTCGTAGAGATGCTTCGCAGAGGGCTCTGCCTGCCTGTGTCCCAAGGGTCCACCCTGCAGGCAGGAAGCTTGGTGCTCCTGACTCTGTTGCAAGGGCTGGAGGTGATCTCAGTCCTCACCTCCTGCTGGCCCCGTGGAAGTGTCGCCGGTGCTTGGAACTCCTCTGTGGCTTTTCCCGCGACGCGCTTCTGTCCTCAAGCTTAGGAAGGAAGAGTCATTGGAATGAAGGTGCAGGGTGACTGTGTCTCTCACTGGAGGGGCCGAGGTGGCTGGCGGCTGGTCTTTAGGAAAGAAACAGCTTTTCTCTTTCAGATGCCAGCATTCATCCCCGCCCGTCCAAGCACCATCCTGCATCTCTGACCTTCTTTCTCAGCTGACCCTCCTGCCCTCCTCCCAACAGGACGTGCCTGGCACTCTGGGTACTTGAACTCGGCCTCTTTCCTATTAGGCATTTAGGAGAAGTGAAACACTTTATCTTCCCCTTCCACGAGTGGGGCTCCAATGCAGTATGTTTTCTCTGGTTAAGATGCCAGACGCCCAGTGCTGGCAGCAGGGACGGATCACGTGCAGGGATTCCGGTTGTGTGAACGAGGACATTCTTGGGGCTTCTCTTCCCAGCTCATCCCATGGCACTCAATGCGCTTCTACCTTCCTGATGATCTTGGGGTGACCTCCCTTGCTTGCTTCTGCCAGACCCGAACCCAGAGCCTTCTGACCTCCCGGCTGTTTCGTTGCTTCCTTTCTTGATTCTGTTGAACTTTGACTTTCGTGAAAACCATCCCAGGCCTCCTGGTGAGAGGACGGTGCCCTAAAGAACAGCCATTCTTAGCATGCGTCCTGCATGCTCACTGTCTGAGAAGGTGGTTCTGGGGTGCATAGAGTCACGTGGGGACCCTCCCAGCCAGTCCGAGGGCCCTTTCCCTCCCTTCCTCCCTTCCTCCCTCCCTTCCTCCCTCCCTTCCTCCCCCTCCCTTCCTCCCTTCTTCCTTCCTCCCTTCCTCTTCCTTCCTCCCTTCCTTCCTCCCTTCCTCCCTCCTTCCTTCCCTCCCTTCCTTCCTTCCCTCCTTTCCTCCCTTCCTTCCTCCCTTCCTTTCCTCCCTTCCTCCTTCCTTCCTTTCCCTCCCTTCCTTCCTTTCCTCCATTCCCTTCCTCCCTCCTTCCTCCCTCCCTTCCTCCCTCCCTTCCTTCCTCCCTTCCTTTCCTCCCTTCCTTCCTCCCTTCTCTCCTCCCTCCTCTCCTCCCTCCCTTCCTCTCTTCTAAGACAAGGTTCACTCTGTACTTCAGGCTGGTCTCAAACTCAAGATCCTTCTCCTTCAACAGGATTATGGGACTGAACTGTGTCCACTTTACCCAAAATCACAGCGCCTTCTTTATTATTTTTGAAGTATATTGTTAGTTTGTCAGGATATGGGGATGTGGTGATGGGGGAATGGAGAGTGGCCATTAGGACAATATGCAAGACCGGTGAGGAGATCCATTATCAAGAGAAGCTAACACAAGGGAGACCCTTAAGAAAAGAGGTTTTTAAAGCTGATGGCCGGAGGGACTGTAGTTTAGTCTTCATGTGGGAGAGAAGAACACATCAGTTGGAGAGACTAAGGGGGGTGTGCCAGGAAAAGCAGGCTGGGGGGATCTCCAGCTCCCTTAAATGAAAGGGGCTTTTGTCTTTTGTGACCTTCAGACCCCTCTAAGTGTTGCCTGGGGAAGGGAGGCAGTACAGGGTGTGGAGAATGAAAGGGGGTATCCTTAGGGTGGGGAGGTCGGGATCTAGGGAGAGAAGCCCTGCGTGGGTGACCCTGGGGGACTGGGACATGATACATTCCAGCCAGGATGGAAGAGTTTTGCAAAAGGGTCTTGCGGTCGCCCGCAGACCCCTGATGCTCAGGGGTCTACACTTACGGGTCCACAGAGGAAAGCCATCGGTAGCGCCAGAGCCAGAGATATGGGGGGGCACAAGTGTGAAACACTGGTCTTTCCCTTGCAAGGATGCTGTGTGCTCTGGCAAGTGACAGACACATGCATGTGAAAAAAGATCACAGACAATGTGTCCCTTGAAATTAACACTGAACAAACAGCACAGTGCACACTATAAACATTCCAGGAGGGAAATCTTCAAGTGTAGCATAGTTCTTAGAAATCACCTGCTACTGATTACCTTAGGCTTACGCCCCAAAGTGTGTCGATGACCACGGTGGTGCTTTTATCGATTTGCTATTAGTCAATTGGTGGGTTAAGTTCTTTATTACAGGCAGCCGTGACGCTCCCTCCAGGTGCTGGGCGTGTTCCCCACACAGCTGCAGCCCCAGCTTGTTCTGTGCGTCTGTCCGAGTCCATCTCAACCTCCCGCCCAGGCTGATCTGCAGCCCGCTTCTGAGTGTAGCTTAGGGTCGCCACCACCAGATCTCGGCCTTTCCGCCCAGCACCCTCCTCTCCTCACTTGATCATCTGCTGATGCCTTTGGACCATCCACATCCTCATTCACAGTCTATCCGGGTCTATCTGGAGTCCCTCCTCTTCCTGAGAACCCCCCCCCACTCCTCCACGACTTCCAGGAGCAACAGAACAGCCTACAGTGCACCTCACCCCCTCTGCAGCATCTCACGCATCAGGTAAGATGTCCTGGGAGACCCCTAGACCCTCCCGGGGTTGCTAGTGAATCTACCTCATTCGACATCTGCAGTGGCTCATGGGGCCCAGGCCACCCCAGCTTTGCCGTATGTCTGCAGACAACCCTCACCCTCCCGCCTCCACTTCCCAGTCCCGACTTAGGGGTGCATGCCACCAACACCTGCTCCCCAGATGTTTCAGACCTCAGTCCCAGTGGAGTCTCCCTGGTTCCACTAGCGCTGTGAGCATTATTTTCCTCCCTAGAAGGCTGGCGTCTGAAGGACCGGGTGTGCCCTGTGGGGGCTTCTAGAAGTCACACTGTCTCCTGCGCTTGTTCAGGAAACCTGGTCCAGTTGTGAGGGGTGGGGTAGAGGAAGAGGGGGTGTAAAGTCATGGACCATCAGGGGTCCTTATTCCAAGGCTGAAACTTTTTATCTAAGTTATTTATTTATTTATGAAAGAAGGGAGAGAGAAGAAAGAGAAGAGAGACATATACACCATACGGGCTTCTGGGACTTGAACTCAGGTTTGTGAAATGTCTTACCCACTGAACTATCTTACTGGCCCTCGATGCTGCAACTTTTGTGTGATTTCTCCTCCCCTCTGTTCCCAAACTTAGGAAGAAATAATAAATTAAAAGGTGTGTGTATGCACACGTGCGCTTGCATGTGTGTCGAAAACAAGCAAAAACTAACCAAACCAGTAAAAACTAACCAAACCTTCGAGGTTTCTGCATAGACCTGTGCTTAGAAAGCAGCTATTCCACAATTAGAGAAAGAGTCCGTGAGATGGTGCATACTCCTTATTTTCCTTCTGAAGACAGTGTTGCCAAGTGACTCCAGGGTTCATCTACTTTGGGTTTGAAAAAATGCGCCCTGACTGGGGAAAGTGCTCTACCGAAGGCGTTCTCCTTCCCAACGCAACATCCTCTGCCGGCTGCTTAGGGGGTGCAGGCGCTGGAAGTCAGGCGACCCTGTCTCTGCGTTCAGTGGCCTGGCGGTCAGGATGAAATCTCTTGTCTTTTAGCGCGTTTCCCTTTTATGCAACTTAAAAAGCTGGGTGTAATGAGGTGCACGAGATTGAATTAGAGGTGCATTAGAATGGCCTCGTTCCATGCAGAATGTCTTCTGCCTCCTCCTCCTCCTCCTCCTCCTTCTCCTCCTCCTCTATCTCTAGATGCTGAGGGATCTTGGTGGGCTTTGATACCCCTGGGTGTTTGGGTGAGAGCAAGGAAGGCAGGCGCGTTTGATGTCCTCACCTCTCCCAAATGTCACATCTCCGTACATCCGGTTGCTTCATGTGGGATGGGAATGATTCTCCAAAAGGTTAATTTCAAGCCTTGTCAAATGTAGATCATTAAAAGTGTCCATCGCTTTTCATGATATACCTTAAGGAAAAAAAAAAACCCATCAGGGACAAAAGGGAACAGGACGCAAAGGCCGATCCGGTCAGATGCTGTCAAAACCCTTGGGACCACATCAGAATGCTGTCTTTCCTGGCAAACGCCATGAGGGATTATTCTTAGAAGAAGAGGAATTTGGGAGGGGGAGACTCTGTCTTTTTTTTAAATCATTAAAACAGGCTTTATCTGCTCTGAGACTAGATTTTGGTAACTCAGTCGTTCTTTATTTTAATTCTAGGGTAGAGATGGCCCATTTAAAAAAAAAAAACACAACTAGTTTTTGTGTTTCTATTTGTTTTGATTCCTAGGACTGTGTTTAGATGACAGAAACACCAGATTGAAAAATGGTCCATCTGGCGTCTTTGGCTTTGAGAAAAGCCAGTTTGAATCATGTCGTGGTTGATCCAGTGCCTGGAAAACACATATTTACCCAAAAGATGGTTAATCCTGTGACTGGGAGCAGTCCTGAGTTTCGTCTTCTTCAAAGGTGTTCATTTGCTTCCCGCTTCAGTTTCTTCAATTGGAGAATCACGGGGATCAGGGGAGGGATACGTCTAGAAATATGGGGAGGAAATTCTGTCGTGTGATCAAAGGTCAAAGTCACCCTGTTTGTACACCTATTTATTCAATCAGTACTGGCAACACCATATAGTGTGTGTGAGTGTGTGTGTGTGTGTGCATGTATGCTGTATGCATGTATGCTGTATGCATGTGTGTGAGTGTATATGCATGTGTGTATGTGTATGCATGTGTGTATGGGTATGCATGTGTGTATACATGTGTGTGTAGGTGTGTGCATGTGTATGTGTGTGCATGTGTGAGTGTGTATGCATGTGTACATGCATGTGTATATGTGTGTATGCATGTGTGTAGTGTATGCAAGTGTGTATGTGTATGCATGTGTATGCATGTGTCTCAGTGTGTATGCATATGTGTAGGTGTATGCGTGTGTGCATGCGTATGCATGTGTATATATGTGTGTGCATGTGTGTATGCATGTGTACATGCATGTGTATATGTGTATGTGTATGCATGTGTCTAGTGTGTATACATGTGTGTATATGTGTGTATATGCATGTGTCTGAGTGTGTATGCATGTGTGTATATGTGTGTATGCATGTGTGTGTATATGTGTGCGTATGCATATGTTTAGGTATGCGTGTATGTGTATGCATGTGTGTGCATGTGTATGCACGTGTGTGAGTGCACGTCTGCCCCCAGCTGCTCAGACGCCACTAGAAGATTCAGAATAATAACGCAGGATCACAGGAAAGAGAAGTTAGTTGTGTCCCCCACAGACTTGGCCAGATGAGGTTTGTTGTCCTCGGTGCGGATGACCAGATGAAGTCGGTCTGGTGTTTCTCAAGCTCCCACAAGTCAGGGAACCTTGAGGGCTGTGGGGTTGGGCTGTTGCTGGTCTTTCAGTCCTGGGACAGAGCCTGGGGCCTGCTGCGTGCTTGCTTGCTGTCCTGAGCTGCATCCGCAGCCTCGTGCTTCTATCCTGAAACCAGGCTGGGAAGTGCATCTAGAATTCCCTCCGTGGCCCAGGCTGGTTTCAACCTGAGGTCCTTCTGCCTCAGCCTTGGGACTGGCTGGGATGACAGGTCAGGCCCCACTAGGGTGTGGGTTCTGACAGTGATGGACAGTGACGTTCCTCTTCTGTTTCCCTCCCGCTCCTTCTGACGCAAAACGCAGACGCGCCAACTCATTCTTCTGCCCTTTTGTGAGAACCTTACTTAGGAAAATACAGTTGTTAGGAACTTAAAATGTCTTAGCAAATCTCCTGCCTCGTTCTTTCTTATCCATTCCAATAAGTTTTGTGGTTTTCCGAAAGGGGGGGGGAGGGAACATCTGGGTGAAAAATCAACGCTGGCTGAACTTAACCATAAACCTTGCATTTATTTACCACCATACTTGGGAGTCTGCACCCCAACCCTTTATCCTCATATCCTCAATTCAAAATCAAGACAAAGAACTGTCTCCCAAGCCCTGTCTGCCACCCAGCAATGCTGGGATCAAGATGAAATAGAACCTATTTTCTTCTGGAAGGTTCCATCTGAAAGCAAGGGAATGTTCAGCTTTGTAGAAAGTAAGCATTGTCTTCTGGATTCTATTTTCCTTGAGTGTTGAATTCCCCAATGGAGACCTTCCCCCAACACCATCGCGCATACATTATGCTGAAGGAGCAAATGCTACTACTGGGTGCAAGACGCCTCAATCTCTCCTTTGGCTCTCTGGCCACAGAAATAGCCATCAGCTGTTTGTCTGCAGCTCCTTGCAAGAGGACAATCTTGTTGGCAAGAGACATCCCGGAAGACTGTGCACCCCAGGGCTTTAAAGCTGGTATTCTGCTCCCCACCTCTGGTCCCCTGTGGGTTTCTGCTTTTCCTTGGTCACCAGATCCACAGCCAGCGGCGACCAGGGAATGAAGAGAGTCAGCACAGCTCTGCCCTTGCCCCCCATCGGAGCTGCGTGGCAGTCACGCGTGGCTGAGCGTGTAGCATCCTGGCCTGGCACTGACATTCCTTTGTGCCGGGTGGTGTGGGGAGGGTGCGGTTACTGGGGCCAGGCTCGACCACATCTGGATGGGAACAGGAGAGGGACCCGTGGGCTTTTGTCCTTAACGTCAACCTGAGTCAGGAGGCCACCATTCAGCCTCCTGGGGAAGGGAGGGAGGGGGAACCAAAGCCAGATTTTTTTAAAATGTTTTCGCAGCTGACAGCTGTGTGCAAACAGCCACAGTACTTCGAAATGAGCATCTTAAAATATGGGAATCAAGATTATTGGTTTTGGGTGGAAACCAAGTGATTTAGGACCAAAGTGTTGGTTATTATAAGGACAAAAGCAAGAGGGATGGATTTGGCTAAAACTTTGAGGATAAAAGGAAATTAAGCTATGAAATGAAGAGTCTCTCCCCCCCCAGGATACTTTATTTATGTTCTGCTGTAATTTAGTCCTAGGGGCACTTTTAGCCAATTAGAGAGAGGTGCCTTTTCTGCCTCCCCGGGAAGGAGGGTGACGAATATTAAATACAAAATCCTGACCTAGGTCTTCAGCTAGGTAGATGGGGTGTGGGCGCAGAGCACCATCCTGTCTCATGAACAAGGTGTGCCTCCTGCAACCCTGCTCCTACTGTGTTGTGCAGTGGGTGAACTGTGTAAGTCAGTCGAGAAAACATGAGGGGACTCAGTCAGAAAAGCACTTGCGGTACAAGCATGAGGACTTGAGTTCGGGTCCCCAGGAAGTGGACAGTGCTGAGGAAACAGCATCCGAGGTTGATCTCTGCAGTCTAGATGGGTGCACATGCCTGTACATCTGCTCATATGTGTGCACCTGCTCACATGCATGCACACACATGTACATGGGGTGAAAAAGAGGGAGGGAAGGAGAAAGGAAAAGAAAGAGAAGGAAGGGGAAGAGAAGAAAAGCAGGAAAAGACAGAGAAAAGGAGGGAAGGAAAGAAGGAAAAGAGAGAGGGAAGAAAGGAAAGAAAAGAGGGAGGGAAGGGGAGAGAAAGAAAATAGAAAACAGTTGCTGCGTTTGTAAAAGCCAAGAACCGAGGTGCAAATCCTACCTTGACTGGAGGGCAGGGCGAGACCTAGCACTGCGCTTTCTTTGGTAATTGGTCCGACAGAGTTCCACTTCTCCCTCTTAGTGCCCCCCCTCAGTGTCTGGGGGGCTCCCAGCCTAAAGAAAGGTTTCAAAGCCAACACTGGGCTAGCAGACTCTCCGGGAGCCTGTGCCTGTCGCGGGGACGAGAACAGTACACCCTGGCATCACTAGGTGGCATAGCTGCCTGGTGTATCTGTCTCCCGGAGCCCCATCTGTAACTGCGATGGGGCGTCTTGATGATGTGCCCCGATGAATCCCTGACCTTCCAGGTGCCACCGCCGGCCATGCTGACCGAGGGGAGGGTTCCCTTCACAGAGGCCTCCCCGGGGCTGAGTCAGAGAAGCGGCCTGTTATAGGTGGTCACTGTGAGCACCTGCCGACCACCACGTTTCCAGCCACTGTGCTTCCGGCCACCATGTTTTGGACCCTGACTGCTATAGAGTGGAGTAAAGATTTCCCAGTTGTGTCTCTTGTTTCCATGGAGAGTCTGTTCCGCTACACCAGTCCCCTTCCGTTCCGCATCTCTCCTACATATGTACATGATGTATATTTGGGGATCCTTCCAGATGCAGAAGGAGAAGTGGTGTTGCCAACCTTTGTTTACCTAGGTGTTATGCTGCTTCCTCCGGGCAGGGAAAGAGCAGGGGGGTGTTGGGGGGTGGAGATAGGGAGTGGGGGTTAGTTCTGCTGTCCCCCAGCTCCAAGACAGCTTCTACTGCTTGAGACACCTAGCAGTTTTATTATGCAAAGCAAAGACAATATTTTTCTACTATCCTCATTACTTGGCAAGTATCAAATTAATATTTCTTCGTATTGGGTTATATTAGGATGTATGTTTTATTTTATGCTTCTTTGTGTGTGTATCAGAGGGCACTGTGTGTGCCTGTGGAGACCCAAGGGTGACTTTGGGAGTCATCCTGGATTGCTTCTATCTCCTTTTTGCTTCGCTCTGGGGTTTCCCAGGCTCCGCCTTCCAGGGTCATAATTGCAGGCCACCTCCATTTCCTCCTGGCATTTTTTTTTTAATATGCAGGGATTTTGGGTCTGAACTCAGATCTTTCTGCTTGTGAAGCAAAGGCTTGAACCCCTGAGCCATCTCTCCAGCCCCCCTAGGATATATGTTTTAAAATTGCCATTTGAGTCCTCCCTTGAGTTTCGTTTAGAAAAAAGTCAATGAATTTTGGCCTAGGATAAGGAGAGAATTTTCTTCGGTTTCTGAAACAACCCTAAATGCACTATGCCGCTGGGTAGTGTGTGTTTATGTAGAGGGTCTGTGCTTATGTGGACACCTGGATCATCAGACCAAAGCACAGGTCAGATCTGAAAGGCGTCGGAGTTGCTCTGTACGCTGTAGAACCAAAGATCCATCCGAGGCTGAATTCGTTCAGTCAAAGAAACAAGCGCTTCATCTCATCAGTATGCTAATTAGCACTCATGTATAATCGATGGTAAAATTGTATGTCCACTACAGCACTGTTTTGAATACATTTCTTTAGGGCTTGTTAGCGGTCAGTATTTGATCTGTATCTCTGTTTTATGATGATGCCTACCTACATGGGGGGGATCCGAACACATTTCTCAGGTGGGGAGCGACGCAACAGGGCAGAGTTCTAAGATCTGCTGTAGGTGGTCAGTGATTTTCCTTAGCAGTATTGAGTGACACCTGGCACAGGCCCCCACTGCTGGCGTGGGGGTGTTACGAAACCCCCCCCCCCCCCGTCCAGCATGACCGCCTTTGAGGCGACTCTCTGAAGCTCACAGAAGCGGGCTTGGGTGGAGCCCCAAGCTGGTCTCGCAGGGTGGCCGGCAGGTGACTCATCAGTTCAAGCCGACCTCCCCTTCCACAAGAAAGGGACCCATCAGCTGACCAGAGAGAAACCCACTAGCTGGACCCTAACCACTGGCTGCATCTCTTGCATGGCCGAAGATGGACAGAGAGGTTGATCTGATTCTATACAGCCTCCTCCTCCTCAGACAAAGCCTTCTTTATGCTGATGAAAAAGGGGTGTAGCTGAACCCTGATTCCATTCTCCATGTCTTCTCGCACTTTCCCTTGCACACCCCCTCTCCATGGAGCCTGCAGGACTTGTCTGTGCTCTGAGCTCCAGGCTGCTCGGTGTCCCCAGGGAATGCTTCCCATCCACCCCTCCCTCCCCCACTGACTCTCCAGCCTTCCCAGGGTTCTGATTTTGGCTGGGTGGAAGCTGAGGTTGGCATCTAGGACCCAGCGCCTGGAGACAGGCACAGTAGCAGGAAAGGAAACCACACCTTCTTTTCCAGGAATCTTTGCTTCTGACGGAAGAACTCAGAGCCCCTCTGCTTTGCTTGGGTAGCTAACGTGGCCTGAAGTTCAGCAGGAAGCCTGGTGCGCACAGACCTGTCTGTTGTCAGATCTTGGAGCTTCCATGTGCCTTCTGTACCACTCACAGATATTTTGCCCCTGTAACCCTAGGAGACCCCGTCCCTCATGCCCACCCAGCTCCTCAACCCTCCCTGACCATTACTGATCACCTGGAAATCCAGCTGTAACTCATTATTTATAACCAGTGGGTCTGAGACGGACCCGGGATTTAGGATTCTGACATGTTTTTCCCCCACATTTTTATGTTTGTGTGTATGGGGTATGTGCATGTGTGTGTGCTTATAAGCGTATGCGTCCCGGAGCGTGCATGTATATGGAGACTGAAAGTTGTTGCTGATCTTCTTCCCCTGCATGGTTTTGAGGTTTGAGCTCTAATTAAGCCCAGAGTCCCCCTATAGGCTGGTCTGGCCACTCAGCTCGCTCTGGGGAGTCCCAGGCTCTGCTTTTGGGGTGGTCATCATATACCCCTGGCATTTCACGCGGGACCCAGGGACCTGAACTCCGGCCCGTTTGCTTATGCGGTGACTACTTTGCCTGCCGGGCCGTCTCCCCGGCCTGGGATTCTAACTTCTACCCTGCTCTTACACAGTGCAAGGACCACCGTTCCCCCTAGGCCTGATTCCGTGGGCTGCTGAAATGAAAGGTGATTAATCTGGTAAGCACATCAATATTAATGAGCTGAGGAGAAAGTCGGGGACAGGCAGCAGCCTTTCCCCCAGGGGACTCATGTATAGCAACTTCGAAGATGTAACTCATTTATTTATTCGACAAAGTATTTCTCAAGTGCTTCCTGCTCGCCAAGCGCAAGACTGAAGGCCTTGGGGTGGTCATGCCTGGACTTGGATGGTGCGGATGGATGATTGGGGGAAGGCAGTTAGCAAAGCAGATTCTGATGGGGCTGGGTGGAGCCTGAGACGCTGCATTCATGTTCATCGCCTCCCACCTTACCCCCACAGAACATGATAGCTGGAAACTTGCAAACCAGCTGTGCCATGGGAACGTGGCACACACCTCCTGTCACAGCCACAGGAGCAGTTTCAGGTGCCTGTAAGATCCTGTTAGAAAGAAAAGCAAGCCAGCGATCAAGCACGTCCTCAAGCCAGAAAGAAATAGGGGCTGAGAAGGTGGCTTAGGGGTTAAGCCTCACAAGCAAAGGACCTGAGTTCAGATCCCCAGATCCCACTTAAGAAATGGTGTTAAGTACCCTCCCAACACTAGACATAAATGGGAGGCGGAAGCTGGAAAACCCCAGAGCAAAGCCATAAGGACATAGAGTAATCCAGGGTGTGATTTCCAGTGTCAACTCTTGGGCCTCCACAGGCGCGCACACACTCAGGTGCTCTGTGATATACAACACACACACGTACATGCGCATATGTACACATGCAACAGTAGCAATAGGTAGGATTTTTTAGATCTGTTACATTGAGATCAGTATGTCCAAAATATGGCTTGGGGCAGTCACAATAGAATATTGAGACAGTTATGTGCTTTTCAAAATCCTGGGCCATTCTAACTATCATAGTTAGATCTAACTATCATAATTAGTTCCAGGTGTCAGCTTGATGGCTGAAGGTTCCAGCTCTGGATGCATTTGTAAAGAATTAATGATTGAGTGCGGCCCTGAGCAAGCCTGCAGGAGATTGTCTAGTTGGGAGAAAGCCCAGCCTATGGTCGGTGGGACTAGTCCTTGGTGAGTAAGATGGAGAGGGAACTGGTTAGGGAAGTTGGCACCCTTTGGTATACTTGGCCAGTCATGTAGGTCTGGCAGGTGGGATTTTTCCTCTGTCCGCAGTCCTGTAGATTTGGTGCAGCCAGTTTCCTCAGCCCTTGGTGTTGCCTGTGAACTGTCCTGCCAAGCTGAAGAAGGAACTGCGACAGGACAGTTGTAAGCTAAAATAAAATTCCTTATTTCCTTAAGCCCTTTGGTCGTGAATTTATCAGCCACATGCAGAGTGGCTGGCACAGTTGCACTTTGGGCTCGGCCACTCTTGCACTTACTCTTAGTCACGGTGGCTCACAGATTCTGGGCAATCCCAGTCCCCCTTCACAGCTCAAAGCTGCACGAACAGCATTTCTCTGAACTAGGCTGAATCTCCACTCAGACCCATTCTTAGCACACATCCCATGTACACAGCTCTTCTTAGCAGATGTCTCACATTGGTCCTGGCACCTCCAACATCCTCACTTCTCAACAACAACCAGGCTTCAACCCCACAGCACAAAATGCCCTTCTTGGGCCTGTCTGCTGGCTTCTTGCCACACGTTGCTGGGTTCCCGCCATTCTCTGAAACCTTGGAGGAGGAATCCATGACCTCCTCCTCTTGCATCTTTGATGCCTCTGAAACCAGTAGCATGTGGATGACATTGCCAAGTTCTACTCTAACCTGGAGGTAGAGATTGGCTGCCTGGAATCACAGCTCACTCAGCTTCTCTGTACTGTCTCTGGGAAGAATCACTATGCTGTGCAGACTCTCAATACAATGGTATTCATTTTTTCTACCATCCCAGTGCAAGGCACTAGGTTTTTCTTCAATGATACTAATATTTCCAATAGCAACAGATACTCTGCTGTCTGCTCTTTCCTCACCCAAAGTTAAAGGCTGCCGGCACAGTGCTTCTCTACCAAGTAAACCAGTACATCCTTTTCAAATTCAACTTCACCAAAGTCCTTGTTCCCTTCATCACAAACTGCCTCCAAACCATTCACAACTCTGTAAGCTCTTCTCTTCTCCAAATGGGCCATTACACTCTGCAGAATGGTATTTATGAGCCACAAAATCTTCAAACATTTCAAACTTTTGTCCAGCAAAACCATTCAGAGTTCACAAAAGACACAACCAGATTTATCAGCAACACCTCCACTTCCCTGGTACCAAATTCTGTAGCAGTTCACCTGCATGACTGCTGATAAAATCACGACAAGGCTGCTTAAGGCAACAAGAAGTTTATTCTCTTCTGACAGTCCAGTTACAGTTCTTAGTCCAGTTGGCAGGACAGCATGCACCATCACTAGACGGCCGAGAGAACTAGCCGCACCATATTCACCTAACAGCTGAGAGGCAGAATCCTTACTTGCCAGACCAGCACGTGTGGCAAGTATACACAAGGTGCCAACTTTCTCAAACAGTTCCCTCCATTTTAGTCCCCTGCCTGGGGACTAGTCCACCACCATGGGCTGGGCCATCCACTAGATAATTTCCTGCAGGTTTGCTCTGGGCTTAACTCAACTACTAATTTTCTTCAAATGTGCCCAGAGCTTGAACCCTCAGCCATCTGGTTGACGCAGATGATCTGCACCAAACTATGACAGCCATACTCTAAACACCCACAGTCACCCGTGGCTGGTGGTCATTCGTGGCTGGCGGTCACCCATGGCTGGTGGTCATCTATAGGTATGGCCACATGAGGCCGGTGGCTACTGTGACCAGATGGTCCAGGTGCATCTTCATTGCTGGCTCACTGGGCAGAGGACTGGGGGAGGGCTGGAAGGTGCCATCTAAGAGCCAGCACTCTGATTAGGGTCACCTAGTGTCCTTGTCAGAGGGCTCCGTCCAAAGACAAGAATCTGAGCCCATGTGAAATCAGAGGAAACTCCCAGGTCTTGAAGCAGTTTCCTCTCCCCGAGGGAGCCCGTGTCTTAGGGGCAGTGTCGGTTTCCTTTCCCATCCCACCAGAACATAGATTTCGCCTGAATCCCCACGGGGGAAATCAGGTTGTAGGAGCCTCTGTTCAATTTTGTGGTTCCTTTCCTTTGGAAAGCACAGCTTAGCTCTGGGTACCGAGTTCTGGCTTGCGTGTGATCCTCCCGCTGATGATCTTGGTGGCCCCGGGAAGCCAAGTGACAGTCGTCAGAGGAAAAGCACCTGGGCACATGACTATAGGGGGTAGGGGTACTTAACATAATCACTTTCCTTTGCTTCCTTCCTGCCCTGGCTTCATTTCCTAGTCCAGATCTCTGGTCAGTGTCTGGAATGGCGCTCTGTCCTTACTGGTGGACCTTAGCACCTTACCGACAGGATGAACCAGGATAGATCACAATGCGCTTCGCTGTCTAGCTGGAACCGGCCATGATGCCTAGTGCCCGTGTGTGAAATCTGTACTAGAGTTCAGTGGAGCCTCAAGTGGGGGACAGTTGAGGTCTACAAGGGGTCTGCCTTTCCTTGCTTTCCCACCTCTGTCATTTTTTGGTCATGGAGTTCTTCACAGATGAGGATTTTTCTGGAAGAGAAATAAGGACTAAGCTGACATCTCTCCTGTGAGCTGAGGCAGAAAGGCCCGGGTCCCGCCAGCCTCCCCTGGTCCACTCCTCGTCTCCTGCGACTGATGTAGCTTATGAATATCTGAGCCCATGGGTAGTTTTGTCTCTGGGGTTTGAATGACCTCATTTGGACTTCAGTGGGTGATTTCCCTTTCTCCCAGTCTCAGTTTCTTGTCTCTAAAATGATGACTAGGCCCGCTGCCTGGAGTGGGGAGAGTATCAGATGACCTGCCATTTATAATCTCATAAATAATCTATGAGCAGCAAGTTCTTACATTCATCAGCATCCTCATCTTCATCTGCTCATCCTCTTCAGCGTTGGTCTCCCATTCTTACAGACAGCTGTACACGCTACGAACAGAATGAATCTTGGGTTTGTCAATATCAGTTATGGAGCGACAAGATCTAATATCACCAAGGAGACAAATCTCTTGGCATGTCCATGAGGGAATTTCTAGATTGGGATCCATGGGGTTGAAGATCCCCTCCATGGGGACCACTCCCTTCCAAGGGTGGGGAGCTTGGGCTGAATAAAAAGGGAAAGGGAGCATGCATTGCTCTTTCTCTCTCTTCTTCCCGACTGTGGATGCCGCATGATTCCTCTGCCTCAAGCTCCTGCCGCCATACCTTCCCGCCATGATAGCCCGCGCCCCTGAACTGTGAACCAAAGCAAGACCCCCACCGATGCATTGCTTTGTCCAGGCAGTTGTTCGCAGCAGCGAGAAAAGCAGCAAGAGGCTCCTGGCTACCTTGCCCTTTGCCCGCACATGTCCTCACCAGCCGCGTACCCCGATGGCTGCTTTCCTACAAGCCGACAGGGAGACAGACGCCAGGCCATCTTAAGAAGCTTTTCCATCGTCCCAAGATAAAATGGTCCCGAGAAACCTTGGAAGTGACAGTTCAGTTCCTTCAGGCAGGCGAAGATGCCATGCATGAAGGACTTGCTTGGTAGTTCCCCAGGGAGCCAGCCAGGGCTGGGGAATGGGGGAGGGAGCGGGGGGGGGGGAACAAGCCCAGGCTGGAAAAGAAGCTTCAGGGCCCAGCTCCATCCACTATTGAGTTACCACGCGGCTGCTCAGCTAGCTAAGTACAAATTAATCTCTCGTGGCTGGCCAATTACGCACAGTCTTTGGGGAGAAAGCAAGTTACATGTGCTGTGTTAGGTAAAGGGGGGGGGGGCTGTTCTAGCAGGAGGAGGAGGAAGGCCTGGCTCCCCCCACATGTGAGGTGTCACCTGTCATCTGGGGTCCTCCTGATCTTTGTAGCAGCCGGGGGTCATGTTGGGGAAGCGGCACAGAGACAACAGGCGTGCACGTGAGGGCAGCCTTGCTTCCCCGGGGAGGGTCTGGGTGACAGCTGTGGTTTTCTTGTGTCACTGTACATGTCTGCGTTTGGGCGATGAATTATACAGTCGCTTTGATTGTGACACGGTGTGCCTGTGCTGTAACTGAAACACTCGTTTTATAGGCGATTCCGTCTCTCTCTCTGTCTCTTTCTATCTCCTCTCTCTTTCTCTGTTTTTCCCTTTCCTCAACTCTCCTTTCTTTCTTTAAGAAGTTAAGTCAAAGTTGTCGTGAAAGAACATGTCCCAACCCCAGTTCTGTTGTAGAGAACAGTTAGATATGGGCAGAGAGACAGAGATGCAAAACCCACCTTCCAGACCCAGCCTGGGCTCTGCCAGCTGTGACCTCCGGAGCCAGTGGCTGAGCCTCGGCATTGAAGCTGTAATCTCAAGACAGGCGTGAGCTGCTCACCTCTGACTGACAACTGAGTTAATAGTTAACACCTGTGTCACGGTAGCTGGCATTAAGCCCTGGGTCAATATTTGCTGTTGCTTCACATGCTGTCTCAGTATTCCTGAGCTGTTGGGCATAGACAGGGATTTCTCTGAACCCCTGTTCCCTCATCTGTAGAAGCAGCACTCTGCTTTTTATGTGTAGAAAATGTGGGGTGCAGCCCAGGGGTTCCTAAGACTTAGCAAGACACCTGCTCTTCAAGGGTCTGGGCCTGTATTCGTGTCTCTTCTCTCCTCTCTCTGTGCACCCTCTTTTCTCCTGCTTCCCGGTTTTCTCTGCTAGCTGGGCAACATCACCAGTAGCTTGTAGGTTCACATCTCCCCAGCTTTGCTTCCTTCCTGGGCATTGTGGAGTTTCCTCTGATATTTCTTGTACTGAGCTGTGTTCCCATCACTGAGACACACAGACTCCCTGGTGGTTATATCTCCTGAATTATGCAGGGAGGCTGGGTTAGTGGTGACTGACAGCTAAGAGGGTTTCTCAAGTGTCTTCTTTTTTTTTTTTGCATATGATGTGTGGGATATATGTGTGCATGTTCACATGTGTTGTTGGCATACACATAGGCATGCAGGAATGCATGTATATGTATGAATGCATGTGTGCATGTGTGTGCGTGCATGCGTGCACATGCATGCATGTGTGTGTGCATGTGCACATGTGCCGTGTGGAGGCCCCAACTTGTCTTCTGCAGTCACTGTCTTCTTGTGTATGGGGCAGTGTCTCATTGACCCACAGCTCACCATTTCAGGTAGTTTGTCCAGCTAGCTTGTTCTGGGGAGCCCCCACCCCCATCTCCCTCTCCCTTACCATTGGGATTGCAGATGGATTCCCACCCCCAAACCAGCTATTGAGTTGTGTCTGAGGAATCTGAATTGTAGTCCTTGTGCTTTCCTGACAGATACTTTCCACACTGAGTGGTCTCCACTTCTGCCTAGAGGATCCATTGCCTCGTACCCTGGCAAGGTGGTGGTGGTGGGAGGGGTCTCTTAGCCATCCCGCATGTAGCCACCCCTCTTCCTGGTGACCCCTACCTGCCCATCCTCCCCCTGTTCTATATGAGCCATGTGAGTTTCCAGAACATTTCCATTCAAGTGGCGGCAACGGTGAAGCGAGTCAAGGCCTGCAAAGAAAATCTGCCTGCTCGCTCTGCCGCGTAGCGTGGTGCTGAAACTTCTCTTTGCTCCTAGGGCCCGCGGAATACACAGCGCCAGCTAGCTGTGCGTTCTGCCATCAGAACCTGCAGGCAAATGGGTCCGGGTGCCCAGAGGCTCTTTGGGACTATTTCTGTTCATTCCAGACATTGTAGAATGGGGGTGTTTTACTTGTTCCTCATCCAGCCCTCCTTCCCTGGACTTTATTCCGTGAGTACTTCCTGGCTGTCTAGGTGTCAGGTCACAGTGCTGTGACCAAGGAGGTCATGGCAAATAAAACCTGAGTCTTCACTTGCACTTGCTGTGCTGGCTCTCGCCACTCACCTCCCACCCCTGTCCGAAGCCCTAAAACATGCGCCAGGTGACAGAGAGGGAGCTAACGTGGAGAGACCAGGAATCCTGCAGACCCAGCTTGCGCGTCTTGCAGGACAGTGTCGTAGGTAGGTGAGGTCACACTGTGTGAGAATCTGGGTCTGGCCCTCAGCACCCACATAAAGAAGGCATTGCATACCAAGCACCCCACACTGGTGTGGCCAAGATGGGGAGTTCTTGGAGTTCACCTAGCCAAATCAGTGGGCTCCAGGTTCAGTGAAGTAAGATGGAAAGCAGTTAAGAGACTTCTGTTGACTTTGGCATTCCACTCATGTGCACGCATGCACACAGAAAGAGAAAGGGGGGGGGCAGATGCAAATGTACACAAAGGTAGAGTCCATGCATGGGGGATTTTTGGAGATTGCGGTTGGGGGCTCTGTATTAAACTTTTTCGCAGTTCCCATGCACTCAGAAGCTGGGTATCGTCAAACCGTTGTTTAAGCCATGAATGTGTCTCCTCAAATTGCGGGGCGGGATGGTAACATTCAGAACGCTGTCTCTCTGAGACACAAGCAAGGCGGACACAATACAAAGAAGAAGGTCTCACCAGGCTGCCCTTAGCTGCTGGACGTGGTGACATGAGTCTGGCATAGCAGCTCTTCCAAGGGGCCTGACCAGGAGGATCGTAAGTTCGAAACTAGGCTGAGCAGCTTGGGGAGTGAGTTTGAGTCTGGAAATGAAAAAGAGAGCTGAGACTGAGATGGGACTCAGTGAGTGTTGGGAACCCCACCCCCACCCCCAGGTTCCATCCCGGGCAGCATATAAACCAGATATACCAACAAAAGAACAGAGGAAGTTGTTCCTGGAGACACCAGAGGAGCCTTGGGGGCGGGGAGGGGGTACAGCTGGGATTCCCAGCTCTAACTATCACCGAGGGGCACGGACCCAGACTTCTTTCAGTTACCAAGAATTCCAAAGCAAGGCTGGCAGCCACTTACCTGAGGTCAACCCGAGCCCTCAGTGTATCTTTCCCAAAGCATGATGGTTTTCCCTGCTTCAAGTCTCACCTCTTCCCATGATGTGTTTTTGAAGGACGTCAAGCCCTCCCTGTATCCCAGTCAGTGGTCTTCGGCTCTTGGAGAGCATCGTTGTTCAACAGCAGGAGTGTGGTTCCCCCCCCAAACCCCCTTTAGAATCTGAACATCTTCTGTTCCCACTTCAAAACCTGAGGTTGTGTTTGCTCAAGGACTCGAGTCGCCCCAGAACATGCACACCCCAATGTACCCCTGAGACGCCTCGGCTCAGGGCTTCCCGGAGGGCAGGGCTGGGGCCTGACCCCCTTTCAGGGGCTGTGACTCTCTTTCCGTAAGCAAGGTGACCTTGGCTGGCAGCAACATGGCACTTTAGACTGGGAGAAAGCTCATATTTTAGTGTTCGGATTCCTACCAGTTTGCTGTGTAGCTTTGGGTAGATGGTGTAACCTCTCTGTTGCTCTTTCTTCTTCTTGGTTAGTGGACTGGATTAAATGTTACACCCTTTAGACCTAAAATGCATGCCCGTCTTGCAGATCGTAGCAATTACTGAAATCGCTGCCTAGAATCTTCCGCTCCCAGTGTTTTGGTTGGCCCGTCTGTTGATTGTTGTGCAGACACAGCATGTTGCCTGTCACTGGCCGGTTGCCAGAAGAGACGGGCCAATTTGATCGTGTTGCTTCTGGCTGTCAAAACATTCTCATTTGACCACGACACAGCAGAAGTTTGGGGTGGTGGGGACTGATTGGCGTGCTGACTGACCAAGAACAGTGGCTGGCAGTGATTGATTGAGTGTTGAAGGATCTGTTCTCATTACTTCTGAAATGGGATGCAGATAGGTTCTCTCCGAAGTTTCCATGGAGACCACAATCTGCTGCAGCAGGTGTTTGTGGGAGTGGCTGTTTTAGTGTGATCAATATCTGTTTCCTGTGCTGGCCTGCATTAACTACCAGGGGTTGTGGTCTGATCGTTCTGAGTCAAGAAAAATGACAAGAGCAACAAGAAACTTTTGTGTGTGTGTGCATGCATGTGTGTATGTATATGCATGTGTGTGCATGTGTGTATACACAGGTATGTATGTATGTGTCTCTGTGTGTCTGGATACCTTCATGTGTGTATGTGGATATGCTCATGTATGTGCAGGTATGTGTATACAGATGTGTGCATGTGTGCCTCTGTGTGTGTGCATACCTTTGTGTGTGTATGTGCTCATGTGTGTGTAGGTATGTATGCATGTGTGTTTGTACAGATACATGCATGTGTGCCTGTGTGTACACATACCTTTACATGTGTATGCACTTGCTCATGTGTGCACATATGTGCACATTGCTTTGTATAGGTCCATGTATATTTTTGAGTGTGTGAGTGTGTGTGCAGGTGTGTATGTGTATATGCGATGCAGGTGTACGCACATGTGTATAGATGTGCATTTGTATGCAGGTGTGTATGTATGTGCATATATGTATGTGTAGATGTGCCTGTGCATGCATATATGCATGTGTATGTTGGTGTATGTATGTAGATGTGCATGTATGTGCACATATACAAGAGTATGCAGGTATGTGTGTGATGTGCATGTATATGCAGGTATATGCAGATGTGCATATGTATGCATACATGTGTGTTTGTGTGCAGATGTGCATGTGTATGCAGGTATATGCAGATGTGCATATGTATGCATATATGTGTGTGCGCATGTATGTGTGCACATATGCAGATGTGCATGTATGTATGTGTGTATGCAGATGTGCGTTCATATACATGTGCATACGGGTATGTGTGTGTGCAGATGTGCATGTGTATGCAGGTATATGCAGATGTGCACATGTGTGCATATGTTGTATATATGCATGTGTGTGCGCATCTGTGCAGGTATACATGTGCACATGGGTGTGTGTGTGTGAGTGTGTCTGCAGATGTGCATGTGTGTGCAGGTCTGCGCATGTGTGTAGGCCAGAGATCCATATCAGGTGTCCATCCTCAGGACCCGTCCAGCTCCTGTTCCCAGACAGAGTCTGTCACTGACCTGAAGCTCATTAACGCAGCTCTGCTGACAACCGCAAGCTCCAAAGACTTCTCCCGTCCCTGTCTCACCCACCCAAGCTCCCACTTCTGTGGCCTCTCGCGCAGGTCCCAGGACTCCGCGTCAGGGACGCTGCTGGCCCAAGGACTCTGCTGACTGAGTTGCGTCTCCAGCCCTAACAGGCAGGCTTCTGTGTCCCCCAGTGCACCTTGACTCACGGCTGCTTTGCTTTTCTTTGTGACCGACTTGGAAGTTTGCTTCCCTAAGAAAGAAGCATTTTCCCTTCCTCTTTGAAGCTGAGCCAGTAGGCTCCCGTCCACCCTTGTTTTCTAAAATGCGATACATTACACTTATAACAACCACTTAATCACATCTTAAGCACTGCAGAGTTCTAAGTTTGCTCAGCGATGGTGGCCCCTTGGGCATTCTTGGGGTTGTTTCTGTGAATGAAAAAGTCATTAAATAATTATACTGGCCTTATTGATCTCGGATGCCTTGCGCTGTCTGCCCCTCAGGGAAGCTTTTCCTAACTGCCCCCCACCAGAACTAATGTCTGTCCCCTCCTGTCGCTGTGATGTCCTCTCATCTTATACAACTAGGCTCATCCCAGCACAACCTTGCCGTGGACGGCTTGTACCTCATTCCTCCCCTAGCCGCTCCTGTTTCTCTGTGTCAGCTGCAGGTTCCAACTTCATCTCCAGGGATCAATAAGTGCACATGGTATCGAATGCCCAGCTGGGTGCCCACTCGCTGATGGGTGTTCAGTAGGGTCCTGACCAAGACAAGCTGCAGAACTTGAGGCTGGAGGAGAGTGTGATGGTGGGAAGGTCCTGAGATAAGGGTTCCGGGTGACGCTGAGCTGCCTTCAGCCTCTGGCTCATGTGGAGTCTGTTCTAGCTTATCCTTCCCTTCTCGGGAGCACCTCCTCTCTGGGAGCACCCCCTCTCTGGGAGCACCCCTTTCTCAGGATGTAAAGAGTCCCGAAGCGGTGAGCTATTTGCAGCATCTTCTTCCTTTCTTTGCCTTCTTCTCCTGCAGCCAGATCCCTCTTGCATTTTCCCATCTGTCTCTCTGGTGGGCTTCTGGCCAGCACCTTCCTGCGGGATTCTTCCTTGCCTGGCAAGACCCCCACAGCAAGCCTCATCACCCCACTTGAAAGAAGCTCACATCTCGGGGTCTCCTCCATCCTCGGTCTCACCTGGTTTTCTTTTCCTTGATTCATTTCTTGAGGGTTTTTTTTTTTTTTTGAGCTTCACTGAAGGGCAGTAATGGTCTCTTCAAAGCTCTTCTGTCCCCCACCCTGGTTTCACACCCCACAGCACCAGTATTGTCCACATCTTTCAAGCTTATCTGCTCCGTGCTTCTCTTGGTTACTTTCTGCCTCCTACAACTAGATCATATGTTTGCAACCTTAGCTGCTGTTAATGTTTGGGAAGGTCCTGGCACCTTTAAGAGGCGGAACCTTCCTGGAAGAAGGCAGTCACTGGGGATGGGCTTTGAGGGGGTGGGTCCCGCCCTGCTGGAGTGAGTGAATCTGCTCTTGAGCTGGCAGCAGCAGCTCTCGGCCTCCATGATGTCTGCAGTGACTTGGGCCGCTTCCAGCTCCTGCCAGTCAGCCACGCCTTTTCTAGCATAATGAACTATATCTCCCCCTCTGGAACTGTAAGCTGAATAAATCTCCCTTTCTCCCTTTAAGTTGCTTGACTTTGAGTGGTGTCTCTTAGCAACAGAGAAGAGCAACCGGTACACCCTCATGCCAACTTTTCCTTTCTGTCCTCAGTCATTTGGAAAAGCCTGTGTTTTTGAATGTACCCCACCTTCTATGGGGAGAGTCAGTCTGGGAGACTGCAGTTTTAAGCATATCGTACCAAGTTTTTATGTTCATATACATTATATGTGTATGCATATACATTGCGTGCAAGCATGTGTGTGCACATGTGTGTGCACATATGTGTTATGTGTGCACATATGTGTGTGCACACATGCTCATGAAAACCACACATGAGCCTCAGTGTCTCAGATGCTAGCCACTGCATTTTAAATTTTGCTTCAATTTCTTTACTAAGCACCTTCATGTTCACATGTATGTGTATGCACACGTACTTCATGTGTGTGGGAACACATGTGTCATGGCTTACATATGAAGATCAGAAGACGGCTTGCAGGAGCCATCCTCTCCTTCCACTGTCTGGGTTCTGGGGATCCAAACTCAAGTCCTCTTTGCTTGCTGGACTAAGGCTTTAACCACTGAGCCATCTCTCTGCCCCATCTAGATTTTCGAAGCGGGTTCTTTGATCAGCCAAAAGGTTCTGATTTGGCCAGGGCGAATGCCCAGTAATCTGCCCGTCTGCCTTCCTCAAGCTGAATCACAGGCATGTGCCACCATACCCATCCTTTTCACATGGGTTCTGGAGATCCATCTTAAGTCCTCAGGCTTGTGGGATGTGGCGCCCAACCTGAGAATTGAGGGCTGAGCCTTTGAGCACATTCGTGGAGAGTTATTTAAAGGCAGGTCCTTAGCAAACCTGTGGGAGAGGATCTAACTGATGTGGCAGACCCAGCGCACCAGGGTGGATGGGACCATTGCGTGGGCAGGAGGATAAGAAGGGGGGATCTTACTCAGTACACGTGGGCTACTTCTGTGGCTGTGGTGTGGCCAGTTCGCTGGGCTCCTGATATTGATGTGACCCTTCAGCTGTGTTGATGCGCTGTGGCCAGAAGCATAAGGTGGAAAAAACCTCTCGTTCCTTCGAATTGTTTGGAGCTCTAGTCATAGCAACAGCACGAAGAACAACTGACACATGGCGGGGGAAGCACTATGTGCTCTGAGCCATCTCTTTGCCCCCGTAGCAGTTTTGCCAAACAATGCGACCCAGTGGCCCAGCATGTGGCATTGAACTTGCCTGCTGCGTCTCACTGTGTATCATCGTTTAATGAAGGACCTTTCAAGTAGGCGGAAGTCCGTGTTCTGCCTAGACGTGCATCACGGATGAACTGTGGGCGCTACGTTAGCCCATGTTAACCCAGTGACCAGTGTATTCCTACATCCCAGAATGCTTCCTGTGACCCAGTGGGGGTGGTGGTGGGGGAAGCTTAAAGGAAACAGAACAGAAAATTGGCCCCAGACGCTTTGCCACAGAAAGTACATTTCTCCTTGCGAGCTTGGTTCCTTATCCATTCAGAAAGCAACTCAGGGGCAAGCAAGTGAGAATTCTTTTTTTTTTTTTTTGTCTCAACTTTTATTTATGCTGCTAAAGGGAAGGAAAGAAAGAAAGGGGGGAAAATCTAAGCATTGTCAAAATATTTGCTTAATCTTGCAGATTTGGGAAGTCGCAGAGCCGCTAGCTCTGACAGGCCAGAACAATGGTGACCAAATGAGATGCAGATGTGGGGAAGTTACTCAGGAAGAGCTTTCTATTATGGGCTGCGGGGTGGGGGGCAGGGGGGGGGAGAAATCCGCTGTTAACAGAACACAGTAAGCGTTATGGAATAAATCAGAACAAAACCATTCTCAATTACTGTACAAAGATAATTAAAGTCTGCAGCGCTAATTAAGGTCTGTTTATATCTCTTTCTGTTTGTGTACAAACATGTGCACGTAGTTAAACGTTTTCTATTGTGTTTCTCCAGAACCAGTAACTTCAGAGTCGGATTCTTCTGAATTTAAGTTGCGTCTTTCTGTTAACCAGGAAGCTCATTCACCAGAAAACAGAAAGGCAGGCGTCTCTTTGGGGGCTTGCTTGCGTTTTCTTAGCTGATTAGACAAGATTTTTCAAGGATGGACCCCTACATCCTTGAGTGGGTTTTTTTTGGGGGGGGGCTCTATTTTTAGTGACTTTTTTTTCTCTTACCTTAAAAGAGAAAGATTCCCGAACTGGGCCGGTATTCCAAGCGCTATCCACATAATAGGGTTCCACAGGGATACAGAACTTCCTTGGGATGTGGCGAGTGTGTATATTCAAACTTAAAGCGTGAGTGCTTAATAAATGAGTCTCCCGCTAGTGCCTCCTCCTGGCTTTCCTTGGAAACTATAAATATCACATAAGTATCCCCTGGCCGGCGAGCGGCAGTGTTTTGGATGGCCATCAATGTTTCTGCAGAGGTAGCCGCAGCAGGCTATAATCATTGCTCGCCAGTGATTTGCTAAACCATTGGCCAGGAGGGAGCCTTTCCACCAAAGCCCGGGACCTTTTGGGCCTCAGCCCCGTGGATCAGGAAGAAACTTGGGCTCACACTTGCCATTGGATTCTTTTGGAAAATCACTGCATGCTACTAGAAAAATCAATCATGTTCTCAGAGAAAATTCAAAATATGTCTTCTTGCAATTCCATGAGCTGTCTCCTTTTTTAAATTCTCTCTAAAGTTTCAATGTGCTTCTTTTTGCTCCCTCCTCCCATCTTGAAACCTTCTTTTCTCCCTCCTTCCCTCCCTCCCTCCCTCTCTCCCTCCCTTTCTCCCTCCTTCCTTCCTTTCCTCCTTCCCCCCTCTTTCCTTCCTCCCTCTTTCCTCCTTCCCTCTCTCCCTTTTTCCTTCCTTCTCTCCCTTCCTCTCTCCCTCTCTCTCTCCCTCTCTCTCTTCCTCCCTCCCTCTCTCCCTCCCTCCCTTCTCTCCCGTGGACCCCAATAAGTCTCAGCTTGGGGATCCCTGAGCCAGCGGATCTGGGAGGGCAGTGGTTTCTCATCCAAGCACGCTTGATTTGTACAGTTGGCAACTTGGAAATCAGTTGCTGTCTGCCAATCTGTCTGTCTGTCCATCTGTCTGTCTCCTCTGTGGGGAAATGGGAAGTCCTACCTCCCAGAGATGGTGGAAGAGTTATAAATGGTGGCCATCGTATGAGAACACTTGCATGCAGATATGCTGTGATTCCTGGCTGCATCTTCATCCTCTGTGGCCCATGAGTGACGGCTGAGCTCCAGCTCTTGCTCCCCTGTGCAGATCATTCCAGGGAAAGCGGGGTCCTTGTAGGGTGACGTCTGGCCCATGTCAGAACATTGTCAGTGTGAGATAGACTGAGCTCCTGCCCTGGCTTTGCTTATTCGCTGCCACGCTGTGAATGCACCGTGGTGCTTCTCATGTTGACACTTGGCTTCCCCTGGGAGTGGCATCATGGTCGCAGCAGCCTTGGAGCAGGCGTGCTCAGGTCTAGTCTGTTTACAGACTGGAGCCGCGATGCTTGATGCGTATGCCTTAGGGGTGTGTGGATTTCTTAGTAACTATGTTTTCTACCGTTGTCCAATTCAGTCCGAAAGGTTGCAAGGTTTGCCAAATCTCAATTCATTGCCAAAAAGATGTGATGAAATGTTTGGCAGAGAGGGGAGGGGGCAGAAAAAGGAGAGAGAAAGAGAAGGAGGGAAGAAGTAGAGAGAAGAGAGGAAAGGAAGAAAAAGAAGGGGATAACCGGAGGAGAGAAGAAAAGAGGGGAGAGAGGGGGAGGGGAAGGGAGAGGAGACAGATGTCTCTCTGTGTGTACAGGGCTTGTTATTTAGTTGAGCATTGTTTGCTTTTGACATATTTGGGCAGTATTTCATAGCCTGTCATTCGTAAACCTGATAGCCACAGATGGTTCAATGTGATATGAACTCTTGCAGGAGTGTCTTGTGAATTCCACATATTTCTAGCTCCTGTGCGATGTTATCCATCAATCAGCTAAGTCAAGTGTTCTCCACAGCAGAACATGCTCTGAAGGTCACGTCCATACCTTGCATGTCCTGCCCACTGCATACACAAGAGGACCTTATTTTAGAGATATGCCTTGTCTGGCAATCAGGGATTAAAATTGTCCAGTCTTGGTGGACATTTTCCATGTAATCACCTGTCTGGAAAGCTTCTCCGCAAGAATGGCTATTGGGATTGGGAGGTGGCTCATCTGTAGAACTCTTGCCATGTGAGCACAAGGACCTGACTTTCATCCCTAGAATCCAGAAAGCCAGATATGGTGGCACCCTCAGGAATTCCATTGCTGGGGCTTCAGCGACAGGAGGGGCCCTAGGGATTTCCTGGCAGCTAGCATCCCCTGATTGGTGAGTCCCAGGACAGCCAGAGACCTGATTCGAGATACCACGGTGGGCAGGACAATACTGCATTGTGTGTGCGTGTGTGTGCGCTCATGCACACTTATGTACATGTCCCTGTGTGTGCATACATGTGCATTCATGCACACACATGCAAGCGTTCCTGTGTGTGCAGATGGGTCTCATGGATGGGGAAGCTGGGTGTGGATGTCTCTCTAAAGCTCCTTCACCTGCTGCTCCACCTAGGGCTGAATACACATCATGCTGGGACCCCCTGCTCTCGCTGACCTGCAGTTTTCTTTGCATCCTGACTGAGTGCCAGCTAGCTCCTAGCACTTTGGATTTTGTATTTTTAATAGTAGTTTTTCTTATCCTTTCCCACTGATCAAATGTTGTCAAGAGGTGAATAATTTATAAATACATTCAAGTTTGGTGCAGAAGCTGTGCATGAGACAGTCTCTTGTTTCTATGCTGTTGGTCACAGAGGAACAGTTTTTAATTATAAGGAAATACTTGAGTGTATGAATATGGGCATGTGTACATGTGTGAATATGTATATATGTGTATATGTATTTGAATGTATGGGAATATGTGTGTGCAAGTATGTATGTGTCTGTATGCATGTCTTTGTGTATATATGTGTATTCAAATGTATTTATGCATATGTGCATTTGTGTTTGTATGCATGTGTATGTATGTGTGTGTGTGTGTGTGTGTGTGTGTATCTGTCTGTCCCACAATGCTCAGAACCAGAAGCATTTCAGATATACATTTTTTTGATTGAGATTTTTGTACACTCAGCGGAGTATCTTCGGGATGGCGTGTATGTCTAAATGGCATCTATTCACATCTCAGATCTCCCTTCACGTACAGTCTAAAGGCAGGTGCATATATTTTCAAATGTGACCTGTCATCGGAAAATGGAGTGTGAAATGTCCTCTTATATCTGACTTCGTGCTGGTACCCACAGTTTCCAGTGAGGAGGCATTCGGGGATCAGGAATACTTAACATATACACTGCATGAAGCTCCTTTGTGAGGGTTAGGCTGTATTTTCTGATACCTGTCTTTAAGCTGACTTCTGACTTTTTAGTCAGCAGTGGACTGTCATTAGGAATAAGCATATATATTAAGTTATACATAGTCTTATGAAGACTGTTTTAAATGCAATATTCTGTGTGAATGTATGTGTACTCATGCACACATGTGCATACTTTCCTGTGTGTGCAAATGGATATGTCTGTGTGTGTGCATGTGTGCATGTAGGGGCCAGAAGACAGCCTCAGAAGTCACTCCCAAGGTGCCATCCTGAGTTTTGATTTTCTGTGAGTGGCCTGGGCCTTGCCAGGGAGTCTAAGCTACCTGGCCAGCGAGATGCAGGCTCCCTCCGTCCCCGCCTCCCCTGAATGCGCCTGGGTACCCGGCCCGTTCCCTGTGTCCTGGGAATGGAACTCTGTCCTCAGTCCTTTGCTGTGTTGAATCACTGTGACACCCCAGCAGCTAACATAGAGCCTGTGGGTGGTGGCTGAATTCATCCTGATTTGTTTCATTAAAGCAACTGTTTCTGGCAGGCGGATATCAGAGCCATTTGTATGAATTTGCTTGGCATGCGGGAGACTGCTGACCGCGCCACAGCCCGGAAGCACTCTCTCCATAAACCACTACTGTCCCATTCACCTTGTCTCCAGCAGGCCTCTGCCCAATTGCATTTCCTAATAAAATTCAGCATTTATTCTATATGTTTATTTGAATTAAGTCAAATGCATGAATGACCTAGAAGAGGCCAAAGCAAAAGAGACCAGACTTCAAACCCTCGCTGAACTGGAGGGATTCGAGGTACTGTCACGCGCAAAGGGAAGGTCTCTGAAAGCGGCCATCAGAAGAAAGAAACGGTATTTCCTTGGGCTTCCCATTTGCCAGCCCTTGCATTTCCTTTGAACCCCGGGTTCCTATCCTTACTACTTACTGAAGCCAAGGCACTTCCAATGCACTTACGGTCGAAAAGTTGTGGATTCTCCCGTCCACCTCATAAGTGTGTGTGTGTGTGTGTGTGTGTGTGTGTGTGTGTGTGTGTGTGTGTGTGTGTGTGTGTGTTGGGGGGGCATCTTTTGATTCCCCCTGAACCTGGAGCTGAGCTTAGCTGGGTCTTTATAATGTGGGTTCTCTAACTCCCGGTCACATGTTAATCGTCATAGTTTGAGGTTCTGACTGTCCACTTTGGCATTGCCGGGACGTCTTTGGGACTGGGCATTTGAAAAGAGTTAAAATAGGGTCTTGAAAGCTGTTAGCAATGGGGCCTGAATTTAAAAGCTTTCCTGCACCAGTGCTCGGTGAAAACCGGATCAGGCTTGACTGTCACACGGGTCTGCCATTCATCAGCACAGGCTACTCAAGTTTTCTGAGCTCCAGCTTTCTATTTTTAACATTAATAGGGTGTTGGGGTGTGGCTCAGCGGTTAAAGCACTTACTATGGGAGTGAAAGGGCTGGAGTTCAGATTCTCAGACCCCGTGTGATATGCTAGGCAGATATGGTAGCCTCCAGGCAGTTCCAACCATGGGCGATGGGGATCTAGTCCTCTGCCGAGGTAGCTGGCTAGCCAGATGAGCTTTACAGGTTACCTCTGAATTCAGAGACCCTGTCTCAAGGTGGAAGAACAATCTCAAACAATTCCGAGAGAGCAGACTCTCAAAGCAGGGTGTGCCTTGGCTGACCTCAGCAACTCCTGAACCCCTTCGCTGCCAATCTGTCACCCACAGTGCCCAGTGGCCAACATTATGAATCAGAAGTCCTAGCGAATCAAAAGAGGGAGAAACCAAACCAATGCAAACAAAAGCTGACGGTTTTAATGATGATGGATGAGTTGCTAGGGAGGGAAATTAAATGGTCGATAATCGTTCACGGTGGCTCGCAGAGACCCATGTGACTCGCAGAGGATCCGTTTCGCATGTAATCAGATGTCTTCTCCCATGAGCCAGGTCATAATTCATATCCCGTTTTAATGTGCGCGCAAAATGTGCTTCTCCCTGTGTCGGTTTTATTTTTAGGATGTTATGTTTCCTTGGTGCATACACAATGAGCCTGAAATCCTTTAGGAATGTGTTTAATTTGAAAGTGCTATCCTCCGGGCCCGGTTAATTCAAATACATGGTTAGGAACATTACCGCGGGCCCCAAAGAATGAAAGAATGTGGCAGATCACGCACACAGACAGGAGTCCAGCCCGGGTCACCAACACTCACCGGGTAAAAGGGTAGCAAGGAGGGTCTGTTCCTTTCCCGACACTCTTTGTTGTTGTTGATAATTTTTTCATTTAGTCATTTGCCCTAATTCTTGTCTTTACTCAGCTTGTGTTTTAGTAGAACGGATTCCTCTGCCTTTGAGATGTAGAACCATTTCTAGTGCTCTTTGGAATTAAAATGGGCAACATGGGACTTTTTAAAACAAAATATTTTTTATATTTATTTGGGGGTGAGAGAGATAGAGAGATGGAGAGAGAGAGAGAGAGAGAGAGAGAGAGAGAGAGAGAGAGAGAGAGGAGTGTCCCACAGCACACATATGGAAGTCAGAAGACAACCATTGTAAGTTAGTTCTCTCCTCCCACCATGTCAGCTCCGCCTCTGCACACAGATTGGCAGGTTTGCCCTCAAGCACCTTTACCCCATTGAGCCATTTCTCAGGCCCAACCTACACACCTTTTAGAGACTTGAGTAAGAACCCCACAGCTCCTCAGTGTCCTGTCTTTCCATCAGTTCTCTCCTGTCATGAGTCAGGAGATGTTCTGAGCTATAGAGTCCATCTACTGAAGCAAGACAAGGGTTAAAGAGTGTGCGGGGAGGTAGGGGGGCTGGAGAGGTGGCTCAGGGGTTAAGCCTCTGCCTTGCAGGTAGAAGGTCCTGAGTTCAGATCCTAGACCCCACATATAGACACCGGGCAGAAGCGCGGGTGGCCTGCGTTTCTGGTCCTGGTAGGGCGAGTCTGTGAATCCCGGGGCAGAGTAAACAAGGAGGAGGTGGAGGCGTCCATGGTGGTTCCCGAATTCGTCCGTGGTTCTACACACACACATATACGTACACACACACACACACACACACACACACACACACAAATTGAATAAAATAATAAAAAAAATTAAAAAAAAGAGTGTGCAGAAGGGGATCCACCACCTTAGAGGTGACATCTCCAAATTGCTGGACTGAAGCCCAAGAAGGGTGTGGGAACTGAGCCCAGCAGCTGTTCAAAGGACAGGAGACTCAGCCCTGGGATTCCATTCAAGGGAGGCATTTCCAGTGGATGGGTGTCAATCCCTATCCTCGTGGACTGAGCCGTGGTGACCTATGATTTGAGAGGTCCCTGGAGACCTTAAGACTTGTTCCAATGAACATTGCTATGCTGAGGAACCATCTAGAATATTCCAGAATGCCCTGGACCTGACAGAGGATTGTCATCTTGTCCGTGGTGGGAATTCAGAGTCACATGAGCTTCTCCCATAGTTATTTAATAGAAAACAATCAACAAAGCAAAGCAAAACAAAGAAAAATTAAACTGGAGAGTGAGCATGGGACGATCCAGTCTATGTCTGTGTTTTCCAGGATGAAGGCTAGCCGTGTGACTCGTGTGTGGCTGGGAGTGTAGGACCCCAGGTGGGCCGGCTGTCTGTTTGAACCTCTCTGTCTCGGGTCCCTCGACCGTGGGCCGGCATCGTAAGACTTATGTAGGGATATTGTGAACAGTAGCAGGTTATACCCATGAGAAAGCACATGGAATGTTGATTGGCTATATCAAGTGCATACTAAACGTTTGCACTGGTTGTTTTAAACGTTTGCACTGGTTGTTTTAACGGACATGGGTTCAGGAAGGGAGCAGGCCTTGGTGGAGTAGAATGATCTGGGGTGTATTTAGAGCACTCAGCAGTCAGTGTGTTCCTCTAAGGGCCTTCCTTTCTCTCCTCCAGTCTCCTGCTGTAAAGGTTGCAACGGAATACTTTTCCAGCCTGTCCTGGATCCACGGGGCGTGGTTATGGTCCATAGGCCGAGAAGAGAGTCCCTCATGGGAATCCTGCTCTCATTTCACCCAATCAGACAGCATTCACAGCCATCTGTCAATAGAGTGCATTGCTATCTGCAGAAGGTTCATGCTAAGCTTGTGCAGGTCACTGTTAAGCTTGTGATCCTCAGCTAGCATCACCATAAAGGAATAGCCAACCAATACCTCAGGGTACCTCATATCACGACAGGGAGCCCTCAAAGCTTCCTTACATCAGGGCTAGCATGGTTTGAATTATTTGGGGGCAGCAATTCTAGCTTTGAATTCTAAGGTGAACTAAGGCAGTGATCACCACCTAATTGTCATGCCCTGGAGTTCTTCCAAACAGAGAAACGAAGGGTCCTTAGTAGATACAGACCTTCTGGGTCTCAGAGGAGAGAGATGTGGCCAGCATCCCACGGGAGGAGGAACTCATCCTCCACACTTGTCACCACGACCCAGGGATACTGTTTTCAAGAAAACTCATCTCATGTGTGACTTACAGGTGGGAGCCTTGGAATTCTTGGAAGACTGGAAGGAGCAGATGTGGGGTCCAGAGTCAGTTGTTAAAACAGGCCCCCCGATCTAGGATCCAAGCCCCAGCCCATCTGTTCAGGCTGAGTGTGTTTTGCACCCCAAGATTCTGCTTCTGATGAGAGATGGCTTTTGTATGCGTTTCAGGTGAGAGGCCTGGACTTCAGTGATTGGACAGAGGAGGGGATGGAAGAGGTAGCTGAAGGAAATAACATGCAAAGTAACTTAGCCTGGGAGCCAAATGGGGTGCAAAGGAAGGTGTTTCAAGATTTTAAAGTTATACCACTGGCCTTGTGAGAATTAGAAGGGGAGATGCAGCCTTCAGAGCAGGTTTCATGGACCCTTTGCAAAGGACAGTGCCTGATAAGTCCCAGCACTCCCTGGCCACGTAGTCAGAGTTTCCCGGGAAACTGTCAGTTTCTTTGGTGCATGAATCAATCGCACAGGTGGCGATTCTGACTCAGAGAGAGAAAGGAGTCAGGGGACAGGATGTCAGACATGGACCTACCAGGTGGCAGGCAGAGTGAAAGGGCTTCCTTTAGAAGTGGGAAAGGAAGCAGGAGTGAGCCACTTTGTGGTGCCAATGCAGGTCCCAGGGGATGGGCTTCCCTTGGACAAGGTGGTCCTATCACCATGGGGAACCTCTCGTGAAGGGTAGAATCCCCCTCAGTAATGCAGGGAAGAGAAACAAGTTGTGGAACAATCTACAGAGTGTCCTTAAGGAGTCAAGGGCGATCTAACGGTTGCTTGCTGGAGAGGGAAGATGGCCACACGAGTGGCTTAGTTCACCTCTTCAGTATGTCTCCGCCCACGGCAGCTTGCTTTCTTCCTAGCATCTGTCTGGCACAGAACTGTTTAGCACTAAGTCTAAGTGTCCACTAGCTGCAATGTGTGTTTTGCTTCATGTTGCGCCAGCTAATAAGTTAGTTGGCCGCTGTCAGTACCCGGGTCTTTAGAAATGATGGACAAGCATCATTGGGGAATCACGAAATAGGGAAGGGACCAGGAGAAGTTTTTTCCCCCTGTTAAAAGAAAGGACGTGATGAAGGACAGACATGGGGAAATTATGTCACTTTAAACTCCAGGAAGCAAAGTCCGAGAACAAATGGGGTTATCATGACAGGGTTGGAAATTTGGGGCGGGTGATGCCAACAATATAATTTCCAAGGCTCTGTGCTCTCGTGGCGTGTGATGCATTCTGCTGGGCACGTTCCATGGAGCTTGGAAGCCAGTTCTTGTGCCTTTCAGCATCTGGATCCTTTCATAGTCAAGCATTTTGGAGATGTTAAAAGCATGTGTGGATGCTGGAAAGAGCCTTCCTCTTGCAAGGTATAGTAGATAAAATGGAAGAATGTTCTCAGGGGAATGGAGCCCACCTGAGCAGCCCTGGTCATTCTCTGCCCACCTGTTGGTCATTAGCCTGTTTTCCCTTTGGCTGTGAACCATAGTCTCTCTGGAAAAGAACACAGGTTAACTGGTTTAGTACATGTGCACTTGGTGTGCTGGCATACACACACACACACACACACGTTTGTGAGTAAATATAAAGTAAATGTGCACAACTGCCTAGATAGAGAGATAGATTGATAGATAGATGATAGATAGATTGATAGATAGATAGATGATAGATACATAAATAGATGATAGATAGATGATAGATAGATAGATAGATAGATAGATAGATAGATAGATAGATAGATATCTGGCTTCATGCACCATGCACACACCACTCATATATATCATAAGTATATGTTATCTTGGATCTACATGTGCTTATCCACACTTACCCAGGAGAACTATACCTATATGTATGTGTAGTATGAGCTCAGCATTTACATGCATGTGGATGTATGCATGTGTGCAAAAATTTCATGGTATGGTGATGTCTGCCTGTAACCCAGCCCTTGGGAAGGTGAGGCAGGAGGATCTGGGGTTCAAGGTCATCTTTGTCTACACCGCGAGTTCGAGGCCAGCCTGTGCTCAATGAAATCTGGCTTCAGAAACCAAATGCACATCAAACAAATATCCATGTATAAACAAACATGCAGTATACGTGTTTACCCAGCGCACTCATGGGTATCCTCACAACCTTCTTCCCTTGGTAAGTCTTCCTACACTCCTTACTGTTCTGGTCCTTAGTTCCTTTGCTAAGCACAATCCTGGAAGTTGACAGGGAAGGAAAAGCCACACAAGAAAAGAAACCATGAGCCAATAGAGCTGTTTGTGCTCCTCCAGCCATTGAAGTCCACAGAGCAGAGACCCACCAAGGCCCCTGCCCCTTTACTGAGGAGCAGAAACCCCAGGTCCCTTGGAGCTAATGAGCACCTGGACTTCAGACAGCTCCGAAGGCCTCGCTGTGTATCACTTGCGTTCTTTGCACAGAAAGTACAAGTGACAAGCAGAGTGGCAGCCGGGCGGGCAGTGATTTGGATGGGGAACATTTTCCCCAGTTTTCTGAATGAGCCTCGCTTCTGAGTGCTGCGAGAGGCTATGTCCTGTTTGTAGACTAGGCTGTGTATGTTCTTTGTGGTATTCATTGGCTTGGAAACCCCCTTTGCCCCTTAGGTGAAAGTAAATGTTGGGGTTTTCCACCTACGGGAATGCTCACCACGGAGAATAATAGAAACTGGAATTTGTGTGTATGGAGGGTGTGGGTATCTATGTGTGTGTGTAGAAGTGGGTACTGTGTGTGTTATGGAGGCTCCAAGATGACTTTGAGAATCCTCCTGGATTGCACTGCCTCCTTAATGCCTTACTCTGGGGCTTCCCTGGCTTTGCCTTCCAGGGCTAGACTGCAGGCTAGTCCACCAGACTATCCACCACCAGACATTTTTATATAGGATCTGGGGATTTGAACTCAGATCTTCCTGCTCTCCAGGCAAAGGTTTAATTCCTGAGCCATTTCTCCAGCTGGAAGCTGGAATGCCTAAAGGTTCCCCGTAATATCACTGAGAAAGGAGCTTATGTGTTTTGTCTCCAGTAAAGCTAGAAGTAGAAATACATACAGAAATGTGCTTTCTTAAGAATCATCCATGTTCATGGTATCACCCACTCACGAGGCAGCTTGGCTTTGTCTTTGTGGAAGCTCGGAGATGATTGTCTTATGCTATCTCCTAGCTTTTCCTAGAAAGAAATTTGTTCGCTTCCTGCCCACCCTACCACCCCCTCCCTAGAGCTTAAGCATCTATCTAAGATCATGCTTTTAAGTGTTCAATGCAAGGGAAAGAAGAAAGGAGCCATGATTTAAAATATATATGTACTTCCTCTTTTTTTTTTTTTGAAGCTTGCAAACTGGGATTTCTCAACTCAATTTGTGTTCTTGAGACTCAGGAGTCAAGTTTATATATAGTTTTTGATGTAGGACCTAATTAGGCTCCCAGCATTTCTTAATACATTCTGCTACATCTGCATTAAAGATACTGTTGCCTGCATTTGCATTTCATTTGCATAAAGCAGTGCCGTGTGTCACAATCACATTTACCTAATACCATCCTCAGCACGTGTTTTGAGGAACCACAGCCTGTACAGAACTGGTCCTGGATTCCACACGCCATCTCTCCCATGTACAGTGTGTGTGCATTGAACATGCGTGTTCCAGCAGAACTCCTACAGTTCAGCTGACAGGTAAGGAAATCGCCATCCAAAAAGCCTGAAGCATTCATGTATTCCATTTGAAAATGAATGGCTGAACCGGTTAAAAATTTAGCAATGATAATAATTAGCAGTGATGGAGTGTGTATTTTTGTGACGTTTTATGGAAGAAAGAATAAAAGCACTTTGAAAGAAAAGTGCATGTCTGTCTTTTCATCCATTCATGTGTGTTTGGATGAGTCTAGACGGGGAGCTATAATTCCTTCTGATTTAATGAGTCTCAGGCTTATCTGGGCTATCTTGCTTTGAAAGCAAACTTTTACCAAGGGAGTTTGCCATTTCCTTCAAAAGCGCTTCTTTCTGGCTCTCCTGGGGTACTCCTGTATTTCCCCTGACTCGGTGGGGTCCACTCCTCCAATTGGTCACACTCTTATCCTTGACTCTCTATGGCTCCCACATCTGGACCACCACCCTCGGGTATCCCCCATCCATAATCCAGCAACGGCAGGTCCTAGGATGAGGTGTCCTCTCCGTGATGGTCACAGGACCCGAAGCTTGTTTTGGGTTCCAGAACATTCTTTTCCCAAGGAACAATGCTAAGGTAGGATCCCCAGCAAGCACACCTGTCCCTTGTCACGCACCTCTCCAGGCAAAGGTTTAATTCCTGAGCCATTTCTGGAGAGGTGTGTGACACCTGGTGTCGTGTGGTACACACGTGGTAGTGACGGTGTGGGTGGAAGTGCCGTCGATGCCAGAGCAGGAGTCAGTGTTTGAGGCATGTGACGACCTCCGATCATGCCTGCAGCGCCATCTTAGATCAGAGAGACCAGAAAGGTTTACGCAATACAGCCTTCCTTGTGACAGTAGCTCCAGAAGAGCTGGAAGCAGAACCTTTCCATACTGTCGCTCACAAAGCCCAGCCGTATCCCTGCCAGTACCACGACTCCTTCCTACACTCAATGTCACGAGTCTGGTCTCCTCCCGGTTTGCCCACTTAGCACGTGCACCGGCTCATCCATAGCCCTTGTAAACTGTGCGCACTGTATTGCAAACAGACCCTTGGGCAGATTCAAAGACCACAAAGAATGAACAAGACAATCATCACCTTCTCTTCTGTGTCCTGGTTCAGTCCGCTCAGCCACAGCCTGCAGTGACTTGGTCCAGGCCAAAGCACTTTTGTGCCATTCAAGCCATGTTTTCAGACTTGTTCAGTCTTCTTTTCTATATGTAAAGCTGATTTGTGTGTGTTTGTGTGTGTGTGTCTGTGTGTGTGTATATGTGTATGTGTATAGTGTGCATTTGGGTGTGAGGTGTATGTGTGCATGGGGGTACATGGAGGCCAGAGATGGGTATTTATTCTTCCTCATGCTCTACTTTATTTCATTTCAGTATTTATTTGTTTGTTTCTTTATTATATGTGCGATGTGTGTATCTAGAAACCCTTAGCATGCTGTGCACATGGAGGTCAGAGGACAACTTTACAGAGTTGATTCTGTCCTTCCACGTTTCCGTGGGTTGTGGAAATTGAACTCAGGTTCTCTGGCTTGTATGACAAGTGCCTTTACCCCTGAACCACGTGACTAGCTCTGCCCTTCTTTTCTTTTTTTTTTATTTATTCAATTGTGCCTGTGTGCTCATGTGTATGTATGTGTACATGTGTGTGTGTGCACGCATGTGTGTGTGTGTGTGTGTGTGTGTGTGTGTGTGTGTGTGTGTAGAACCAGGAACCATCATGGACTGCCTCCACCTCCTCCTTGTTTACCGGGACTCACAGGCTCTGCCATTCCAGGACCAGAAACGAAACACAGGCCCCCCCCACTTCCGCCCAGTGTCTATACTTGGGGTCTAGGATCTGAACTCAGGACCTTCCGCCTGCAAGGCAGAGGCTTAACCCCTGAGCCACCTCTCCAGCCCCACTGCCCTTCTTTTCTGAGACAGGATTTCTCACCATATGAACTCATCAATTCCGCTAGACTGGCTGGGCACTGACTGGGCTCTAGTCTCTCCCCCCCACCCCACCCCACCCCACCCCACCCCGGTTTTCTGGAATCCCAAATGCATGCTGTACCACCTGACTTTTAAGTGGGTGCTGGGCTTTGAACTCAGATCCTCATGCTTTCATGGTAAGCGCTTGACTCTCTAAGCCATCTCCCCAGCCCCCATTGACAGTCTGAATACCAGTTCTTGTCATTTATAGCAAGTCACAGGACCTCATTAACCCTCTGTTTTCTGTTGAGGGGAATGCACTTGTGTCAGAGCTCATGTGAGTGGCTCCCAAGCTCCCAGCATGCCCTGTTCCATCCTACCTTCCTGAACACAGACTTGCGTGCCCTTCTCTGTGTCGCTGGCAAATTAGAAGATGTAACTGAGCAAAAGGTCCTTCTCCCAAATGTTCTTTATAGTTAAGGTTTCTTTCCTTAAAATCTTGGATTAATGCATCAGTTTGCAAGAGCAGCTTTGTCAGAGAGTTTTAAGCAACTCCGCCATTCTGATGTAGACATTCTGCATTCAGATGTGTCTCTCTCCCTGGCTTTCCAAGTAGCTAATCCTTAGCTGGAGGGAAGGCCCTCCCTCAAATCCTTGGATTAACACGGAAGCTGCTTCGGGGGACTTCTGAGATTGAGATCTTGCACGGGCAGGAAGGTCTCCTATCCTTGGGTTGGGGAGTCTGTGCTTGAGAGACAGGAAATGCCCCTTCAACGTTTCTCCACAGGCCCCCTAATTCTCCCGATGGCGGTCATTAACCAGACACTTGGATCTTCGCCTGTTGTCATTTAACATGAGCTTGAAGCCCATCCAGTGCTTGTAAATGCTGAGAATCAAAGATGCTGTAGGAAAATAGAGACAGAGAAGCAGGGGGGAAAAATTAAAGGTTTTAATAGGGGGAAAAAACCCCGCATCAAATATACGTGATTATAAATCAATGAGTGTTAATGTAAAGTTCAGGGGTAGCTATCTACTTTCTGAATGGATTTAAGGCCTACTTTTTTGGTGGGGAACAACACCTGTCTGATATTGTCAATCTCGCCAAGGTTTCCTGAGGAAGAGGAAGCTCATAGATCCTAGGTAGAAACAAACCACTCGGTGCTAACTATAAGTTGCTACCACCTGAACACTTGTTATTATGCCATAGGAAGGAGGGGATTTATCCTTTTACAGTGGAAGATGTTTAACTCAGAGAATCCCACCTGGCCAAAGGGTGGAGAGTAAGTTATACTGGAATGCTCAGTTCTAAACAGGACATCAAAATCACCCTCCCCTGCCCTCCCTCCACTTCCAAGGTTCAGAGATCCTTGTAAAAGAGAGGGGAGTGAGAAAGTGAGGGGAGGGACAGCTGGACAGTGTCCTCTGGTCAGGACAGGGCTGCTACTCACAAGTGTGCCACCAGCATGTCACGCATGCAAAGAGACTTGAAAATAGGTGGGAGAGTGGCTGACAGCAGGAAGTGTGAAGTGGGTCAGGAATTGAGGTGGAGGTAGGTAAGAAGAGGTGACACATACAAGTTCATTGTCTTCATATAAAAACATCAAAGTCTAAAAACTTAAAAAACAACAAAGAGTTTTCTGAGGAGAGAAGTCCTACTTGCGGTTTCTCTCTTCTATGCTGTTCATCTCAACCCCACACCCTTATCTTCCCACCTACTTAGCCTGGTCCCGGTTAGCCCTGGGAGGCAAAGAGCTAGGAGGAAGCTGCAGTGCGCCTCTCTGGTCTTTGGTACTTGGAGTGGGGCTGGGGAGATGGTTCGAGGTTTAAGCGTCTGTCTTGAAAGCAGAAGGGCTTGAGTTCAGATCCCAGGTCCTGGACTAAAAATGCCAGGCAGAAGTGGTAGTGACCTGCACTTCTGGCCTTGGAAGTTGGAGCCTGGGAAACCCCAGAGCAAAACATTAAGGAGGTAAAGCAATCCAGGACGATTCCCAATGTCACCCTTGGACCTGCACAGACATAGACACTGTCTTCTGATGAACACACACATACAAAAAAAAAAAAAAGATACTTGTCGCCAAACATTTTGTCCTACTGATTTTGAAGAAAAGTACCCAATTGTCACTTCATAGACAGCCAGCCCTGTTTCCCTAGTCCACCTATGTCATCTCTTCCTCTTCCATCCTTGGGAAATGTGGCTCATAGGGTACAAATCTGGAAAGGCAGGAATTCTAAATCCTAAGAAGATAGGAGTAGAAGCCAGAGCGACCTCAATCATCAAAGGCAACGTGAGTTGCACAGGGACAAAGGAAGTTGAAGACGCTCCTTCCAGCCAGTTGACTTTGCACTTTGAAACTTGTCTGCACACTCTGTGTTAGGAAAGTGTCTCAGTTGGTGACATGAAGAAACTGCGTCAGTGGCCTGCCCTGGGGACCTACTATGTGTCAGCGCCCTGGGGACCTACTATGTGCCAGCGCCCTGCATGAGCTAGCTTACCAAGTCCCTGAAGTCACTCTCAAAGCCCCATAGAGCTTGTTCCTGTATTGATGGATGTGGGACAGAGGTGGGGAAAGATTGGACAGTTTGTTTTACTGTCTAGTTTGTGGATGATTCACTGGTTGTATGAACTAAGGGCTTGATTACTACTTGACCCAGAGCCTTGATTTCAAAAGCTTGGGCTGGGGAGATGACTCAGGGGTTAAAGCCTTTGCCTCTTAAGCAAAAAGGATCTGAGTGTGGATCCCAGATTCCATGTAAAAGTATAATGTACATGTGGCAGCTGTCTGCAGTTCTGGCCCTGGAAGGCAGAGCCTGGGAAACCCCAGAGCAAAACAATAAGGAGGTAGAGCATCCAGGATGATTTCCGATGTCACCCCTGGGCCTCCACAGGCAACACACTCAAGTACCCTCTTGTACACACACACACACACACACACACACACACACACACACACACACACACACAAAAGTATAAATAAACTTGATTGGCTTCTTATTTATCTAACTTAGATTTCACTTGAGGAACAGATAATAAATAACCTTCCCTCTGTACAGGTTATATTAATTTAAATTTAAAAGGAAAACGAAAAGTAAAAACTAGAATGAAACCTAAGTTATCAGCACAGTGAGAGAAAGTTAAACTTGGCCTCACAGGAAGAGAAGAAAAAGCTGAAGGCGCTGGAGATTGCTTACTAAGGGGAGAGACTCGGGGCAAGGGACGCATTCGTGGCCTGGAAACATCTCGAAGGCAATAATAAAGATGAACATTTTCCGTGAATATTTGCAGTTCCCCAAGCGTTTCCAGGTCAGGAACCTTATTGGGTTCTCAGTCATCTGGGGCAGGAGTCAGCAAACTCATTCTGTAAAGGGGCCAGAGAGTTTGCATGCATTGGGCTCGGTGAGCTGCGCAGTCTTGCGTGGTGTGTTTTCAGTTCCTCTTCGGCTGCTGTGATACAATACTCAGCCCCTGGCAGCGCGAGGGAGAAAGAGGGTAGGGAGCTCACAATTCCAGAGACACAGAGTCGGGCATGGAGGGAAAGGCACGGTGGTTGGCCGGGATCCGTGGGGTTGGTTCATACTGGAAAATATCCAGAGATAAAGGCAGAGATGGATTTGTGCCCAGGCCCACGAACCAGCGTAAACCCAGACTTACGTGCAGGAAACAGAAGTGGGAGTGGTTAAGAATTGATCAGGCATCGGGTCACAGGGAGCCTAGAATGTCCATCATCCAAGCTGACTTTATTGTACCATACATGAGTATTTATAGGAAAACAATCAAGGACCAAATTCAGGAAACATCAAAGAAGAGCAGGACCAAATTCTTTACAGGATTATGTAAAATGTATACATTCCAGTTAACAAAGAAAAGGCAGGAGTGACATCTACTTGCTGTGGGACCAGACATAATGTCGCCAGGTAAACAGGCATGACACCTTGTTGCTAGAAGGGAATGGACAATGTATACCTCAAAACAGAGTTACCCTGTCTGTGCACTAGCATATCTCAAATAAGCAGGAAGGAACTGTTGGGGGAGGAACAGCGCAGCCAGTTTGTAAGAGAAACAAAAGAGATCCAAGAATAGAAGGGAGGTAAACTCTACCTCCAAGGGAAGGAGTTGGGCCTGCCATTGTCTTGCAGACAAGAGGCAAACTCATCCTCCCAGGGTAGGAGCCCCTAGCAACAGCCCATTTCAGATGCTAACGTATCATCCAGAGAGCAGGCTTTGGGCCTGACGACGCCCACAGACTTGGAAATACATACACGTAGGCAGAGAATAGGAAGGAGGTATGGCTATTAAGTCACAGTGATTTACTTCCTCCAACAAGGCTCCACTTCCTAATGCTACCATAATTCCCAAAGAGCCCCAGCAGCCTCAGACTAGGTGTTGAAACACATGACTCCATCCAGAGCAACTGTGTTCCCCAGAAAGTCACGTGTGGCTTGCAAATGCATGGCCACAACCGTTACCTAATAAAACCTTATTGATTAGATGACAAGGCAGATTAGATTCACAGACTGTGATCGAAAATGAATGCATAAGATTATGAATAAGGAACTGTGAATGATGCATGCACATGAGCTGTCTGCGTTGAGCTGTGAATACGTGTTTTCACACATGAAAATATGTACATATTATGTCACGATACATACGAGTAGGAAAAGGCATTTGCCTGGCATGTGGGAAGTGGTGTGTGGTCAGAAGCCATTTCTGGGAGATGCAGCTTGCTGGTAGAGCAATGGCGTAGGACATCTTGGGATCACCCTTTACCACAGGGTGAGGGAGGAAGGAAGAGGGAGAGGAAGGGAAGGGGAGGAAGGGAAGAAAAGGAAGGGAGGGGAAGAGAAGGAAGAAGGGAAGAAAAGAAACAAGAGAGAAAAGGTAAAAGAGAAGAAAAGGAACGAAGCAGGGAATAGGGAAAGATGGAGGAGAGGGTTGGGCGAAGGAGAAAAGAGAAAGGGAAGGAGAACAAAGATGTGGGAAGAAAAAAGGAAGGAGAAAGGGAAAGAATAGAAAGGAGGGAAGAAGGAAGGGAGCAAAGGAGGGAAAAAAGGAAGGAAGCAGAAAATAGGGAAGGCTGGAGGGGAGAAGAGAGGAAGGAAGGGAGGAAGAGAGGGAGGGAGGGAGAACAAAAGAACAAAGAAAGGAGAGAAGAAGTAGGAAGAAAGGAGGGAGAAGAGAGGGAAGGAAGGAAGGAAGGAGGGGAGGAGGAGAGAAAGGGAGGGAGAGAGAAATATAAACATCATTTCCTTGTTATCCTGAAATTTTCCTACCAAAGTTTGCTTCAAAGACATGTGAATTTCCCTTGCGTGACAGTCCTCTTCCCTGGGCAGAAGAACTATACAAGGAGGGTCCCGATTCATTTGTCCAGGGGTCTTGTTGGAGCTGATTTCAGTTCACGCAGGGTGGGATGGAGGTGTGGGGGGCAAGCTAGTGTCTGGGGGTCTTGGCTTCCTGGAGGAGGCTGTCAACACCGACGATCGCACACTTTGGGCGTCCCATAGAAACACAAGGGTGAAAATCACGGCGCCCCCCAAACCATCTTCTGGTGCATGTCTTGTGTGTTTGAGAGTCCGTCCTGGAGCCTTCCTGAGAGTCACAGACCCAGGTGGCATTTCACAGACACATTGGGCTTGCAGTAAGGTGGCGGAGGTGGCCACTCAGCAAGGGGCTATCCAGCACTGCCTGTCCCCCAGACTTCTTGGGAGAAGGAAGCTCCTGGTCTCTGGGAAGTTCGCAGTGACCTGTGCGCCCCTTGTGTGTTCAGTCATGGTTAGGCACAGGTGTCAACTTGACTGTTGAGGGTTCGAGCTCTGGGCACATTTGTGGAGAATTAGTGGTTGGGTTAAGCCCAGAGCAAACTTATAGGAGACTTAGCTGATGGGGAAGGCCCAGCCCATAGTGGGTGGGACTTGGCCTGAACAGGTGAATAAAATACAGAGAGCTGGTTGAGAGAGTCAGCATCCTTCTGTATACTTGTCCAGACATGCTGGTCTGGCAAGTAAGGATTGTCCCTCTCTCAGCTGTTATGTGGTGATGGTGTGGCCAGTTCCCTTGGCCCTGGTGTTGGTGTGAGCTTTCCCATCAAGCTGCACTGAGAACTGTAACCAGGAATCGTAAGAGAATAAACCTTTGTTCCCTTAAGCTGTTTGATGTCATTTATCGGCAACCATGCAGGCGGCTGCAGCACGAGGGAAAGCAATGGAGAGAAGGAAAGATTCCCCTGGAGCAGTAAGTAACTCGGGGATTTGAAGTCCGTGATGGTCTATTTTCTCTGAGGCAGAACATCTTGGTGGATCGGGGTAGCGATCCAAAGCTGCTCACTTCCTAGAACCCGGGAAGCAGAGAGGGACTGGGGTAGGCATGTAACGTGCCCTTGGAAGGCAAGCCTTAATGATGTACTTCCTCCAAACGACCCCACTTCCTCCTCCTCCTCCCTTCCCCTGCCATGAAACCACAAGTTCCACAGTGGACCCAGCTTTCCATTACTTTTCAACGATTGGACCCTCCAGCCAAGGGTGAGGTCTTCATATTGGGTCCAATCCTTGACTCCATGCAGCCTGTCAGTCACCTCCGCACAGGGCAGCTCGCTGGACACGCCCGCCTCCTTCTCAGGAGGATCCGTGGTGTGAACTGAGGCCGAGGAATGTCAGCTCTTGTGTTCCCAGAGAATCCTGGGGCCCGCATGCGTGGCAAGCTTGGGGGACCCAACCCTGCTTGGGGTTAAACCCTCCAAAATTGGAATCCCTGGAAATCCTAGTAAACGCCAGATGCCCAGCGAGGAAGAGCAAGTGTGAAGTTGCTCGGCGAATTCAGTTACAAGTGTCAATTCCCTCTCTCCCTCCTTTCCACTCTTCCTTCCTTCCTCTCTTTCTCCCTTTCTCCTTCCCTTCTTCCTTCCTTTCCTCCCTTTCTCCTTCCTTTCCTCCTTCCTCCCTTTCTCCTTCCCTTCTTCCTTCCTTTCCTCCCTTTCTCCTTCTTTTCCTCCTTCCTTTCTTCCTTCCTCCCTCCCTCTCCTTTTCTCTTCCCTCCCTCCCTCCCTTCTTCCTTCCTTCCCTCTTTCTTTCCTTCCTCCCTCCCTATCCCCTTCCTTCCCTATCCCCTTCCTTCCCTCTTTCCTTTCTCCCTTCCTTCCTCCCTTGCACATGCATGTATATCAGTGTGCGTGTGCATGTGCAAGAAGACACTTGAGTGTGAACCTGTGGAGGCCCGAGGGTGACTTTGGGACTCACCCTGGATTGTTCAACCTCCTTATTGTTTTGTGCTGGGGTTTCCTGGGCTCCTCCTTTCAGGGCCAGAATTACAAGCCACCACCATTCTGCCCGGCATTTTTACCTGGGATCTTGGATCCTCGGATCCTCTTGCTTGTAAGGCAAGCTGAGCCACCTCCCGGCCCCTTTCTTGCCATTTAAACCTTCTCTGTGGGAAAACTTCTTTGGGATGCACTTTCATTGAATTTCCCGATCTTTCCCTTGAGAAAACAAAAGGAAATTCTACTTCAGTTTTGCATTTAGGATGTGGTTTTCTTCCAAACTACTGTCCTAACACATACTTAAGGCAGAAAGGCTGCTGGAAAAAAAAATAATGTCAAACTCCAGTGATTCTATTTCTTTGGACATCAGAAGCCTTCTGATTAACATTGGAATCCGCTTCCAGATCCTTCCAGACCTTGTCCTAGAATACAGGAACTTCAGTACCCATAGGACAGAAGAGAAGTCGAGTCTGTGTGAGAGTGGATGATTACAGCAAGAGAAAGGAAGAGAAAGTGAAAGACAAAGATGGGAAAAAATCTAACATGAAGGAAGAAGTCAGAAAGTGTGTGCAGTGGCCCCAAGAGGTGTGGGGGGAACAGAACATCTGGGTTCGAGTCTCTACCTTGGCTCTTGCCTATAGAGCCAGCATCACTCAGGGATGTCGCCAGACTCCTGTGTGTCACATAGGAAGATTCACATTAGTGTCACAAAGTGTTTAAGTGACCTGATTGGGGGCTGTCATAGGCACAGGTGTCAACTTGATGGTTGAAGGTTTGAGCTCTGGGCACATTTGTAGAGAATTAGTAGTTGAGTTGAGCCTAGAGCAAACCTGCAGGAGATTGTCTAGTGGATGGGAAGGCCCAACCCAAAGTGGGTGGGACTGGGCCCTGGACAGGTGAATAAAATAGAGACAGTTGGTCTGGCAAGTAAGGATCGTCCCTCTCTCAGCCATTATGTGGAGATGGCGCGGTCAGTCCCCTCAGGCCTTTTGGTGATGGCACATGCTCTCCTGCGGAGCTGAACTACCAACTGTGACTGGACGGTGTAAGAGAATAAACCCCTGGTTCCCTTAAGCAGTTTTGCCATGATTTTATCAGCAGCAAGTAGAGAAGCTGTAACAGGGGCAAAACCACTTGGCCTCAGCACTCAGTGTGTGTGGTTTCCAAGTGGCTCAGAAGCACAGCAAGACACAAGGAAGACTGATAGAGGCAGGAAGAAGAACCTTGGGGAGCAAGTCCCTTTGGATGTTGAAGGTCCGAGGACCTGAACCAACCTTGTCTCTAGAGTATGATGTCACGGCTCTTCTCCCACGGTCCCATCCCAATGTCACCAAGCCAACCAAGACTTTGCGACTGACCACCATGAGCCCAGAGTAGAATTTTTTTCTGGGATCAGTACAATCTCAGAGGCAGATGCTCGAAGAGGTAATTTTGGTCCTTTGGGAACTCTGAAGTAAAGCCCCCCCACACACACTCCGCAATGCTATTGTCCCAAACAAGTTCCGCTGCACCCTGGGAATTTCTTGGCAGGAACACACCCCACATTCTCTCAAGCAGCAGCGCTTTCTCCCCAAAGCTAGAGATTTTTTTTTTCCCCCATGCCGCATTTCCGTGGAATTCTGTTCTGGCAGCGGCTTTCCTTTCTGAGCTCACCCTCTGACAGGGAACAGTTAGTTTATAACCCGAAGCATATGTGCGAAGCTTGTCCTACTCTTCCTGAGTATGAGTTTAATAAAAAGTAGCAGTTAAACATATGTTTAAAATGAAGCGGTACAGTTGGGGGGGCAGAGACTAAGAGGTGACATGGCTGTTTATGACTTGTGTAGTTCATGTTCAGCAAATTTTAAGACCTAACCCCACCCCCCCTCCTCCCCCAAGCTGCAGCCAGATCCACACAGTTATTGTATCCTGCACTGGTCTATTTTTCCTACTGATACACACTAGATTGGTCATGTTAGGTCCCATGTCAGAACCTATGAATGTCAATTAGCCAATTAATGAATGAGCATCTTTCGTAGGTGTTGGTTGTCCAGGTTAATAATGTCAGGGCCGACAACGTGCTGCCTCAGGAGGGGACTTGGGCATCATGTAGAGAGGTTGGCTTTAGAAACAGCTAAGTGATCTTGGCTCCTGAGATGGGGGCACCAGATTCGTGAGACCCCAGGATGGATGAAATGTTTCCCTTCACATCCCTCCCTACAGCTTCGTTAAGACCTACTGTCGGATTCCAGATCAGCCGTTGAGTCTTGAATCTCTAGGTGTGGATGAACGCTGTTGATTTGCAGGCCGCCTTTTCTGGGTTGTCAGGACACGGACGGGACCAAGAGAGAGCCGTCTTTTCTCTTGCAATCGCTGGCTCCCCCCGCTTTCCCCCAGCCAAATATGAGTGTTTAAAGAACAAGATCATTCCCAGAGTTGCAGCTTGTGGTAATCCTCTGTGTGTTGCAATAAGGAAATATCAGAGGCATGCTAACTTTACCAAGAAAAAAAGAGAGAGAGAGAGAGAGAGAGATTGGCTGGACTCAATTTTGGAGATCCAAGGGTGTGTTTTGCTCAGGCCTGGTAATGACCTTCTGTCATGGTTTGAAATGTGTCCCCCACAGTCTCATGTGTTTGGCAAGGTCATGGCACCTTGAGAGGTGGAGCCTTGCTGGAGGAAGGCAGTCACAAGGGGTGAGCCTTGAGGTGGATGAGTCCCACCTTACCTCCAGGAGAAGTCTGCCTTTGCAGCAAGCAGTCTGGTAGCTCTCAGCCTTGCGGATGGGTGTAAGGTAGCCTATCTCCGGCTTTGGCCAGCCAGCCATGTCGCCTCCGCCATGAAAGACTGTATCTCCCCTCTGGAGTTGTAAACTAAATAAATCTCCCTTTCTCCTTTAAGTTGCTTGACTTTGGGTGCTCTCTCACAGCAACAGTTAAGAGTAACCATGACACATTCTTTCTGACAGCATCTTAAGGCAGACGAAGCACACATGGCCAGAGCTTAGAATGGCCAGTCTTTCCTGTTCTTATTGGAAAGTAACTAGGATTTGGTCTGTGGAGCTTGACCCTCGTGACTTTATCTTAACATAACCACTTTCCAAAGATCCCAAACACTAGTGGGAATGTTTCTACTCTCTTCATTCCCTTTGTAGATACCTTTGCGGGTAAAACTCTTAGATGGGTTCATCTGGGCACCTTCCACATCACAGCGTAGCTGTCCCTTCTATCAAATCAAATTGTAAGTGTTCAGGGAATGGCACATTTTTCCTGGGATAGACTTCTTGTTCCTTGTTAGTGGCACGAGCGGCTGCTCTTCCTCCTCCTCGCTTCACCCCACGAAGTCTGCACAAAGGCAGCATCTAGACAGAGCGTGGGACAGAGAACGCTCTTCTTCCAAACACGTTGGCCTTGAGCTTCTTCCAGACTTCGTTGGCCTTGAAGAACTTGCAGGGCTCAAAGGAACGAATTGTGTGTGGCGCATAACACTGCACTCTCATTGCCTCTCCCATCAGTCTTAAGAAGCAAGAGTCAAGGTGTCTATTTGGAACTCAAGGTAGGAAGTCCAGAAATCAAGATTCATCCCCAAGAGCTGCTTAGACCTGGGCAAGCCTGGGACCCCAGCTCCATTCTTGCCCCCTGATCTTTTCCAGTGCCTAGGAGGGTACTTACCACCCATGGTCACAGGTGGTGATAGGAAAGATGTGTGTGTTTCACAACCTTTCTGCGTCGTGGACTTTCTAGTCTTTTCCTTCCATTGTTTGCATGCTGGTGCGTATCTGAAGTTTCTGCGTAACCGAGCATGCTTGTGTGCAACCCGCTCAAGCGGTAAACCTGCTGTGGATAAGGGCGGCGTCCACCTGTAGTCATGTTTTACAGATTCGTGCTTCATCCTTGCAAGTGGAACCTTGCATGGGCTCCATCCTTGCAAATGGACCTCAATGGTGCCTGGATGTTGCGGCAGGTCAGACAGGGAAATTTGGTTTTCTCTTGCCTTCCATGAGTCAGATATTCTTCATTGACACAGGACAAGGCCTCTGAGACTCTGGTCCTCAGAGCTGAGTTGTGCCCCCTCTCACTCCCACGAAGTGGATCCACCTTGAGCTCCGGGATCCCAAGGGACACCTGGCCAATGGGTATAAAGAGATGTTAACTGCCTCTCTGAACAGCACTAACCCAAGTATTATCTTCAGCTCCCTTACACCTGTAAGAGAGATGTCACTCTTTTAGATGTCTGCAGAGGAAAAAAAAAATCATTCCGTATCATGGACAGCAAATTTAGTGTTTGCTTTTTCCTGATCATTTATCTTGTCTCTCCAAAGAGTTCAGAAATTTTTTTATCGCCTTACACATGTCCATATAAAATTTACCATTTAAATATTTTGATCACAGCATAGACTTTAATTTCTGGTCTACTTTACACAGTCATTTGAAAGTGTAACTGGTGGAGGGCACTGTGGGTGGGTGTTGCAGATAGTATTTTTGCTATCGGGAGACAGCATTCAGAAACAGCTTAAGGGAGAGAGGAAGATTTATTTGGCTTATGCTCCCAGAGAGAGATGTAGTCCATCATGGTCGTATTGCACAGCAAAAGGCACGGCTGGAAGCAGAAGCAGGAGGCTAGTTCAGGTCACTGTAGCCGTCAGGAAGCAGAGAGAACAAGAACACAGATGAGAGGAATCAGGGCCGGACCACCAAACCTCAAGGCCTCCCCCTGTGACGTTTCTTCTTCTGGCAAGGGTCTATCTCTTGAAGTGTCATAACCTTCCCAAACATTAATACCAGCTAAAAGTTCAAATACATGAGCCTGTGTCATAGTAAGGCAGAGGTGTCAACTTGACAGTTGAGGGTTTGTGCTCTGGGCACAGTTGTAGAGAGTTGATGGTTGAGTTAGGCCCAGAGCAAACCTGAAGGAGACTGTCTAGCTGATGGGGAAGACCCAGTCCATGGTGGGTGGGACTAGGCCCTGGATAAATCACAGAGAGCTGGTTGAGGAAGTTGGCATCCTTCTGTTCACTTGGCCAGACATGCTGGTCTGGCAAGTAAGGATCGTCCCTCTCTCAGCCGTTACGTAGAGATGGTGTGGCCAGTTCCCTCGGCCTGGTGTTGGTGTGTGCTGTCTCATCAAGCTGGACAAACTATAACCAAACTATCTGTAAGAAAATAAACACCTTGTTTCCCTTAAGCCGTTTGATGGTCATTTATCAGCAATATAGGCGAACTGTATCAGCCCGTAAGGGGCAGGGGCAGGGGGGCAACTCATATTTAAATCATGACAGTGAGGGATGAAAAAACCACAGTAAAGCATATACATATGAACTTGTATAATGGAACCCATTACTTCGCATGCTACCTTATAAGTGAAGAATCAGGAAACAAATGCAAGTAGCCAGCAATTTCTCACTAGTGCTCACAAATTTTGCATTTATTTCTTGGAATTTATGTCATTTCCCTATGGAACTTCATCCTAATGTTGTATTTTTTTCTTGATTATAAATTTTTTATTAATTCTGCCTTTGGTATCATTTGCAATAAAATATGTTTTCAAATTTAAAACTTAAATTTTGGGCTGGAGAGATGGCTCAGGAGTTAAGACTCTGTCTCGTAAGCGGGAAGTCCTGAGTTTGGATCCCAGGTCCACATAAAATTTCCAGGTAGAAATGGCTGTGGCCTGCACCCTAGTGGGTGGAGCCTGGGAAAACCCTGAGGGAAGCATTAAAGAGGTAGAAACAATCCAGGATGATTCCCAAAGTCACCCTTGGTCCTCCAGAGGGACACACACACACACAAATAAAATTTAAAAAACTTAAATATAAAATTTAAATTTATTTCCCAGGTAAAGCTTTCTTCAGGATTTCCCCCCATGGTGCTAAGGAAGTTTTTCAAAGGGGCATGAGGACCCGTGGGTCCTGGAATCCCATAGATAGCTGGGCATGGCATGTGACCCCCGGCACTCCGGAGCAGAGTCAGAGGGTTCCTGGCCCGTCTTTCTTGCCAAATTACAAAGCTCCAGGTTTAGTGAGAGACTGTGTCTCAAAATCTAAGATGAACATGGGTCAAAGAAAACACTTGATATTGATCTCTGACTTACACATGTGCATATATTCATGGACATGTTCATGCACCCCTCCACATGTGAAAGGGGGAAGGAAGGAAGGAAGGAAGGAAGGAAGGAAGGAAGGAAGGAAGGAAGGAAGGAAGGAAGGAAGGAAGGAAGGAAGGAAGGAAAGGAGGAAGGAAGGAAAGGAGGAAGGAAAGGAGGATGGGAAGGAAGGAAGGAAGGTGGGAAGGAGGGAAGGAAGGCGGGAAGAAGGGAGGGAAGGAAGGAGGGAGGGAGGGAGGGGAAAAGGAAGGGAGGGAAGGAAGGAAGAAGGGAAGGAGGGAGGGAAGGAAGAAGGGAAGGAGGAGGGAAGGAAGGAAGGAAGGAAGGAAGGAAGGAAGGAAGGAAGGAAGGAAGGAAGGAAGGAGAGGGAGAATCAATATGACACCTCTCTTGTTTCCTGGAGCTCCCAGGGGTATGTAGCTAGCCTTGGGACTGGCCCAGGAGAGGTTGTGTCTTTCTCTTGCAAAACAGGCCAATCACAGCTGTGCTGATGGTGGCCGTGGACCAGAGAGATGTTTTCAGCACTCTGACCTTGACTAGGAGCCCTGGGGAAGTTCAGACTCCAGAAATTCCTCCCCTTCAAGCTCTGTGCATTCCAGAACTTCAAAGAAGGACTTTGTTGACATTCCCAGGACGCAAGAATTCCAGATTGAAGCATGTAACAGAGAAAGAAACACAGCCAGGAGCCAAGGGCTGCAGTGCACAGAGGCCTGAGCTGAGGATGGAGAAGTAGCCAGGGACATCCGGCTGGCTCGGGGCAAGGCGGCTTTCTTTAGGCAGAGAGCGTTTGCCTTTGATTTGCCTAAGGATTTGCTGTCCAAAACAGCAGACGTCACGAATGGGCAGGGGTCAAGGATGTCCAAGAAGTGGAATGTTCCAGAAACCATCCCAGGGAACACTGCTTCCTGGAGAGTGAGCCCGGGTGGTTTTCACTGCTGGGCCGCGTTCTTAATCTCAAGGCACCTTATAGGATCTGGGGGTCTTTTCCAGGGCAACGCGGTCAGCAGGGGCCATGCCTGGCTCCTGACTTCATTCAGGAGCTACTTCATCTCTCTTTATGACACCTTACGAGTCAGAGGACCCTTCCTTGTCACTCAAGAGGAAGCTCATGGCGTTTTATCCCTTTGGTCATCAAAGCAATTCGTGACGGTTCAAACACAAAGCAGTAAATGAAGACAGCCTCCGACCACTGAACAGCCACGGTGCATGGGTCGGAATACGTGGACACGGCACAGAGACTTCCATTCACGCAGAGAGCTCGCGGGCTGCAGAGAAGTGCCTCGAACTGTCCATTTCCTTGTTTTCTGTCATTTTTGTGTGTGATGGTCTAAATCATAGTGAGTGTGCATGTGTGTGTGGGCATGTGTTTGTATGCAGGTGTGTGCATTGTGTGTGTATGTCTTTTATATATACTTCAGTGACTCAAACTACATGTGATAATTCGAGCACATTACTTAAATGCTTAGAACACTGTCAGTATTGTATGTATATATATATATGTAGATAGAACAGATAGTAGATAAACAATAGATTATGATAACAGATAAATAGATGATAGATGATGATAGAGAATAGATGCTAGGTAAATGGATGATGGATGATAATGTAGATACTTCATAGATACATAACAGAGAAGTAGATGATTGATTATTGCTGATAGATGATAAATAGTAGACAGGTGCATGATAGATGGTAAATGGTAAGGTGATAGATTTATAGATATTTCCTAGCCATGCTCTGTGTTGTGAATTGTGTACTCTGAAGCATGATTTCCCATCACACATTTGATTGCATGGACCCACAAAAGGAATCTATTATCCGTTTGCTGGGCACGCAGACTGTTTCTAACATTTGTGCTTCTACACAATGCTGGGTTGAACATCCTGCTGTGAGTGTTTGACCCGGGAAGTCCCTGGAGGTGCCCCATTGGGTCGCACTGAACTCCAGGCTTCCCGCGTATGCTCCACCTCCGAACCCGCAGGAGATTGGCTGCTGCCTAAACCCACACCCCCGCCCATCCTGTATTTCTTTTTATCTTCGCTAACCGGATACATTCTAAAAAGCGTAATGCATCTCAGCTTGAATTTCTTTGATTATAAGTGAGGATTGATGTTGTTGTTTAGCTCTGTAGATTCAGAAGCCGGCAGTGAGCGCCCGCGCAGGTGTGTGCGCTTCTCCGGCTCCAGCTCTTATTTACTCTCCAGCACACATCCGGATCGAGGCTCTCTTCTGTGGGAGGCATAACCTCGGGGTTCACCTTTTCCAGAGCCAGTGTGTATGCATGAGGTTTAAACAGTCACCCACAGAGGCGGCAGAGTGCGCCGTTCCCCCGGACTCTCTGCATTTTCCCCTTCCAATCTGCCTGCTGATGTTTGACAGGTTACTTCTCAACTCCAGGAGTGGGGGGGGGGCACCCAGACCAGACCACCCTCAAGCCTTCCTCTGTCAGGCATGTGCCTTGGAACGCTGGACACTGCAGCATTATATATGGTCTGCCGAATAAGAAAGGTTTCAGGCTTATTTTTAGACAACGGGGTAGACCAGGCCCTGCTTTAAGCTCAAGGCATCTTGTAACATGTTCTTTGCTGTTTTTGTTTTTGCATGTATGCCTGGGGGTGTGTGTGTGTGTGTCAGAGAGCATTGTGTGTACCTGTGGAGTCATCCTGGATTGCTCTACCTCCTTTTTGCTTTGCTCTGAAGTCTCTCAGGCTCCGCCTTCCAGGACCAAAAGTCCAGGTTGCTGTCATTTCTCCCCAGCATTTTTATGTGGAATCCAGGATCCGAACTGAGGTCCTTTTGCTTTTGAGGCAGAGTCTTACCCCCTAAGCCATCTCCCTAACCCTGTTATTTGTATTAAAGATTTAGTCTCTCTCTCTCTCTCTCTCTCCTTGTATTTTTCTGTGACTGGAAGTAAATTTCATCATTACAAAACATACACGCAGGGCAAAGAGCAGAGATGTGAGCATTAGCAAATGTGTGTTAATCCACGCTGTTCTCCGTGCCTGAGCGTGGGTGTCATGTGACCAGTTGCTGTCTTGGCTCCTGCTAGATGACTCCTTGTCATGATGAAATGTAAGCTCATTAAAACAAGAGAAAAAGCACATGTATACTGGGGACTTCAATGGTCGTAGAAGACGTCCCTACCCTACCTGCTAGATGACTCCTTGTCATGATGAAATGTAAGCTCATTAAAACAAGAGAAAAAGCACATGTATACCGGGGACTTCAATGGTCGTAGAAGACGTCCCTACCCTACCAAGAGTGTCTCCTTATGAGAGTGAGAGAAGGGTCTTTCTTACCTTGCAAAGAGTTGGAGCCCACTCTCACCTGACATCTCTTCCAGTGTGGATCTCAATCAGGTTTATGGTCACTGTCTTATCCTCTGTCCCAGTTACTTGGTTGGTGCTGTGAGACAATTCTCAGACCCAACTTAAGGGACAAAGAGGGATTTATTTGATTTATGGGTTTAGGTTACTGCAGCCATCAGACAGACCAAACTGAAAGAAGCAGGGCTGGGCTACCAAACCTCAAGGCCCACTCTCTGTGACGCCCTTCCTCCAGCAAGGCTGCCCCTCCTGAAGGTGCCATGACCTTCGGAGACCTTAACCCCAGCTAAAGACTCAAACACATGGGGCTGTGGGGGGCAGCTTACATTTAAACCATGACCTCTTCCAACTTTTCATCTTTTGGTCAAGAGAAAAGATGGTTGAGATGGACAAATGCAGACAGAGTGAGCCAGACACTCCCAGCATGCACAGGGGCTCGTGCCTCCCTGCTCCACGTTCACCCCGGTTCACGTCCCTCCCACCAGGGTAAGCGCCAGGCCTTCTGAGCCCAAGCCGCAGAAAGGTGAATTAGAACATCACTCGTGCTTTTCTCAGATGTCAGCCCTTTCTCTCTTCTGAAAGCAAAATCATTTCCTCCTGAAGTTAGTTCTCTCGCTTCTGTACCTGGTTACAGAATGTTTTGCATTTGTAGCTGCAAGAACCTTAAACGTGGATCTGTTATGCGCATCTGCAGGCCTCCCATTGGACGCATGCAGATCCGCATGGCAGTCAGTCTGTGGGACGTATCGGAAAGCAGAGAGATTCATCCTGTTTGTCTTTGAATTTCTGAAGTTCGCCTTTCATAGCCAGACCTCTAGAATCAGCTTGCATTCATATATGTTTAGTATAGCACCGGCGGGATTCTAATTAATGAGCTTGTTCCTTCTGCTTGCGTTGTATGGGCTTTAGCCATTGTGTGTGCATGACCATGCGTGCATGTGAGAACTTGAAATCCCTAGATCTCAAAAGACCACACCAGTAGATTTACACCCCTACTACTGACCCTGGAGATTTCTAAAACACCTAAAAGGTGCAGATGTCTTCTTACAATGGCTAAGAATCCAGAAGCACATTTTTCCCCTTTTCTCTTGGGGGTCACATATTGTTCATCCTGTCATGATGTGGTAGGTGGCTGGCCAGTTTCATCCTCCTGTTGTTGAGTGACTTACAGAAAGTCTGTCTGGCGACACAGGAAGCTTGCATTGTTTACGATGCAGTCTCTGGCCAGGTGCATTCAGTAATTCCTCTTCCAATCAGCCCATCATCTCCGTGGATGAGGGGACCCCTCCGCAATGCAGGCTGTGTTCACAGGAATGACTTGTGGGGGGAGATTAACTCTCCAGCTGAAAGGTATTTGGGATGAAGCCGGCCACAGACTGACGAGCTTCTCGCTCCCAGGTGGGCTGCATTCAGAGACTCCAGCGGCGTTTCCTTCAGTATGTTACCAGCCCTTTTATCTCTCTGCATCATTGTCTGAACACCACGCAAGATTCTTCCAAGCCCAAGATTAAATTAAGAGAAATCCCCCCCACTGTGTCTATTGAGTTAGTATAATGAGTTTAGTGTTAAATTAAACCAGATGAAACTTGGCATGTGGAAGAGATATGGATGCCTTCACTGTGGGATGTTGCTTCTGAGCCTCCCCCCAGCCTGACCCTTCCTCCCACCACCATCACCTTGCCTCTAAGTTACTTAGAAGTGGCGTCTTGGCTCTGGTTTCTCCAAGTCCAACATGCTGACACCTCATCCCTTGGAAGACATTGCAGTTTGCCTGCACATTGCCGATAAGCTCCCAACCAAACCGCTCAAAGGAACAAGGAGCTTTTATGCTTGGCTTATGATAGCCCAGCGACAGTTCTTTGTTCAGCTTGGCAGGAGAGTCCACGCCAACACCAGGGATGAGGGAACTGTCTATGCCATTTCCATGCAGCGCTGCGAGAGGGACAACCCAGCATGTCTGGCCACGTATGCCAAAGGATGCCAACTTTCTCATCCAGTTCCCTCCGTCTTACTCACCTGTCCAGGGGCTAGCCACACCCACCATGGGCGGGGCCTTCCCCAACCACTAGACAATCTCTCGCAGGCTTGCTTCGGGCTTAACGTAAAACCACTAACTCTCTACATATGTGCCCAGAGCTCAAACCCTCAACCATCAAGTTGACAGGGGTATCTAACCAGGACAGAAGATGAGAGATGACGGCTGATTATTAAGGCCAGCATGTAAGGCAGAAAGGCAATCAGAACCAATCAGAGAGAAAGTACTGGGAGCCTGTTCTCTGAACCCCACCTCCCAAGGTGCGGGGCCTATTGGATGACAGCCGCAGGCCTCGGATTCCTTCCCAGGGGTTAAGAAGCAAGATCCAGGGGCGGGGGGTGTGGCCTAGTGTTCCACTTACCCAGCATGCACCAGGCCCTTGATTCCGGCCCTGGAAGGATTTGAAAGACAAGGATGAAGGCAGCTGACCTACTTCAGCCCCTCAGAGGAGGCAGAGAAAGGTGTTCAGTAGGCAGCCAGCTCCCCGTTGTGCCCCTGTCCCCGGGTGCCCGGGCATCCACCCTCTGCCTGGCGTTTGCACGTTTCCCTCCCCAGGCTCCCTCCTGCCCACGTGAGCATCTCTTGACCCAGAACCCCATGTGCCTGGGTCTCCGTTGTCGTTCTGCTGTGGGTTTGAGTGTCACCTTTACAGAGAGAACCCTTGTGGGCCCCTTGGCACATGGGAGGGACCCCTCCGTCGCTCTGTCATAGACCCTGTGTTGGTGTATGTCACAATTCATGTTAACCGAACCTTCCTTCATCATGTCATGAGTCTCACAGTGCTGGGGGGAAGGGAGCTCTGTTCAGCAGGTCTCCATCGGCATGAAGATTCGCATGCCACGGTGTTATAAGCCAGCAGAAGATAGATAGGTAGGTAGGTAGATAGATAGATAGATAGATAGATAGATAGATAGATAGATAGATAGATAGGAGAGCTAGAAAAGAAAGGAGAGAGGGAAAAGGGGAAAGGAGAAAGAAGGAAAGAAAAGAGAAATGGAAGAGAGAAAGGAGAAACAAGAGGAAGGAGAAAAAGAGGAGAAAGATAAAGGGGAGAAAGAAAAACAGGAGAGGAGAGAGTGAAAAGAGAAAGAGAAGAGAGAGGACAGAGAGAGAGGGTTGAGGAGAGAGAGAGAGATCATACACTGTAGCCCAGGCTAGCCTGGAACTGCCTATGTAGCTCAGGCTGCCCTAGAATTCACAGCAGTCCTCTGGCCTCTCTCTCCCGTCTGAGTGCTGCGAATGCAGACATGACTCCCATCTCCAGCTGACTTCTCTGCCGGGTAGACTGTCCGCCCACAGCGGCGGAGACGCTGGACGCCATCTTACAGTGGCTCTCGGCCTTCACCAGGCCAGCCCGCTTTGTGCGCAGCAAGGTAGCCTGCAAGGTTCCATCAGCCACTCACAGCCTGAGTCACCCACAGCCAGGAAGCGGGTTGTTACAGGGCTGATGTATCCCTGCGGCAGCTGAGCTCCGAGTGGGTTTTTAATGACTCCTCTATAGCACGAGGGCACCATAGATGGGTGTGTCCATAGGAACACAGCTGGGTGGACCAAAGGAAAGAAGTGTGCAGGTGGTAAAGGCAGACTAAAGCTGGGAGAATCTTGCAGAAACCCCAGAGTGAGGTGTCTGTGTGTCTGTAAAGAAAGTCACAGTGCAATGCCCTGCGCTTCGACTTTGTCAGTCTGCAAAAGTTTCTCTTCTATTTAGTTTCACCTGTAGTTAGCCACGTTCTCAGCTCAGCAGCCTTCAGAGTTATTAATGAGGAGACCTCGGCAAATAAGAGCGATGCTTATCCTGTCTGTAAGCCTCCCTCCTCCCTTCTTCTTCCCTTCCTCCTTCTCTCTCCCTCCCTTCTTCCCTCTCCCTCCCTCTTTCCCTCCCTTCCTGCCTGCCTCCCTCCCTCCATCTCTCCTCCCCTTCATTCCTCCCTCCCTCCTTCTCTCCATTCCCACAGAACCTCCTGGATTCCCTTTCTCCCATTTCCCACCTCCCAAGCCTCTTAGAAGAGCATCATATGTATTTGTCAGTGGTCACCCAGTGACCCGCCCATTGTGTTTTCTTCTGAAATCAGAACCGTCTACACAATGCACAGAGTCTCCATTATCACCCAGCCACTAAACCCTGTTTCTCCCCAACTTCATCCTTCTCTTCTCCTGCGCCTTGTCGGCAGGAGCTGTACTTGCCTGTCTTTACATCCCTACCTTTGGGGTATGTATGTATGCACACACACGCGCACACACGCGCACGCACACATACACACACACACACACACACATACACACACACACACACACACACACACACACACACACACACACACACAGTTGGTTCCTCGGCCTTGAAATCAGCACCTTGAGTGTCTTTAGAACGTTCAGGTAATTCGCCATAAACCAGTATAAGCTGGTGCAGGTGTAAGTCGGTAGAGTGAATATTTTCATTTAGGAAAACGAGGATGTTTATGATTCTTGTCATCGTCATCAAGAAATCCTAAGCATCAGATGTATTTTCCAGAAAGATCTTCTTTAGCTAATAATTTCTGAGAAAAAAACTTAAATGCTAAGTATATCCTATAATTTTACATCTGTTAAGTGATTTGAACTGTGAGATGTTTAACACTTTAAAGGAAAAAAAGTAAGTTTTCCTTTCCAGCTGTTGATTTTAAACACTCTAAGCATTTACATATGTTGGAAAGCAGGAAGCATCCTGAGCGGGAAGTGTCCTGGGTGGGAAGTGTCCCTGAAGGAAGTGGCCTGAGCAGGCTCCCAGAATTCCTGCTCTGACTTTGAGGGGCACAAAAGGCTGGGTGAGTTTTCATCTATAACCAGCTGTTTCCATTTTCTAACATAAAAGTCTGTTTAGAATTTGCCTCCAGAAGCCAGTGTACTTACTGGCCTCGAAACAACTCGTGGGGTCCTCTCTGTGTAAAAGATGGGGGCTGCTTAGAAGGTAGATGCTAAAAGAGGAACTCAGTAGTTCCCTTCCGTCTTTCCTTGCTTTCCTTCCCTCCCTATTCCTCTCTTTCCCTCCCCTTCCTCCCCTCCATCTCTCACCCTTTCTTTCCCTCCTTCTCCTCCCTCCCCTACGTCTTAGGTAGTCGCAAGGGAGCCCCCAAAGGTGCTCAGACAGTCTGGCTAAGCCTGCAGCAGCAGCGGGACGGAGCATTGATTACTGAAGAAGCACTTAAAGACAGCAGGGCCAGGTGGGGAAGGGCCTGTTGAATCCAGGAGACGAAGCTGTCCCCTTCGAATACGTGACCTCTCGCCCATGTAACTAGTGGCCCTGCGTAATGCGTGTCCCTGTGTAACAGGTGCCTCTATGTGACGTGTGTGTCAGTCATTGGGCCTCAAAGGGAAGCTACCTTTAGGAGCTTAAACTGCTAGGATCTGGTCTCAGTGGCAGGGAGCACCCCACTCTCGGTCCTTTGAGGACCCCATTGTCAGCCATGTCCTGGGTCCCCTCATTCCGAGCGGAGGGGTTTCAGAACCCAGGCGCAGTGAATGGGGGCTTGGAATTGCTCAGCAGCCTTGGCGTTAATTATTTTTGACAGCAGGGGTCTGTCGAAGATTTAATTTGGAAAAGATTTCCCCTGCTTTGCAATAATATGTGTGTGTGTGTGTGTGTGTCTGCCTGTGTCTTCTTGGGAACCACCACATGATGGTTTTGAAGCTGTGCGAGCTTTGGTGGCTGTAACTGCAGCCAGAGGCAGGGCGGCTGCTTACCCATTTCTGGGTTCCCAAATTCCTCACACTCATCCTTACCCTGGTTTTACTGTTCGTACATTTTTTACTTCCTTGTACATGGGCTGGCTGCTGTGGAAGTTCCTGCCCTCCTGGCTGTCATCCTGAAAGAAGGGGAGGGCCTTAGCATTCCTGTCTCCCAGGGTGCAGAGCGCTCAGTGTGGGGGCATCTGCTTAGGAGGGCTTTGCTCCCAGCCAGGCTCAGAGGCATGCACAGGGCAGGGTCTGTCAAAAGCACAGCAGGGAGCAGTCTTCCTAAGAGGGTGGAAGGACCGTGTGAGGAAAGGAACCTTGGCCTGGAGGAACCCACAAAGCAAAGCAAACTCACATGGAGTTCTGGAGTGTCCCCAGGGTCAGAGAGCCCACCTGGACCACACCCAGTGGGTCTCATCAGATATGCACATAGCCCCCTTTCTGAGTGGCTAGAGGTCTGGACACATCCATACACTGTGCGCCTCTCTCTCTGCAGATAGGATGGGGGGCTTAAACAAGTACCCCAAGTGGTTCTCATGGGATTGTGGCTCCTTCTCCCTTCTCTCTGGAGACCCCTGAAGCTTGAGACAAGAGGGTGGTTGGTTTTATCAATGAAGCAACGAAGGAAACTCTAGGGTCCAAGTTGGAGGATGTGGATTCCGAACAGCCACAAACAGGCTGTTCAGAGCCTCATGTGCCATGGAACGGAAGTTGAGTTAACTGGGAAACGTGAGTTTGTTTTTCTGAAAGCCAAAACCATTCAGCAGAATTTATCCGTAAGTACTTTATAACAAGATAAGCTTGAGTAGTTGAGTAGAGACCTAGACTGTCTTTAAAAAAAAAAAAAAAGCATACTCTATTTGAGAAGCAATCGTTCTCAGTGGAAAAACATTTTTCTGAAGATGATTTCCATCTTAATAAACATATTGCTTTCTAGAAAGCCGGTGAGCAATCTAAGTATCACATTCACTTTAAAATTCTGGTAGAGGATGGCGTTTAAGACACGGAGCGTGCAAAGCAGAGAGGAGAGAGCCAGACGTTTATGTCTGGCAGGCAAAAAAATGGTGCGTGTCTGAGTACAAGTTGATTTCTTTCTCCAAATCTCAGATTTTACTATGGACTTAGTAACAGAATTAGGGTGCTGGAAAGAGAGAGAGTTCAGCCGGTAAAATGCTTGTCATGCAGACATTGGGATCTGGACCCTAAAACCCGCTTAAAAGTATGCGGTGGGGTGTATATGTAATCACAACACCAATAGGGTTAGAGACCCAGGAGCCATCATACTAGCTTCCCTGGTGAACCCCGGGTTCAGTGAGAGACCCCGTCTCAAGCAAACATGGTGAGCAGTGGTCGACATCTGGTCTCCAGGCGCTTGTGCACATGTGAGTGTGCAAATCCTCCACTCCCACATGCAAAACAACAACCCTGTAATCCAAGACCCTTGTCCTTCCAGATTGCTACCCTTCTCTTCCAGGGTCAAATACACGTTCTCCCTCATGCCAACCAATCCAGTCAGAGATGCCACCTATCGCCCTGTGTCCCAGACGCCTTGCTGGCACATCCCAGGTGGAGGCCTTCGAGGAGGGCGGTGCCCACTGTTCTTTGTTTCCACACAGTTGTTCGTCTAGTGTTAGTGTTATCTTTTCCTCCTGTCCTGATACATGTGTGCGCTCGAACACACACACACACACACACACACACACACACACACACACACACATTGTATCCTTTTGGGTCCACTCTTTTTTTAGCCCCTGAAGTTCATGTGTAATTTGTTTCAGGAAGAAAATTGCTTTCCGTTCTTTTTGCTGGTGTCTTCTCTGCGCAGTGGATGAGTTTTCTGTTTCCACACTAACTGTCCCTTGAGTATTGTGTGCTGGTGTAGATGGCATTGTCACTCAAATCTTAGACCTTAGATGATGTGTGTGTGTGTGTGTGGCGTGCACACATAGATGTGCACATGTGTGTTGGTGTGCACATGTATGTGCAGTGTATGCACATGAGTCCCCTCGAGTGCTCTCTCCTGCCTGTGGAGGCCAACGGCGGTATCGGGAATCCTCCTCGATCATTCTTCCACCTTACCACTGTGAGCCTAGGTCTCTAATTAAACCCAGAGCCCGACACTAGCTCCGCCAGCTTGCTCTGGGGATTCCCAGGCTCCGCCTCCAGGACTGGAATTGCACGTGTGCCAACACACCTGCCTGGCATTCTTCCATGGGATCTGGGGATCTGAACTCAGATCCTTGTGAGACAAGCAAGGGCTTTAACCCCTGAGCCATCTCTGCAGTCCTCATCCGGGTTTCTAGAAAGACTTGAGCTACATCATCAGTCCCAACGCTGGCGTCTGGCACGGGGTTCAGGAGTCTAGGGGGCTTCTCCTGACTGAGGGGAGGAAGAAGGGAGAGCTGGTTAGAATAGGAAGGAGGATGAGGAAGGAGGAGGCTCCCACTGGTCACCTCCAAGGTCACTTCTCTCACCGCAGCTGTAAGAGGCAGAGGAGATGGCTGGCAAGATTCTCTAGGCCAAGAGTCGCATGTGGGCCAAGAATCCCCCAGCCACACTGGGCGGGAAGACGGGCGCCCACACCCGAGGCGGCCCCTCGTTTATTCACGCCTCTGTCTCCAGGCCGCTAACAACCAGCTCAAATTGGCTGATTTCCCCCACGTTCGTTGGTCAGGAAGCCCAGCTGCGCTGACTGGGCTGAGCATCTGCGGAGAGGAAGGCAGGCAGAGGACAGGGGGAGGGGGAAAAAGAAAGCAAGCTTTGCTTCCAAGTCACTTTTCTTACTCATTTTCCTGTTCCCGCCCCTCCCAGTGTCTGCCTCTTTCTTCTTCTTCTTCTTTTCCTTCTTCCTTTTTTAAGAATCTGCTTTATAGCCATCTTTCCCTTTGTGTGGCGAGAGCCCTTGGTATCCCGCCACTGACCTATCTTCATGGATCTTCTCCTCCTGCTCATTAGGCCTTTCGTACCCCACTCCCTTGTCTCCTTCTCTTTCTTTCCCTGTTAAGGCTTCTGGCCCCCTGACACCTGGGCGCCCCAGTGGAATAACCACGCTTGTTAGAACTAAGTGTCTTCAAAAGGGTCGCGAAGTCAGCTTCCCCGCAGAGGCCCGGGAGTTCCTTCAGACCTGCCGTGGTTACAACTCTTGACCAGGGCTTGGAAGGATCCAGATTAAGATGTGTTGGGGGTGTCCGTGTTCGGGTCACAGCTGCGCCTCCAGGACCCGCTCAGCAGCCTCTGCCTGGTGGCCTGGACCACCCACCTCACTTGTGGATTCTGGTGCCTCAAAGGCCATCTTTCCTGATCATGGAAGTTTCTGTGTCATCTGTACTCGGGACAATTCAGGAAGAGCCAGAGAGGCAGAGAGACCAGAGGTGGAGACGAGATTAGCTGATGGGCATAGATGTCCTTCCCCTGGGCCTCGTGTGCATGCCACCGAGAGAGAAATAGACTTCCCAGCTAGAGAAAGGCGAAGGTTTTTATAATGATGACTATTTTCATAAATAGTGGCTTAGACTCCATTCTGTTCTCTGTGCTTTAACTGTCTCTGGCAGACGGTCAGTTATTTTTGCTGGTGCTGTACCAAAACGCCTGACAAAATCACTCAAGGAGGGAAAAGGTTGCTATCAGCTCACAGTTTTGAGTCTTGCATCCTGTCAGAGAAATCATGGCGGCAAGAGCAAGGCAGCGGGGTGCATCGTATCCCCAGGGGGGAAGCAGAGGGGCGAATGCTTTCTCTTTATTGTTGAGTCCAGGGTGCCCCTCCTCCCAAAGAGTGCTGCATATACATTTAGGGTCTGTCCTCCCACCTACATGAACTCCATCTAGAACAATCTCCTGCAGACATGCTCAGGGCCTTTTATCTCTTCAGTGATTCTAGATCTTGTTGACAGTAAATATCAGCCATCCCAGGTGTTCTCCTGTGCACCCCGCCCCCAGCTGAGTGGCTGTTGGAGACTTGCTCCCAATGCAGTACTGCTGAGAAGCAAGTCTTTAAGAGGCCGCGAATGTCATCGTCTTGAGTTGGTTCCTAGCATCCTCTTCCTCTTGTTCTCTTGACGTCTGATGCCTCCACCCAGCTGTGGAGCAAGCAGAACTCTCTTCGAGGCTACAGCCTGTCCATTCTAGACCAACAACCCCTGTGAGCCAAATAAATCAGCCCTGTTTATAAGTGACCCCGTCTGATGGATTCTGTCACAGCTGCACCACAGACAGAGTCCCATCCATCGGAGGAAAGTTGGGACCAGGTCTCTCAACGATCGCACACCCTCGATGACATCCACAATGTGTACCTGAAAGCCCTGTGATCCCCAAAGTCTCCAGAACGTGAGAGGAAGTCACCAGGGACCCGGAGCCTTCCCCAGGTCTGCAGCCTTCAATCAAGTTCACTTTATGTTGGAAGTGTGGGCGCCACTGGCGTGCGATTATGACCCCTGTGGAGGTCACTTCCTTAAGGAGGATCTTAGAAATAAAGGTGATTGCTCAGTCCCAGTGTGGACAAAACAGTAGGTTTTCCTTTAACCTCAGATTGATTTCTTGGTTAACTCAGTATTACCATGTGGATCTAGTGAGCTTAGTCAGTCAACTGGGAACGAAAATGTTCTTGCTCTTCCCATAGAGTCAGCCTGCCTGTCTCCTTCCTTCCTTCCTTCCTTCCTTCCTTCCTTCCTTCCTTCCTTCCTTCCTTCCTCCCTCCCTCCTTTCCTCCCTCCCTCCCTCCCTCCTTCCCTCTTTCTCTCCCTCCCTCCTTCCCTTCCTGTCCATGAGACAGAATCTCATGTAGCCAAGGCTACCCCTAAACTCACAGTGTAACCCAGGATGTCCTCCTGATCCTCCGGCCTCCACCTCCGGAGCGCTGAGATGATAGGCATAGACCACCAAGCCCAGTTTTATGAGGTTCTGAGGATGGAACCCAGAGCTTCCCTCATGGTAGATAAGCACTCTACCCTCCTCCGCCCCACCCTCTGCTAAGCTGTATCCATCCCAAGCCCCAATTTTAGAAGTTTAGATTCAAATCATATGTTCTTTTTGAAAGTCATATGTATAGGGGAACATCGATGAGAAAATGCTTTATCAGCTTTAATTTCCATGCAGAGCACACGCCCCCAAGCTATCTTCATACAAGCCTGCTAGCAAAACCAAAGCACACGTTTATTGCAGCATACTACATGCTGTTTCTGACCGTCATTGAAAAGAAGTTACGTCCCTTGCCAACTAAGGGATTGGGTGAGACTGAGTGAGATCGAAGTGGGGGGAGCGATTCCACCAGCCAGGTTGTAACAGGATCTGTAAGTTGCTCTGTAAGGGGTGGAGGGAAGGGCGCTGAGATCCCCCCCACACACACACACAATAGACAGCAGAGAGATCTTTTGTGATGCTCTTAATACAATGTTCTGCTTGCGGGGTGGGAGGGGAGGGGACGGGGGTCATTCCAGAGGAATACATAGATTCAGATAGGATCCAAGAACCTCCCAATAAGTTTCCTCCTCGTGACAAAGAGGCCACTTTCTAAGAGCAAAGATTAACATAATGAGAATATCTTGGATCACCAAGTGCATGTACCATAGTACATCTGGTTATAGGGGACATGGAATCAGGGCAAGCTGAGCAAAGCATATTTGGGAATTCTGATATCTCAGTACACCTCTTCTGTGGAGATGATATTATCTCAAAGATTTTTAGTTTTCTTACATCTGTTTGAATTTCCCTTTAAAGTTTTTTTTTTTAATCAATGCCCTTTGTTTTTTATGGAATTATTTTACTGAAATCCCAAGCTAGCTGAGTGCCTGAAAATGAGTTATAAACACAGGTCTCATGTCCAGTCTAGAACTTATAAACATGCCTCATGCCCGGTCTAGAACTTACAGACGCTTCTCATGTCCAGTCTAGAACTTATAAACACACGTCTCATGTCCAGTCTAGAACTTGCAAACACGTGTCTCATGTCAGTCTAGGGGCCAACAAGCTGGTAGTGGTTTTGAATCCATGACAGACAAGTGGGGTGCTCCTCCTGGACCCCAGGATGTGTCCTGCCTGAACTTTCTTAGGAAGTACGCTGCTCTTCATTCTGTGGCTGATAAAGAGGGGTGTGGGCAGGGTGAGAGATCAAGAGTAACATGGCGTGTCAGGCAAAGTTGCCACTTCAAGCCTCCTCAGCGTGTCTGGATTGTTCTGGAAGATTGTCACCTCCAGTTGAGAACTTGGACTGTGGGAGTCCCAAAGCTGGTGCCCCCATGGTAGAGTCTCAGCCATCAAGTGTTTCTTTGCTTTGGTTGTTTTCTTTCTTCCACCAATAGCACCTACTGGCATAGGGTTTGCTATGGAGTTCAAACCAAAGGTGTCTAACAGCCTCTTGAATTGATTCCTTTCAGTCCTCTGCCCCATTCAGCGGTCCCTCATTTCCTAACATGACATCTGTATCTCATTCAATCATAAGTCCTCCCTCTCTGGGACCTTCTGTGTCTTCTCTCTAGGAGCTGAGATGCCACAGGCCTCTTGCCACAGCCCAAGACTCGAGGATTCGCACACAGCATCTGAAGCTTAAGTTTGGCTCATCCCAGCTCCATTCCCGATTACAACTGGCTTGCAGCTCCTCAGTGCACAGTGTCCAGCTTCTGTCCATTTCCTTCCCTTCCCACTTTCCCAAACCCACGGGCCACCTTTGTCCTGCTTCCTCCTTGCAGGAAACTCTGGGATTCTCTCTTGACTCAAATCACCTGCCCCTGGCTCACCGCTGCTCCACGCGGACTTTTTGTAATTAACAAAGTTTCACATCTGCCTGGGCCGCGTCCAAGGCTTCATTTTATTGATACACCGTCATTTTCTTATTTTTAAACTTCTAGATGTGTGTAGGTTGTTTCAAAGGTTTTTAGCATTTTAAATGACATTTTGTAATTTTAATACTTCTCCGCCTTCTGGGCTGAGAGATGGTTCAGTGGATAAGGCATTTGCCCTACAAATGTAGGGACCAGACTTCGGAATCTCAGAATGTATATTACTGTCTGTAATCCCAAATCTCCAGAATGCTTATTATAGCCTGTAATCCCAGATTTCCAGAATGCTTATTACAGCCTGTAATCCCAGATCTCGAGAACACATATTAACACCTGTAATCTCAGCATTTAGGAGGCAGAGACAGAGGGTCCCCATTCAAGCTAGCTAGTTACTGTTACAGCCAGAAATCCTTGTTTCCTTCTTAACGGACCAGGTTTCATATTCACTTTGAAATTTTTTACTGATTCCCCAAGGTTTATCTCTTGCTAACCCTAACAATACTCAGATGCTGTTTTAATGAATATAACACAAATTTTCATATTTGAGGACAGACCTGGAAAATCTTATGGTTCATGATTCGGTTTCTGCCCGTATCCTATTGTGAGATTCCATTTGGCTGCTTTAAAAGAAGCTTCTAGTATTCAGTACCCTGACGTATCTGTTAAGCACATATTAAATGTGTGGCCCAAGTAGCTTTGGTTTGCTGCAAGTTTGGAAGACTCATGTTCGAAGTGTGGGGGGTTTGGTTACAAGCAGTCCTGAATGTATAAACAGGTATATATTGCAATAGCTTTGTAATCGCCTATATCTATGTGGCTTTTAAACATATTACATTATCCATTGCATTATGCAGAGGTATCTCCAGTTTCTTCCAGAACTCACTGTCTTATGTTTTCCAAGCCTGGGAAACACTGCAGATAAAGGTACTGCCTAGTTGATCAGAAATCTCTTCTCCAGAAATAATTGGCATTAATAGAGACATGCTGTTTATGGGCAGTGTGTAGGAGTCCCAATTATACTTTCCATTTTGCTTTGCTTTCATGATGGTAGCAAAGAGCACCAGACTAGAAATCTCCCTGTTCCCACCTCCTTAACGATTGAGTCGCTGCCTGGTCAGAGGGTGAGACAAAGGGAATTATATCTTAAAACAGCGGCTATCAGGAGACAGAACTCACACAAGCCTTCCAGCTCCAAAGCATCCTAACACTTTTATACTATTAATTGTCAAATTAAAATTTCATTTATTATCTCATTAAGTCCTCTGAGTGCCTTGGCTCGGCATTAGGGCATAATTGGAGCTTCTTGAAGCAAAAGTTATATTTGATCTAACCAGCTAGAGTCTGTTGCTATTGATTTGCCTGGGAAACAAAAGAGATCTCAGATCTCAGCATGAGCTACATGTAACTCCTGGATCCATGAGTTCAAATTAGCGCCATTAATCATATGACCCCAGGGGCATTTGTGCAGAGGTTAGAAGTTCGTCATCGCTAACAAAAATAATTACTTGGCGAATTTTGGAGGCTGAGAAACTCCAGGGGTCCTGGAATATAGATTGGGATTGCAGGTTATACAAGTTGGGTTCCAACCCCAGCCCTGTCACTAGGAGCTAAATAACCCCTGCTCAGAAATTCACCTTTCCCTATTTCAGTCCCCACATCTTTTGGTGGGCTTAAAACAGCAATCCTTTCCCAACAAAAATGAAGAGGCAAATTCATGCAGAAACTTGTACATGAGCAGGCATAGGAGAATCATTCAGAAGAGCCAGAATCCATCGCTTGGTTGATGGATAACGTGGACAGTACTGTGTACACACAGTGGGGGAGATTTCTGCGAAGAACTAATACGTATGGCCACGGAGACCAACTTGACAATGTTAAGTGGAATCAAAGAAGCCACGGATAATGTGATTCTGTGGTGTAGATGCTTTGCTATCCCGAATGGACAAATCTGTAGGTAGAGAAAACAGAGTGGTGATGATAAGAGCTGAGGGGAGAAGGAACGGAACTACCCTCGAGAACTCTGGGGAGGCCAGCCTGGAACCCCCGCAGTAGCAAACAAATTTGGAAGGATATAGTTCCTGGTCACTATGGGAGAAAGGCATCCATAGATGGATGGAACCCTCAAACTGTAACACCACCAGTTCTAGCGCCCAGTCACCCACTATTTTATGAAAAAATAATGTAATTCAGAGAAATTAAGTGGTTTACTTGCCTTTGGTCTAGTCAATGCAAAAGCCTGTGCTTTCCCCACTGGGTAGAGTTTTGGTAGGATCGGCATCGCGTTGGTTGTGAAAGAACACGCAGACTGGTGTAACTCGAGTGTGTCCTGAACAGCTGTGGTTGTGTAGACCAGGTGAGGGGTGTTGCTGGGTTATAGCTGTGGAAGTGACTGTTGTACAGTTGACGCACCATCCACGTGGAATGGGACAGAGGAAAGCTATCACCATACCACGTGCTTCGTCTTGGGCCCTGTTCTGAGCATCCGTTTCCCCACCTGGCCACAGCACGCGGCCAGCCTGATCTACTTATTTTTATATGATGAGAGTCAGCAGTGGGGTGGCTCGTTTAGCCTTCGCCACCGGATCAGCTGGAGTTTCTGAACCTCCCAGGTAGATGAATGCGACATACTTTCAGCCCTCGCTCTGAGCATTGTGCTAAACCAGTCTCCGTGATTTCAGACTGTTCCGTGCCCCCCTGAAAGAAGATAAAGCAGATATTTCAGGGGGAAAAAAACCCTGGAGATCAGCCTGTGCTTGTATATCTCTCTGGCTCACCCAGACTCCTCGTGACCAGTTTCAAAAGAGCGCCCCGCAGTTAAGGACAGACTGGGGTCAATAACAACAACTGCCGTGTGTGGGCGTGAGTTGTGCTTTGAGATCTAAGCACTTTGAGAGCTTTTCAAAGACTCGGGGCGAAGGTGTCTGGGCTGTGCACACTTGCCTCCTGGCTCTCATCCCCCCTGGGAGCCCCCACATCTGGAGCACCTTCGGCCAAATAGCGACCAGTTCCTCCTTCTCTGCTCGGGTTTGTCCTGATCTTGGGGAGGTTTGGCCGGGGATGAAGTCACATCCCCATTTATGTTCAGGATCTTGAAAAGCCAAATTTCTGAAAGCGGATCGTAGCCGTGTCTGATCCTGGTAATAAAAGACTTAAAAAATAAAATAAATGTGCTAGGTTAGAAATCAGGACCCAGAGCTGGAGAGTTGATTCAGGAGTTAAACCTTTTGCCTCACAAGGAAAAGAACCTGAATTCAGATCCCAGATCCTAGACAAAAACATCGGGTGGAAATGGGCGGCTGTGGCCTGTACTTCTGGCCCTGGAAGGTGGAGCTTGGGAAACCCCAGAGCAAAGCAATGAGGAGGAAGAGCCATCCAGGGTGATTCTCAATGCCACTCTTGAACCTCCCCGGGGACATACTGTGCCCTCTTTTACACACACACACACACACACACACACACACACACACACACACACACACGAGAAGAAAAGAAAAAGGAAAGGACAGGAGAGGAGAAAGGAGAGGAGAGGAGAAAGGAGAGGAGAGGAGAGGAGAAAGGAGAGGAGAGGAGAAAGGAAAGAAGAGGAAAGGAGAGAAAAGGAAAGGAGAGGAAAGGAAAGGAAAGAGGAGAGGAAAGGAAAGAGGAGAGGAAAGGAAAGAGGAGAGGAAAGAGGAAAGGAAAGGAAAGGAAAGAGGAAAGAGGAAAGATAAGGAAAGGGGAAAGGAAAGAGGAAAGGAAAGGGGAAAGGAAAGAGGAAAGGAAAGGGGAAAGGAAAGGAAAGAAAAGGAAAGGAAAGGGGAAAGGAAAAGAAAGGGGAAAGGAAAGGAACCAGGAGCATACTTCTCCCCTACACCACGATGCTATGTTCCAGCCCTATCTTATTTGGGTGCTGTGTGGGGTCACCAGGAAATCTTCACTCTGAGGCTGGGACTTGGTACCAGTTCAGACGACTGGACTTGGATTAGCCATGGTGCCTTTTGGTTCCATAGCTGAAGTCCGAAGAAGCTGACACGTAATGCTTCGTCGGAGACGCTAGGCTTGGAAGAAGGCTTAGACCCCAATGAAAGCTTTCGAGATAAACCGACTGCACGTCGGCACGCCACTGATTTCTCACACTTCAGAAAGAACCTGACGCTCCACATCGCCACGCTGAACATTGACTTTCTTTTTTCCATTTGTCAGTGTGTGTGTGTGTGTGTGTCTGTGTGTGTATGCACGCACGCGTACATACATATCTGTGTTTGCTTGTTTGTGGCACACACACATATGCATGTATGTACACGTGGAGGCTGAGGCTGATGTGTAGAACGGCTCTTCCACCTTATTCTTTGAACAGGTTCTCTAATCTCACCTAGAGTTCCATGACACGGCTCACCCATCTAGCTCATTGGCTCTGGGCATTTCCTGTCTCTAGCTTCTTGGGCAGGAATTGCAGGTGGGATCCCACACCGTACAGTATTGTATAGATTTGCAGGATCCAAATGCACATCATCACTTCTTCATGTCACCAGCCATTGCCTGGTCTAGGTTCTGTCTTTTGAAAACACAGACTCTGAATGTTAATAGCGTTCTTGCTTCTCAGTTAGGTTTGAACAGGTCACTGATGAGTCTTGGTGCTGTGCACTCCAATGTGATTCTTTGACTGAAGCATGAGCAAGATGTCCCCCCTTATTTAACAATGGTGCATTAGGGTTCCATTGCAAAAATCAGCTTACAAAATTCTACATTGCAGTGCTATCATTGAGTGGCCACCGACAAATGAATTCTCAGAAAAATAACATAAAATCAAATATGCAAGCCCAGGTTTGTTCCTCTGTTCACATGGCGATGCCGGTTCCCCTTGGCGCCTTGCTGGGGAAGGTCTGGAAGTTTCTAAGCACTCCTGTCATCGTCATCGCTTTTCCTTATCTTGTTTCAGATGCAGAACTAGCACCTTGCAAAACATTCCTTGTCCCTGTGTGAACTTTGAACTCTGACTAGCCCCGAGGGGTGCACATTGCCTTATTATTCCTGTATATCCTGTAAACCGTTGTGGATAAATGGTAGCACATATTTCTGTGTCTGCATTGCCCACTTCCTGCAGTTAAGGCTTGAAAGTAATCGCCAGTAATTATGATGACGGCGATGATGGTGCTAATTCTTAGAAATTAAAATAATTAGTATGTTATCGGTAATAGCAGTAAATTACTCTCTTTCGTATCTCTTTTAAGAACAAGGAATGTCTAGTAGAGGCTGCCTTTCTACAACCTTTTGGTTAGTATTACACTTGAGACTCCATCGTGGGAATGGACTCCTTGTAGGGAAACTGTGGTGGTTAATGAATTATAAGCGTCATGTTCTTGCTGCTTGTTTGCTTGTAAACACAGTTAGGAAAGGTGGCGTAGGAAAAGACGTGCACTAATATGTTCTTCCTCTCTTGTTTTCTTTTTTCTGCTACTACCTGAGGTCACCACCCAGACCTGCTCAGGCTAGAGGTGGGTGTCATGGGCTCTGAGTCTCTCAGAAAACCTCACTGTCCGCAGATCATAACTGGTTCCCAAGTCAAAAGTGACACAGGGTGGGTATAGACATGTGCGTGTGCTCAGTAATGGTGACTGAGAAACCAGTCAAGGACATGGACTAAGCAGCTAAGAGTCGGGGTACACGGGGATAGGGCTGGGGCTCAGGTGGGGGAGTACTTGCCTAGCAGGGACTAGGCCCTGGGTTCCATCGCTTGCACCATACGAACTAGGTGTCGGGATGATAGTTGTATATCCCAGCATTCAAAGGGCTGGGGTCGGACGATCAGAATGAATGTCAAGGGTCAAAGGGCATCCTTGACACCTTGAGTGACACTGAGCTACACAGTGAGTTTTGAGGCCTACCTGGACTATATGACACCCTGTCAGACAGACAGACAGACAGACAGACAGACAGACTTCCACTCTCACAGATAGATAGATAACACTGTCTTCCATTCTCATAGATAGATAGACTGAGAGATAGATAGACTTCCAGATAGATACATACATAGATAGACTGACTTCCATTCAGATAGATAGATAGATAGATAGATAGATAGATAGATAGATAGATAGATAGATAGATAGACTTCCATTCTCATAGACAGATAGATGGATAGATAGATAGACTTCCAGATAGATAGATACATAGATAGACTGACTTCCGTTCTCATAGATAGATGGATAGATAGACTTCCAGATAGATAGATACATAGATAGACTGACTTCCATCCAGATAGATGATAGACAGACAGACAGATAGACAGAGACTTCCATTCTGATAGACAGATAAATAGACACGCAAATAGATAGACAGACTTCCATTTTCATTGACATATAGATTGATAGATAGGTAGATAGTTAGATACATACATACATACACAGACTTCCATTCAGACAGACAGACTAGATAGATAGATAGATAAATAGATAGATAAACAGACAGACAGACAGACTTCCATTCTCATAGAAGACAGACAGACAGACTTTCATTCACCCCAGGAGCAGTGACGATTCCTCATCCAGCTTCTGCCTGTCGTGAGAATCCAAGACAGAGTCTTCTGTGCTATATACAGGCACCTGAAGGTTACATAGACATGGGAAGAGCAGCTTGGGGTTCAGGTCCTTCATGGTCTCCCCACCCTCTACCATACCTGTCTCCGTAACGGCCGAAGAGGATAAGAAATAAACCATCCAGATATCAGCCTTGAAGCCCAGGGAGCCCCCCATGCATGTGCTCCCTGAGGCCCAGGGGGGGAGCCGGGCATCCATCCTCCTAAGTGGAACTCAGCCTTCCCCAGCCCTTCCCATGCCAGCTCACCCCAGGACTGGAAGAGCGGCGCGTTCACTAATGAAGTCAATTAAAAGAGGCTGGAAACTCAACGTCCTGTAACTCACCTATGCATTGGACACAAAAGGTCTGTCCCAAGTGAAAAGGTGACAGTGTGCTAAAAATAAGGTGCCCATAAAGTCATCCTCCGTGGGCTAATTGTGCAAGGGACTCAGGGTGCGCGGCTGCAGCCCCATGCAGGGCCTAATTGGCCGGTGCAGCGGCGGCGGCCTCTGCTTGTTTGCAACCCCATTGCAGACGAGAGTGATGGCCGGGCCCCGCTGAGCCGCCACTGTTCCCAGAACCTCGGTGCCAAGGTGATTCCTCTCTTTGTTCTTCCAGAGGCCCAGACCTCACAGTGTCACCCGCTCGCTGGGCCTGGCTGCCCGGGGTCTGGAGGGCAGCGTCGGTTGTAAACCGAATGATGTTAACAGCCGGGACATGTCGTCTATCAGAGGTCAGCGCTATGACATGTTTCAGAGAGAACATTTTTAGCAGAAGGTTGGAGCCGACTACTGCAGGCTATGCTTTGAGGCTGCCGGCTTGCAAAGCAGCACATCTTCCCAGCGGTGGACCCAGGCTGCCCAGCTACCTGGTTTGACCCCCACAAACCCTTTTAGCTCACGGAGCCTGCTGGGTGCTTGTGAGATTGGGCAGGTGGCAGAGAGAAGTCAGGGACCCACCGCTCCCATCTGGAACTAGAGAGGTGGCTCGGCTTGGTCAGTGTTGCATTCAGTGAATGTGTGGCTCACGAGGCTTAGGAAACGGGCATGTGTTCCAATGACACTCATGCCTTGTCCACAGGGCAGACATTAAGAGTGGAGGGAAGTCGCCACACCATATCCACAGGAAGGAAAGCACCCCACGGTGTCTTGGCCCAGAGCCCAGCACAGCGCAGAGGGTCTACTGGGCTCTGGGTGCCAGGCGGTGGGAGTCTTCAAGGTGGGAGGGAGTCAGCATGCCCCTGCTCAGTGCTAGACCCCAGGGGTCTGTGAGATGGGAATGCCCCTCAGGACCTCAGGCAGCATCACACACCAACTGTCTGAATAGAAGAGGACCACAGGCAGGCAGGTGGGCACGGAGAGAGGCTGGTGGAGCGCTTTGAGGAATCCAGGTGCCTCTCCTCGCCCAGGCTGGTTTTCCCTAACACATGGCAAGATGGTCTCAGCCGGAACCTGGGGAGAATTTTCAACTCCAGTTTTTATCTGATCAGACTTATGTTTTCGGTTCCTCCTGCACCTAAATTAGCTCTGGAGAAACAAGGAACTTTGTTTGCATCTCCAAAAGAAGAGTAATGTTGGGAGGGTGGTCCTCCCCCCACTAGAGTCCATTTCTCCCTTGTTTTAAGTCATGACCGCAGGTGGCCAAGGACGTGTTTCAGTCCGTGTGAACTTCTATGGAGCGGAGCAAAACTCTTCTGTTTCTGATTAATTGTTTTAAAATTTCTTTTCCTGTGTGAATATGTGCATCTCTATGCATGTGTGTGTGTGAGAGAGAGAGAGAGAGGAGAGAAAATCTCTTAGAAACCAGGATGACCCTTAACATAGAGTTAGAAAGCTTTGCTGTCTCTAACAAGAACACTACACTTATCTAATTAGGGTCCACCCTTAGCAATTCTTTTATACTTAACCACCTCCTTAGAGGTCCTTTGGCCAAATAAAGCCCCAGTAAGGGTAAAGTCAGCAACGTGGAAATAGAAACGGCAGACTACCATCACCCAAGCGTCAGAATCACGGATGTGCACCACCATGCCTAGTTGATGGGGCGCTGGGGATCGAACCCAGGTCTTCATGTATTTGAGGCAGTCAGTCCGCCAGCTAAACCACCCTCCCCAGCCCTCCTCTTGCTTTTGAACATTGTCATCCATTACCTTCACCGATTACACAGAGAGGCAGGGGAAACGCAGCTTTGACTATCCAGAGGTAAAGAAAAGACCCACATTGGTGTCACTGGCTAGTGGCTGGTAAGCTGGGGAAAAAACTGGTGTCATCGGAAAACAGTAGCACCCAGGAGGATTGAATCCAATCCTGTGATTTTAGTCATTTTCTCAGCAGCCCAGTGCTGGGGAACAGGCTCCAAATTGAGTTCCTGTTTCCTCCTGAAAATCAGCCCCTGTGTTAGGAATCCAGTCAGCCATGTCTCCACGGCCAGCCGTGGGCAGCAGGGGCACTCCTGGATTTGTGCTTGAAGGAAGATTGCCTGGTAGTCTGTGTCCCCAGGGTGGGCAGAGGTCAGCGCACATCAGAGTGGCTGGCTCAAGTGACCTTTGTGGAAACACATGCTGGGAACACAGCAGAGGAGTGGGGTTGTGGGGGATGAACAGTAGGAGAAATAGCTGATGCTCAGTCAGTACTTACTAAGAACCAAGTACTAGGCAGCCTACCATTCTGCTCAGAAATAGCTACTTTCTAAGTAGAAGTAGCTACTCAGTCAGCACTCACCAAGAGCCAAGTATCAGCCGGGCTACTGTTCTACTCAGAAATAACTACTCAGTCAGCACTCGCCAAGAACCAAGTATGAGCTGTGCTACTGTTCTACTCAGAAATAACTGCTGCTCTCACCAAGAACCAAGTTATCAGTCAGCTGCCTGCTTCCTCCCCTGAGATAGGAATTACACAGGATAAGACTATCGCAATATATTATACAGGTAGGAAACAGATTGTCTGGTGAGATGGCTCGCCTTTGCCTCACAAGCAAAAGGATCTGATTTTGGATCCCAGATCCCATGTAAAAATGCCAAGCAGATATGGCGGCAGTCTGTACTTCCAGCCCTGGAAGGCGGAGCCTGAGAAATCCTAAAGCAAATCATTAAGTAGGTAGAGTAATCCAGGATGATTCTTGAAGTCACCCTTGGGCTTTCATAAACACATGCACTCAAATGATCTCTTGTATTCTCTCTCTCTCTCTCTCTCTCTCTCTTTCTCTCTCTCTCTCTCTCTCTCTCACACACACACACACACACACACACACACACACACACACATGATTCCTGAATCAGCAGAGTTAGAATCAGGGGAAACACCTTTGAAAGGGCGTACCATCAGCCTCCCAAAGTCAAAAATGCTGAAGGTGGAACGCTGCAATCTGTAGGTTAACAAGCCATCTCTGGTTTCGGCAAATGCTTACATGTAAGCCCTGCTGGTCTGGAACCGTGTTCTCCTTCTGCCCTTACTTGCTCCTAGCAATACCTCATAGGGCTCCGGTCTAGGACCACCCTCAGTAAAGGTACATCTCAGCGTTTAAAAATCATGCTTCCCACTGGGGTTGGACCAAGTCCCCTTCGCCCAGTGGCTGGTCCAGAGTGGGCACCAAGACCAGCCATGTCCATGGAGGAATCCATGCCATTCCATGGTATGCTCCCAAGCCATTGGCACGATACACGGAATCACGTCTCGAGTTTGTCCCCTGATGGGAGTCCGCGCAGGTCATTCCAGAGGCAGAAGAGATAGCAGGCCTTTGAAACCCCATTCAGAAGCACCCATTTTCCTAGGAGCCAGTTCAGATGCCTGCTGCCGAAAGGTGCCTGGGAGTTGTGGGGCTCTGTAATTAAACCAGATGGACGGGACGGTAGCCGATTAGATTGCTGACTTCCGATCCTCCTTCTGTTTACCCACATAAATATGGTGATGAGCCAGCCGCAGGCTCATTCAGGACCCGCGCCCGTGTTGCATCGTTTTAGGAAATTAAACTTTCATGGATGACCCCGTCCGCATGCAGCTCAAATGCCAAAGTCTGTTTTCTTGGCTCATGGGTGGCTGAGTTTTCAGCAGGGGTACTGGGGCGGAGCGTGATTCTGCTGGTATGGGCCAGACATCAATGAGGACAAATGACAGGCCGTCAGTCATCGGGACGGAGAGGGGATCATATCCTCATGGCAACCATAGGCAGGGGCAGGGGTGCGCATTCCTGCCCACAGTGAGCACAGCTCCATTCCCAGGGGTCACACTGTGAGAATGCTGATTCCCACTTCCCTTTGTGCTCTTGATTGGCAAGATTTGGAGGATGGATTTGGGGAGAGAAGAAGACTGCTCAAAAGAAGGCTGTAAGGACATTCTCAAATGTGCATTACAAACACTTGTGTAGAAATCTGGCAACATCTGTCCATGCAATACATATATACATATTTAATGTATCAGTTAAAAACTTACCATATTCTTCTAAAGGAAAATCTTCCCCCTGGCTGGAGAGATGGCTCAGGGGTTAAGCCTCTGCCTCAAAAGCAGAAAGAAGGACCTGAGTTCAAATTCCAGATCCCATGTGAAATGTCAGGCAGAAATGGCGGTGGCCTACAATTCTGGCCCTGGAAGACGGAGTCTGGGAAACCCCAGAGCAAAGTAAAGAGGAGATACAGCAATCTAGGATTATTCCTGAAGACACCTTTGGGCCTCCATAGACATACACAGTGACCTCTGATACACACATGTGTATATACACAGTCTGCGTATGTATGTGTGTGTGTGTGTGTGTGTGTGTGTGTGTGTAGAGAGAGAGAGAGAGAGAGAGAGAGAGAGAGAATCTTCCCCTGAAGTTATAAATATTAGAGAGATGGCTAGTTAGATGAATTCTTGTTGTTTAATCATGAGGACCTGCGTTTGACACCTGCAAACGACATTTAAAAAGTCAGGAATAGTGGTACATGCTTTTACCATCAGCCCTGAGGAGGGATGGTTGGGAGGAGTCAGTCTGGCCAGGTTAGTAAATCCAGATCCCAGTAAGGACTTGTCTCAACTGTAGAGTGGGTGGTACTTGAGCAACACCACCTGTAGTTGACCTCTGACCTCCACAAGCACACGCCTGCACACCTACACCTGCATACCTGAACACATGCACACATGTACATACACATTAAAAATATAAATATGGGCCAGGAAGATCGCTCAATGGTAAGGTATGTGCCCACCAAGCTGGCATTCTGAGATCAGTCCTCAGAAGCCCACGTGGTGGAACAAGGGAAGAGGGCTCTGAAAGTTGTCTTCTGCTCTACCTGTGTACCATACCATACATGTTCTCACTCTCTCTCTCTCCCTCTTTCTCTCATTCTTTCTTTTGCATACACTCATAAATACACACACGAATATAGAGAAAGATAAAATACTTTTCAAAGATGCTCACGTAGGAAGGACCTTAAGTAGTAAGTGTTTGAGATTTTTATCCCTTTTGGGGGCATACACTGTCATGTAGCAGACAGTGTGCATGCAGAGATGATCACAAGACGACTTTTGTGTTACCCCGTGCCTTCTGTCTGCGTGTGATAGGGTCTCTCACTCACTGCTGTGGACACCAGACCATCTTCCCCTGACCTTCCAATGATGCCCGTCTCTACCTGCCACCTGGCAGTAGAAGCCCTGGTATTATAGGCACAAATTCCCGAGCTCAGCCTTCCCCAGAGAATCCAAACTCACCTCCTCACACTTACATGGCAAGTGGGTTCCACCTCCACCATCTCCCCATCCCCAGTGAGAGATGTGTGACTTCGGGTTCTGCTCTTCTCGCCACCCCACACCCTTGGTAGTCAAGGGATTAGCCTGAACTGGAACCGCAGATAATGGGTTTGGCCAGTGTGTTCATTCCTTCAGGGATCTCTAGAGTAGATCCGCTGAGGATGCAGCAGAGTAGAATTTCCTCAAGGCGCGACACAGGATTGGTGATTCTCCAACAGTATCACGTGGACAGAGAGCTCACGGCCCCTCCGCTCCTACTTGCTCGGATTGGCTTCGACTGTGAAAATTGTCACCAGCCAGACCCACTTCCTCAGCTAAACTGTATAATCAGAATTCCGTTCAATCCCACATTCAAAGAGCATTTCTGATGTTCTGTTGGAGGGATGCAGTGTGTTTACTTTCTGGCTGATGAATATGTTTTAGAAAAGACAGAAGTGGCCAGAAATATAGAGATGTTGCTTCTTACAGTGAGCGCCAAGCTCAGGTTGTTATTGAAGGCAGGTCCGAGAGTCCAGAAAGATGCCCCCCATCGCAGCCACAGCTGCTTAGGTGTTGATTCTTCATCTATCACATAGCATGTTCCTGACACGTGCTCAGAACTGTCCTAGGTGTAAACAGTGGCTGGTAAGAAAGGAATGATCACTTTCTTTTTTTGGCATTTACAGTGTTTAAGTATTAAACTAATCCTTGAGTTTTATGAGAATTGAAACAATAGGAATGGCGGATCACATGAAATAGTTGGGAGCGAGAACCACCATCTCTGTAGCCCCAGCATTGTTAAGGGCTGAACTATAGAGTAATACAGTTACAGACTGGGTTTTGTGCAATGGTTAATCTCAGCTGTCAGCTTGAAGAGATGTCAGTCATGGAGAGGGTGGGGATTGGACCTCTGAGCCTGCCTGTGGGGATTATCTTGATTTTGTTATGGAAATGGGAAAACACACCCACTTTGGCTAGTGTCAGTCCCCCGGGGGTGGAGGAATGGGGGGGGGGATCCCCGACTGTGTGATCGAGAGGAGGGGCTGAGCCGTAGCTCATGCTCATGGCTCTTTGCTTCCTGGTTGTGGATGCGACACGAGCAATTGTCACGTTCCTGCCGCCTTGACCTCCCCGCATCCCATAATGGCCCAGACAGCAACAGCGAGCCGGAATAAACCTTTCCTCCTTGACATTGCTGTGTCAGGGTATTTTATCATGGCACCAGGGAAAGAAACTAAGACAAGGTTTCAAGGAGGTAGTTGGCGTGAAGCGAATGAGGTAGCCTGCGTCCTGCGTGAACGACGTCATCCCAGTAAGGAAAGGACATGTCCATATAGCGAAGAGATATCAACACGGACATATTCAAGAGGAGGCAGCATGCAAAGACAGAGCAACCAGCCCCCCCCCCCAACCACAGAGAGATGCCCAGGGCAGACTTCCTTTCCATTCAGTAGATCCCACTCTGCTGAGACCCTCACTCCAGACTTGCAGAACTGTGAAATCATACATTTTTGTGGCTTCAACTGCCCAGTGTGTGTGTGGGGGGTCCACTGATATCAATGCACATACATGTTTGTGCATGTGTGCATGTGTATGCGTTATTTACATATAGATTGAATGCTGACTGGCTGCTGGCTAGTTCTGCTTGGGGAGGGTGCAGGGCAGAAGCAGCAGAGGGCTTTGTCAGGTGTTATGTAGACAGGAAAAGAGCATAATTAGTGTTTCAGGGAGGGGAAAAGAGGAAAGAAGAAAAGAATCCAGGCCTTGGAAGAGGATTAAAAGAAAAGCACCGGGTGTACGCAGAGAACTCACCATGCAACTCCCTTTGAATCTTAATAGTTTCATCGGTGTGAACGAGGCGCCTGCCCTCTCCAGGGGATGCCTTCCCCCCTTCCCCCTTGATGTCTTGTTGATTGAATTGTCTTGTTTTACAAAGAAGCAAAATGGCTTCATGTAGGGGTCGGGTTAGTTCTTGGGCTCCCAGAGAGAGACTCCCTGGTAATTACATCCTTGGACATTTCCTGATTAGCCTTTGAAGCCCAGTGGGCTGAGGCCATGACTAATTTGGTGTTTGGCCTTGTGCCCTGATGTCTGAAGACCCTCTGGACGCCTTGGGGACTCCAAGCAGTTGGTGAGCGTACCATAGATAGACCTGAACAGGGAGCGCTTCACCCATCCTGCTGTGTGGCTGTGATGCCTGTGATGGGTGACAGACAGCTAAGTTGGGAAGGAAGGGCAGGGCCTGAGCTTCAGGATGTGGAGTCAATTATTGCAGGCGCAGTCATACCAGGTGACCTGGGGGTGCTTGGTTGGGGCACAGAAGGCAGGAAACGACCCCACAACTTAAGCCCCATGCACTCTCACTCCACCGGCCTGAGGATGGTCTTCGTCAGGATTCTGTCATACTTGTGACTTTTATAATTAGTCTAGACGCCCACCATCCCCCCCCCACGATAGCACAGCTTTGCTCCTTCATGGCTTGGACTTGAGGTCCACTACTCACTGGCCACCAACAGGGCCAGCTGCGAGATGAAGGGGTCACTCCAGCACACTGAGAGATTGTGGCTACTCAGAGGAGCTGAGCGACCCCACCACCACTTTCTGTCCTCTGTGGTCACCTTTGATGACATCTTTGTTTCCCCTCAGATGGCAGAGACAGGATCCCTTGCCCCCTCCCCCCCCCACCCCACTCAGATCCCTCAGGCTCTTCTTGTCCATGTCTGCTGCAGACTGGCGCTCGCTCTGCGGAAGGAAAGAGGAGGAGAGATGCTTGCTCTGTGGTCTGTGGACCACCCCTGTGGCATGGTTCATATGTCACGTGTGGCAGTCTGTCTCCATGCTGCTTGTAAATTCATGACTGGATGGCTTAGGGGAAGAAGAGGGTTTTAGTCTGTCTTAGGGCTCTCGATTATAGCTCTTAATCCAGCATGGCAGAAAAGCTCATACCAACACACCAATAACTACCTGTTCCATATCCACAGGGATTGCCAAGAGAGGGGCAGGCTGCTAGTCTTCAACACCCTTCTCTGCCCATTCTCTGCCACTCTCTCAAGTCTCAGAGCCCATTCAGGACCGTCCCCGATGCTGTCTTTCCAACATCTGGTACCCATTACCCGTTTCTCTTCCCTTGAACCCGTGTCTCATGGGCTCTGCGCCTTTTCCTTGGCAGTTCTGGCTAAGTCTGATACTCTGGATGTGACTGTAAGTCTTTCCGGAGAGGACCATGTGAGGAAAATCCCTCTGTCATCTTTCTGGCGAGCATGATGTTTTTTGGCTCCCAGGGGCCGTGGTTTTCAAGGACCATCGATGTTCGCATTTGTCTAGATCCACATATGCCAGGTGTCCATTGCATGTGGCTTGAAATAGGGCACTTGTGGGTTAAGGACAGCTCAGAAGCTTCCAGAATGCAGTGGCAGGGATGTGGAGCCACCAAGCCACCACCAATGCCCCAGGAGTTCAATGTCATGTGCAGCGGTCACTTTTAGGCAACAGCCCCTGGGTGCATTCATTCCTTTGGAGACCGGTGGGAATGGGGTGGTCCGCTGGGAACAGCAATGATGAAAAGAATATTTCCACCCATCCCAGGTAATAACTTGGAAAAAGCACTAAGGGAGAAAGGTAAAGCTGCCTGGGACGAGAGAGAGAGAGAGAGAGAGAGAGAGAGAGAGAGGGAGAGGGAGAGGGAGAGAGAGGGAGAGAGGAAGAGCCAGCATCTGCCAGATCATTTTCCATTCCTAGTCAGGACAGGAAACACCACACTTGCACGGCTGCTGGGTGGGGAGCGCTGGGAGAATGATCATTAGAACTGTGATCATTGGAGGGTTAAGGAAGCAAGCCCCCCAGAGAACCATCCAGAAAAGCGAAGTCGTTCGGAATTCAGAGCAGCCTTCTCTCCTGTGCAGCCCCCGGCTGGCCGGGTCACCGGGAGAGCTGTGCGAGTCAGAATCCAGGGCCCGTCCCTGTGTCCACAGGGTCTACCCTTCCGTGCCTGGCATCCCGTGCTAAGCGCTGGAAGCTTCTGGATGTTCAGCTGCAGGCCCTCCGTGTCTGAGTGTGGCTCTATGAGGGGCCGCTGTGGAGCTGGGACCCTGAGGAGGGGGACATAAAGCTGAGGAGAGTTTCTCCCCTTCAGTAATGTCCATGTCTTCCTCTGCGGCCCATCCTGTTAGTGTGCGCTGAGAATGGCTGGATTCTGGGCTCTCGGGATTCATGGCAACTGGCCAGGTTGATGACATATATCCACAGATTAAATCGTCAAATCCATAGCAACTCGCACCCTCCTCCCTCCTCCTCCTTGTCTCCTCCCTCTTCCCTCCTCCTTCCTTCTTCTTCCTTCTTCCCTTCTCCCTCCTCTTTCCCTTTGGCCCATTCAAGCCAGGAAATCTCTGGAAGGGAGGAGGTGCCTTCTCCAACAAGCCACTGATTCTGCTATTAGCAATGATCTGCAATCATCTTTCAGTTTATCATGTATCATTGGAAAATAAGCATTGCTTGATTTTTGCCTCCTTTCCTTATGGATCTTCTTAAACTTTGTTTATTAATTTTTGTTTGTTCGAGTAGAGCTGTATCGCCCAAGCTGGCGTAGAACTTACTGTGTGCCCAAGCTGACCTCTTTATACACCCTCGTGCCTCAGATTTCTGAGTGCTGGTATATGTCCCCACTGTAGCCGGCCTTCTTTCCTTGAGGATTTTGGCTTCCAGAACCTTCCGTGTCTATGGTTCGCATGTAGGAAGGTATAGACCTGAGACTGGCCAGAGGCCTCCATTGGCTGTTGGAGAACTCCTCTGCAGACAGTTTCTCTTGAACCTGGAATGCGTGGTACTTACAGTCATCATAGTAACTTCCAGAAGCTCTTGGTACCCATACACATCAAAACCAGCATTTGGAGTTGGGGAGATGACTCAGGGGTTAACGTCTTAGAGGACCTGGGTTCAGATCCTAGACCCCACATAAAAATGCTGAATGAAAGGCAGAGCCTGGGAAACCCCAGAGCAAAAGTCCAAAGGAGGTCAACCTTTGGCCTCCACAGGCACACACACTCCGTGCCCGCTTCTCTACAACACACACACACACACACACAAGAAGTAGAGCAATCCAGGATGAACCTCATTGTCACCCCTTGGGCCTCCGCAGTTGCACACACTCAGTTACCCTCTGGTGCGCACACCTACACCCCTACACCAAGTCAGCATTCACACGAGAAAACAGATGTAGTATGGGCAAACACAGCAAAAGTGGGAACTGGGCATGCTTTGCCAAGAGCTGTGAAAATGTATTCCCCAGGAAAGTGGGAGTCGTGCTTTGCTCTGATGGGATGGTCAGATGGGGGAAGAAGATGAATAAAGTCTCTCCAAACTGGTACTTAAGACTGAAGACTCCGGAGGCAGATGGTCTTGGCTGCTCTCCCAGCTCCGTCTTCGTCCTGGCTGTGTGACCTTGGGCAAGCTACTTAACCTCCGGTCTCCCCAGCTGCAAAACCACCGGATGGATTGCTTTCGAGGGCATTCCATTCGCTGCAAAGCTCACAGCTGCAAAACAGCAACTTACTGTGGAGGTGATGCGGGGGGAGCAGAGGGCAGAATCTTCTAGAAGAAAAAGAATGCAGGGATATCTAAGAGGAACCTAGGGAAGCCAACCTAGAGGCAGACAAGCTATCCAGATGAGTATGGATTGGATGTGGTAGGAAAGAGGGAATTAGTATTATTTATGTAGTGGGGTGGAGTGATTTGCGTGCAAGGTTGTGGTATGGCATAAATAGTTTTTGAGAGATGAATCAGCTGTTCTTCTTCCCGGGTCACCCACCTTTCCAGTTCTCGGCCCCCTAGCAGATTAGCCAGATAGACATGGAACCAGTGATTTCAAAGACACCAAGTTTTCTGAATAGATTTTATTTTTAATTAGACAGATGAATGCGAAAATGGGGAACATCTGTCTGTCAGCAAATGCCTGAGGTGCACTAGCAATTCCCATATCTCTTTCCTAGGAGGGATCCCCACTGGAGGCGCTGGCCCCGTGGGACAGGTAGAATGGTGGCCTCATTTAACAGTGTTTGGGGTTGTCTTTGCTACAAGGACGCCTTAAGAGCTTCGAGGTCAGTGATCACACTATACATGGCCTTATGGTGATACCAAAGCTCTGTCTATAGCATGTGCCTGTGAGATCATTTCAGTGTGAGAACAAATGGCGAAAATCCACAAAGTCTTTGGAGCTACTGGAGAGAGGACACAGAAAGAACTGCCTAGAACCTCAAAAACCTCTATTCTAGGCCTCTGTTTACTTTGGGGGTTTCTGAGGGATGCTTTGCAAACCTTAGTGGTCCAGCAAAGTGGACAGAACACCTGTTTTCATACGACAGACCTCCCCACTCACCCAAGTCCAAAGGGGAAGCCAGGAAGGGCGGAGCATAGATGACCAAGGTTTCCACAGACGTGACTGTCACTGTGCACACCTGTGTGAAGAGATGTAACCCTCGCTGGGGTGTCTCGCGGTCCCCAGCGGATGGACCAGCACCATCCCATCTAGGTTCCTTTGCGTGTGTCCTACCAGTTCCCAAGACACCGAAAGGTGCTGCATGTCATGGTGCCCTAGGTGCAGAAGCCGGGGCTTGGAGGAGGCGAACACGCCTCTCGGGTTTCTTCCTTCAGGTTCTGACATTAGCACTGTGACCACCTGAGAAAGGTGCACCTACCATGTTCATGGGGTGTAGGGGTGCGCGCACCTACTGTGTTCATGGGCTGTAGAGGTGCATGCATGTACTATGCTCATGGGGTGCAAGAGCGGAAATTATTTTTTAAAGAACTCTTCCATGCTAAGGCGCTTGTCAACATTTGTGTCCTTTGGAGTTTTAGAATTCAGGCGCTGTGTCCAGTGCTTAGTTGACAGATAATGGAATTGGAAAAGAGGCATCTGTCAGGGTCATGGTTAAATCTGGATTCCAGCCTAGCTCTCCTGAGCATTTCCTTCAACATTCTAGGGTTCATTTCAGGTGAACCTGTCACTGTTACATCAGTGAGCTTATCTGCTTGCTTTGGGGAAGTGATATGGTTTCCCTTCCATTTTCGTGTATGTGTGTGTGTGTGTGTGTGTGTGTGTGTGTTGCATCCAGGTATGTATGTGTGATCACATGTACTGGTCCACATGTGTGTGCTGATTTTACATATAAATATCAGGAACTTTCCTTGATTGCTCTTCCGCTTGCTTTTTTGGAGGTTGGATTTCTAATTAAAAGAGAGCCACTGATAGGACTAGTCTGGTTAGCCAGCTAGTGTGGAGATTCCTAGTCTCCTCATTCTAACGCTAGAATTACATGTAGGCCACCATGCCCCACATGGCGTTTTCATGTAGGATCTGGAGACCAGAACTCTTGTCTATTTGCTTATGTGGCAAGTCCTTTAATAGCCAAATCACAACCCCCCCCAGGCTGAGAAGTGACTTTTTAAAAGATCATTTTCTTTGATGAGTATTTATATTCATCATTCTGGCACACAAAGACCTGTGGCCCTGAGATGTACAGTGCATCTAATGCAGCATGTTCTCTATGCAGCAGGCTTGCAAGAAGCTCTTATCCCTTCTCTCCTGGGCAAGTGTCCCGTCATAGTGCCCCATAGGAATGCGTACTAAGGCCTGGATTCTGGTTTTTGAAGTCTCAAAACTTCTGCGTATCGTTGACCTTGGAATACACCCGTAAGGCTTTTTACACAAGAATGCAGTTGAGAAGTGTGTCCATTTGCAGGTCTGGGAGGCATTTGAAAAGCGTAGGTATTCTAGTTGTGGTGGTGGAGGTAGGAGCTTGTAGAGCTCCTCCCGAACATTCCGGGTCAGCGTGTCTGCTTTCCAGCCAATAAGAACAAGGCCCCGAGCCTCATTGCGATGCAAATCTGCTGAGGGGATTTCTAGATTGTGTCGTATCCTCACCGTCCAATCAGGGCATAACCCCAACACACACCCACACCCACACACGGAGGAGTGGGGGGAGCGCTTTCCAGATAATTCACTTTGCAGTCATTCGTCAGATTTCTCTTAATCTTACCAGGTGGCCGCCATGATTATACCATGAAAGCTGCTAGTAACTGCCTTGAGCATTTTATATGGTTTCTCTCACCAGCTTCCCAGAGCAGCCACTGGTGAGACATAATTGCTCAGCTTCCAGCACAAGGTTCGATTCCTTGGCATCTCCCTTTCCTCCTCTGTAAGATGGGAATGAGATCCTAGGAGGTTTGGGAATTCCCCAGAGGTTGGACAGATATAGAATAGGTGAACACGAGCAGCATGACTGGCATCTGTCTGTCTCTATGGGGCAATCATTTACTCCAGGGCACAGGGGGGGGAGTGTCTTCTAAACGGTGACATGGTTTAAATGTGAGGTGTACCCCACAGGCTCATATCTGTGAATCTTTAGCAGGTGTTGATGCTTGGGAAGGTCTTGGCGCCTTTAAGAGGTGGAGCCTTGCTGGAGGAAGGCAGGTCACAAGGGGTGGGTCTTGAGGATGGGAGCCCTACCCTACTTCTGCTAGCAGGCTGCTCTTCCTCCTTGATGACCGCAGTGACCTGGGCTGGCTCCCAGCTTCTGTCTCTTGCTGGCTGTGCCCTCTCTACCATAATGAGCATAGCTCCCTTTGGGAGACCTCGACGAGTCTCTTTTTCTCCCCTTAAGTTGTGTTTGAGTCTCATAGTGGCAGAAAGAACAGGGACAGCAGAAGGGTTATTACGGATCCCACCTCCCTCTTGCTCCACCAGGCGCCAAGCCAGGCAGGCTAGAATATAGCTGTGGTGAGAGGTATGATGTGGTAGGGAGGCAGCGGGCCACATCAGCTGCTGAATCTGGAAAGGACCCCCAAGGCAGCTTCTCCTTAAGGTGAAATGAGACCCGACCCACTGTGTTCAGAAGGCCAGGGAAGGTCCAAGCAATTCAAATCTGCTGTTTGATCAGCTATCAAGGCCCTTTGTGCCAAGCCTCTGCCATTGCCATTTAGGAAGATTAATATTTTTTTCAAACACCTTCTGTAATGAGATAGGAACCTTTGCCCACCCAATTGCAGCTCGGGTTTTAGATTCGCATGTTCCCAGAGTCGGGGTGCTGAATCATTTATTGATTCAATTGGAGAAATAAAGTAGGTGGGCGATTTCAAAGGACGGGTTTGTATTCAGGCTATGCCAAAGAAGGAATAACAGAGGGAGGAGGAGGGAGAGGAGGAGGAGGAGGAAGAAGAAGAGGGGAGAGGAGGAAGGTGAAAAGGAGGAAGAGGAGGAAGAGGGGGAAGAGGAGGAAGAGGAGGAAGGGGGGAGGAAGGGAAGGAGAAGGAGGGGAGAAGGTGGAAAAGGAGAAAGAGGGGAAGGAGGAAGGGGAGGAGGAAAAGGAGGAACAGGAAGAGGGAAGAGGAGGAGGGGGAGGGGGAGGAGGAGGAGGAGGAAGAGGAGGAGGAAGAAGAGGGGAAGGAGGAAGAAGAGGAGGAAGAGCAGGAGAAAGGGGAGGAGGAGGGGGAAGAGGAGGGAGAAGAGGGAGGAAGAAGGGGAAAAGAAGGAAGAGGGGAAGAGGAGGGGAAGAAAAGGAGGCAGAAGAGGAGGAAGAAGAGGAGGAAGAAGAGGGGAAGGAGAGAGAGGAGGAGGAAGACTATGTCTTGCATATGAAATGTCCCTGCATACATGTGGTGAAAGCTTGTTTCCCAGCTGCTGGTGTTATTTGGGCAGCTGTGGAACCTTTGGGACCTGGGTCTGTGGGGGGCGGGGGGTAATGAGGAGTATAGCCTGGCCTCCCTTCCAGTCCCTCCTCTGCCTCCTCATCCTCTAACAGGCAGAGCCCAGTGCTCCCCTGTGCCTTCCATACCCTGAAAGACTTTAACTCTGGACTGTGAGTGAAAGCAGACCTCGGTTTCCCTCCCTCGTTACTGCTGCAGCAACGAGAAAAGCAGCCAGTGCAGGGAGCAGGGGGGGAAGATTCTAAGTCACGCGTGTTTCATGGGTCAGTTCTGCACCTCTCCTGTGTCCACAACACCTTTTTTTGTAGCCTAGAAGTGGCCCATCCTCAAGGATCTGCATTTGAAAGGAAAGGGCAGCAGTTTGCTAGGGTAGTTGGTTGACTCTTTCGGAATAGGCTCTACCATCCTTTCTTTGGATTTTCCCTTTTCCATCACGCCCCCATGCCCTTTCCCCTCCATCTAACATCTCTTCCCTCACCCTCCCCACAAAGCCTTCTCTAGCGCCTTCTTTGAAAATCACGGCTAGTCGAGTCTGTCCGCTCATTGGACTTCAGTCCAGCCCCACTCCTGGGGCTCAAGCAGCGTCCTTTCCATCTTCCTTTGCCAGGAACAATGACTGTCGGGTGGGAGACCTTCCAGAAGCATCTATTTGGACGTGGGCCTCACACGTCCTGCACTGGGCAGCCAGAGAGATGTGTGGGGTGATAGAATGGAGAGGAACCGCCAACGGGGCCTCTTGAGTTCATGAGATCGTCCCTGCCTAAGGAAGATGGCAGACACAATAGAGACCTCACCTGCCTTTCTTGGCAAAGTTCCTAAATGTGACTGTTGGGAGGAGGGTGCGACTCTTTTCTCTGCGGTGCCAACGTGGGCCAAGTTCACGTTCAACAAGCTCTCATGGAGCCCCCACAGTCTATTAGACGCATTATGATCAGGCAGGCCTACCTGCATCTGTGTCATAGTACAGTTTCTTCTCAATCTACAGTTCTGCCCCCCCATGACGGTGACTCGTGTCTGAATCACTGTGTCGAGCACGGTGCTCGATGCCTGGTGAGGCATGTTTGCCATGAATCCACGGAGGGCAGGTGCACGAACGGATGTTGTGGGTGGATGATAGAGGACTCCCCCTTCGGATCTCATAACCCACGCAGCAGGGGTACCAGGCTGGCAGGTTCAGAGATGACCCCATTTCACAGAGGCAGAAACTGACCAGCGCAGAAGCTTGGAGAACTTGTTCATGACCTCACAGTTAATAAAGTAAAAAAACCCAAGTCTCCCCTCAGGACCCCCAATGTCCCGGCCATACCCTGTTCACAGCTGGACTGTGTATGGCCAGCTAGCTATTTTGGGGGTAGCTGAAAGGATGATGGGACCTGCTAGTGATTCCCCCCAGCGTGGCATGAGCGAGTGATTTCCCCCCTAGTCAAGTTCATTGGATCTTTAGGAGAAGTACTCAGTAGATGCCACGTCCTTTAAAACAATCATCCTAAGGGCTGAGGAGTTGGCTCAGCGGCTAAAGCCTTTGCCTTGTAAGCAGAAGGACCTGAGTTCATATCCCAGATCCGACATAAAAATACCAGGCAGGAACGGTGGCAGCCTGTAATGCTGGCCCTGAAAGGCAAGGCCTGGGAAACCCCAGAGCAAAGCAATAAGGAGGTAGAACAATCTAGAATGATTCCTGATGTTACCCTTGGGCCTCCACAGCTACTCACAGTGCCCTCATATATATGTATACAAGCACAAAAATTTTAAAAACAGTCATCCTAATAAATAAACGTAAAAGCATTGCTCCTGAGACTTTTATCAGACACATAAGAAAGTCAAGGAGCTGAAGGCTTATGGAATTCACACCTGGTCAGGTGGCTCATTCATGGTACATACATGATTTGAATCTGGACTGTGCGTGGTCAAAGCCCCTCCTACTCTGAACTATTGTGTCTCTGCCCCCCCTACCTTCCCACACTCCCCCAAGAGACCAGGTTTCTTCTGACTCCTCATGATTTCCTATCAAATAAAGGCTTGGTGAGTAATTTTGACCTTGGACACAAAGCCTTAGGCTACCTCGGCCTTGTTCAGTGATTTGCAAACCGTAGAAATGAATGTCTACCTTTGGGAATTACTGAGAGAATTAAAGTGGTGCTTTGTAAGCCAGAAAGCATCATACAGAGAAACATTGTTAACTGCTCAGTGAAAAAAGCAACCGGCTATTGTGCTAATGATTTGATTGAAGAAAGGGTTATTGAGTTTCTACTGCGGGCCAGGCATGACCAAAATAAGAGAAATGATTCTGTCTGTCTCTGAATCTCTTCTGGCAAGAGATTCTTCAACTCCTAGCAAGAGGTTCTTTCTGTTTTGTTTTGTTTTATGGCAAATCTATTGGAGAAGCTCCCTAACAAGAAACCAGGTAGCGCCATCTCATTTAGAAGGGCGCCCATGAAGAATGTGGGGGATTAGTGTCGTCTCGCCGTTTTCAATCAATCACACTTGGGTCTTTTTGTGAGTTTTCCCAACGTGGTGGTTAACTCCCGATGATGTCCCACGCAGCTGACCCCTGCGGAGAGTCTGTGCCTGTAAACTGACCATTTGCCGGGGAATAAACATAGCGGATGACTGGAAGCCATGTCAGAAAGCTCCAGAGAATTGAACAGGCATCCTCGGGACTGACAGGATTAGAAGTCCCAAGTGTGGGCGGGGCCTGAGGCTCCCTGGGGCTCTCCTGGGACTTCCTGACCTTGAGTAAGACAGAAGGTTGCCCGACCTCCATCTCTTCTTCCAGCAGAATCCAGCAGTGATAACGTGGCAGGGGGGAAAAAAAAGTTCAACAAACCTTTCACAGTGGGTAAATGTGAATTCTTGTTATTATGTTGAATTGCCAGGAACGTTTAAGCATCTTTGGAAAACCTTTGCACCAGCCCTAGAAGCAGGCAGGTTGAAGTCTGGAAGTCAGTATCTTGGTAAACAAATGGAGCGACTGGTACACTAACAGGTGTTTAGAGATCCCCTCCCCACCACCGCGTGCTGAGTGCTTCCTATGTGTGAGCATAGTGTCTTACCTGATGACCTCCATTAATTCTTCTGAGATAGAAAGAGGGGCAGGCAGCAATCTGGAAGAATGTAACTAAATAAAAATGATTGTTTCACTTTGTTTTTGTTTTGAGACTGCTACATCTCCTGTCATGGTTTGAGTGGGAATGGCCCTCCGCAGACTCACGTGTTAGAAAGCCCAGCCCCCAGTGGATAGTTATGGGATTCTTTGGGATCTTAAGCTTTAAGAGGGTTTTCCTGGGTGCGGTAGACAACAACCTCATCACTTGAAATTCAGTAGAAACCCCACATAGGCCTGATGGATACCACCCCCCAAACCAAAACAAACCACAAACCACCTCCCAAAGCATGCAGACATTAGTCAAAAGCTTTTGCCACGTACTCTTTGGTAAGATGTGAGTCTCACCCTTGTGTGTGTGTGTGTGTGTGTGTCTGTGTCTGTCTGTCTGTCTGTCTGTCTGTCTGTCTGTCCTTGGAAAGTTCCCTTTTGAGTATCACAGAAATCTTTGCAATTAAGATTTAGCAGCTATTATCCTTATAACTTGGGAGGCGGAGGCAGAAGGATCATGATTTTGAAACCAGCCTGGGCTGCAGAATGGGACCCTGTATGTGAGTCATGAAATACCTCTTAGGGAAAAACTTGAAGGGCCGTCTGAGGATACAGTCCATCCTCCATCCTGCGAAGCAGTCATGGTAGTAGGAGATGGAGGCAGCCGGCTGTGTGGTATCTGCAGGCAGGAAGCAGAAAGACATGCTTGTTGCTGTTCAGCTCTTGACTGGTGGTGTTCAACTTTGCCTTCTCCTTTTTCTTCTGTTTGGGGTCCCAGCCCGTGGAATGATGCTGCCTACATTCAGGGTGGGTCTTCCCACCTCAAAACCCCATTATCTAGCAACTGCCCCTGGATACGCTCTTGTCAAGTGGACAGTCACTATGAACTATCACACCGATCTTTCCAACATCACCATTCTGCCCTCCAGAGCTGGGAATGCTTCTGCAGGTTCTGATAGTCCTAAAACATCTTCCTCCTCTCTTCTGGAAAGAAAAAAAATGACGTGACGCGGAACAGATGGTTTGAGAGGCAGCTTTATCAGTTGATCTCACTTCCAAACTGAACACAGATAAAGAAGATATAAGGGGGAGAAGATGGGAATGTGGGATGCCGAGGTTGTGTGGGAGGGTGTCAACAGCGTTCCCGACACCCCACCGTGGATCGGTGGCAAATGGAGCAAGAGCGGATGATGGGTGGCTCGGAACCTTTCCCGTCAGCCCCTGTGTCCCCAGTGTGGTGTCCTGCGGGAGCGGGGTTCAGATGAGGCTGTGGGACTCAGAGCAGAGGTGGTCTTGAAGCTGCTGCTGAGTGCAGTGGTGCCCGCGATCACATTTGTAGCCCCCAGTGGTCTTCTCACATGGGTTGAGATAGTGGCGGCTGAGTGGACAAAGAGGGGGCCACTCTTTGAGGGGAGTTGGGGATGTTTTTCTTTCCCCTTGAGTTCTGTCTGGAGAGTTTGACCTTCTGGCAGCTGTGCTGATAACACCCAGCCCACCCTGCAGAAGCCACACACGGTTTGAGCTGGCGGCTCCAATGCTTCTCTTGGGAACGGTTGAACTACTTGTCCAGACTGGCATCCTGCTGCCTCTATCTGGTTTTCAGGTTCGGGGTGGGGGAGAGCCGCAGGGCAGGTATCCTAGACTGGTAGAGTGGCCAATACATGTAGAGACTTTGCCGATGGTGAAAGAGAGCGAAGACGGTGCCACCATAGTGCTTAGCCATATGTTTGTTTGCTTTTGCTTTGGATCTTTTTAGAAAGTGTAGGATTAGTCCTCCGTTGCTAAGTTTTGGTGTCTCCCATGTCAAATCCTTCCTGCTTCCTGTTTGCTGTTCCTAATCCTGTGTTTCCTCTTTGGTAACTCAGCTTCCATTAGCATCCTTTATCCTGAGTTAAGATATCCATCCCTATCACCTATGTCCTCTGAAACAAGGAACCAAGGAAACCAACGTTCTAGTCTCCACTAGCTCAACAAGGTTGGGTTTGTGGCACTATCGATTCAGGGAGGCCCTAGCCTCGGCTCCTGGCTATGACAAGCCTGGACACATACAGACACCCTGGACATGTCCCAATAGAGAACCATATAGGCGGAGGGATGACACTGGGGTTGGGGGGAAAAACCTGGCAGTCAAAATGTCTACTATTAAGAACGCTGCTGAGGATGTGTGTGGTGGGAGGAATCCTTATTCACTGCTGGTGGGTTGTAAGTGGTGTGGCCACTGTGGAAATCAGTGGGATGACCCCTCACTAAAAATCTAAAAATAAAATTACCGTGCAATGCGGCTATTCTGTACTGGGCTCTCTACCCGAAGGACTCGTAAGCCGCGTAACCGCAGAGGTGTTTGCATGTCCGTATTGATGGCTGCATTGTTCACAGGGGTGTGGAAATGAAAATATGCGTCACTAGAGTGAGGGATGAAGAAAGATGTCCCCAACCCAGGCACACCGGGGTTGCATTTAGCCCTAACGAAAAATGAAATGATGTCATTGCAGGGAAATAGAACTGGGGATGGTTACAGTATGCTAAATAAGGCAGACTCGGAAAGATAGATACTACACATTGTCTCTCTTAAGCACAATCTAGAACTTTTTCTAAAAAAAGAGACAGGCAAGTTAGAAGCAGCAGACAAGAAAGGATGGAGGAGGGTGAACGGGATTGAAATGTGTCATCTGCACTATAATGAAACCCACTGTGTTGTATGAACAATATATGCCAATCAAAATATCAACCACAGTTAAAAAAAAGTGTCTAAGGTCAGAACAGGGTGAGCTAAGAGGGAGTCCTGATTCTGACCCTTAATATTTACTTTATCTTGGTCAAGCCATCTCTTGGCATCTCTTTTCCGAAGTTGATTTTCCCTGTTTTTTGTTTGTTTGTTTGTTTGTTTTAAACGGGATTGTTGCAGTAGGCATAAGGGTTTGAATGAGGCTGAGCAGCAAGCAGAAGGTCCTGAGTTCAGATACTGGATCCTATGTAATAACACCAGGCAGAAATGGCAGCGGCCTGTACTTCTGGTCCTGGAAGATGGAGCCTGGGAAACTCCAGAGCAAAGCAAATAGGAGGTAGAAGCAACCAGGGTGATTCTTGAAGTCACCCTTGGGCCTCCACAGACACACACGGTGTCTTCTAATATGCACAAGACACACAAGCAAAAATGATAAAGTGAACTTTAAAAAAAGATGAAGCTGAGCTGTGGAAGTGTCCAGTTACACGCTGCTGGTACCGCACTATATTCCTGACGCGACGGCCCTGCTGCAACCTTCATCTATTTTTAGTTACTATTTGTTCAGTGATGGAAGATGTGAACCAGGGAGAGTATTTTGCCTTCCAGAATTGACTCTTAGAAGTCATTTGTAAATGTTGGCCTTCTGGAGCAGTAAGGAAAAGAATGGATTGGTTTCTGGTCAATGGCTGCTTGTTGTATGTGCATCATAAGAAAAAAACAGAGTTTTTTTTTTTTTGGCGTTCAGTTTTACATTTCATCTTTGGACATTGTGACTTGTGTTTGTTTCCTAGAATGTTTTTGCCTGGGGTTTAAAAAAAAATCTGGGTTCAGTGGCTGAAGCCTTTGCCTTTCAAGCAAAAGGATCCTGGATCCCATGTAAGACGATGTCCGACGCATATGGCAGAGGCCTACAATTCCAGCCCTAGAAGGCTGGGAAACCCCAGAGTAAAGCAGTGAGGAGGTAGAGCTATGCAGGAAGATTCCAGAAGTCACCCTGGACCTCCACTGGCACATCCACACTCAAGTGGCCTCTTGCGCTCATACCCCTCAGCACACACTTGTGCTCACGCACTAGGGTCTGTGTGTCTGCACAGTTTTTTTCTGAACACATTCTCTCGTTCCAAAATCTTAGGGCCTAGCTCATGTGATTTGATCAGTCCCATGAGCTCTCGGGGAAGGGGGAGGAGGTTGGGGAAGAAGAGAGGGGTCTTGCGTCTTCTGAAACAGCAGTTCAGCTGGGATTTGCAAGGAAACCACCATCTGTGGGTGGCCGCGGATGACATAGTGACCTGCGGAGATTGTGACAAGTGACTGTCACGTGTGACAGTCCATGGATAGCTGACCCAGAAGTCCAAAGTGCCAAGGTGCCTGTGAAGATGTCGTGTCTGATAGAGCTCCCGCCAGGGTCTCCATTTTGCTCTAGCTCCCCATCCGAGGCTCTCAGCACCTTCCCATGTTGGCTTCTTTGTTACCTTACTTTCCATCTCCCCCTGTGTTTCCCCTTCCAGGGCACTTGTACCTGTCTCGTGCCATCCTGTGCCAGGAACTCGTGGTGGCTCGTCTCTGGCTTTGCTGCTTCCCGGGTGCCTTCACGCAGTCCCGGTGTTCGCACATACATAGGTGGACTCATTTGTCCCATAATGCGCAACTGTGTGTACTTGTATGAGCTGCCTTGGCGCTTGCCAAGGAAATACTTTGCCCAATCGTAATTTACCCTCATCACCAAAATACAGTTTTGCTCGTGTGACTTTCTTTCTAATACTCCTCCATGCAGCGGTTTCGGGGCAGAATGGGAAGTGGAAGGATGTGGACAGAGCACAGGCTTTTTCTACCTACGAGCTTGTTATTCTGGAGGAGGAGGCCCGGTCACCAAGGCTGGGGGATCCCTGCTTTCCCCCACTTCCAGTGGGAAGCAGCAGCGCTCCCTGACCTCATGAACCTGGTCTCCTGGCCAGGTGCCACCTGCACGTGTTGGCCAGAAGCCAGCCCTCTGGACTGCCAACCCAGTGGCACCTCGGGCTTCCCTCTGCAGCCCTGGGGGGATTCATGTCTCCCTAAGTAAGAGGAAGTGACGTCACTTCTCGCCACCCACAGCCCAGGGGGCTTATGAGGCCCCTCCCCGCTTGGCCTGTCACAGAGAGGGTGCACAGGGAGGTGAGTGCTTCTCACCTGTCTACTCCAGCCCCACGTGGCCGGGTTCCCTGGGCGTGCACCACCCCGGCCACCATCCCTCCACGCGCAGGTCAGTCCGACGCTGGCTTTCTCTGCTTACTCTCCTTCTTTCCTCCTTTGCAGTTGGCTCCTGGCGGGCATGTGTCTGTCTGCTCCATCTTACAGATCCTGTGGACGTGGTCACGGGCACGTCTGTGCCTTCTTCACATGGCTGTGCAGGAGTTAAATGGAGACTCAGTCTCCCCGGGCCTGTGGCCTGCTCCGCCCCATAGGGTCTGTAGTCAATCTCTGAAAGAAAAACATTAGGGGAGGGGGCAGGTGTGTCATGCTGGAGGTCAGGAGGCAGCTTTCAGAAGTCAGTTGTCTCCTTCACCCTGTGGTCCCCAGGGTTTGAACTCAGGCCATGAGCTGCACCCAGGGACCTTTACCCACTGCACCATCTCACCAGCCCTAGTACAGTCTTAAGCATAACTTTTACAATCGATATATTTCTAAGATTCTTCAGGGGCAATCCTTAGATGTAGTTTCTTAACCTTGGAGGAATGGGGGCCATTGATCTGGAATTCTGGGCGACGCGGCTTGCAGGGTACAAGTCTATACATCTCCCACTGGGACACCTCCTTCCTGAAGGCATTTTCGGGTGCAGTCCCTAGACTCTACTCCCGCGTCTCTGTGACTAGACAGGTGTGGACCAGTTGTTCTAGCTCTGGTCACATAGGCGATTCTCCTGCCTGAACTATCGGTGTTTAGATCATGCCAGTGCCCCCATCCGTCTCTGAACTGCGCCAGCAACCTCCCGGGGCAGGACCCGGATGAGCTGGGCCTCAGGAGTCTACAAAGATCCACAGGAGTCTGCCATGTTCAGAGCATGTTACTGTTATCCTTTCCTCGGTAGGATTTCTCTGACCATTGGATGGCTCTGCGTACAAGTGTATGCATGTGTGTGTTTGCGCACGCATGTATGTATGTGTGCCCTTTACACTCACTGCCCCAAGGCCTTGCTTTGATGGTCTGCTGGGCTCCTCAGAGTGTTATCTTTGGGCTCATGTGATAACCTCTCTGTCTTTCCCCCTTTGAACCAGCTGCTCATATTTGTGACGTACCCAGATGAGATTAATAATGTCATCACTCGGTGATGGCATTCCACCCAGTGACCCAGTCTCATAGCTAGAATCTTCTAAAGCAGTGTCAGAACCCTCCATGTGCCTGGAACCCTAACCCAGATATAACTTCCTTTACAGCTTGAGCAGCTACCACAAAGAGCACTGGTGGGCAGCTGGCAGAGGCAGAACAAGGAGGATGGAATGGAATGGACATTCCTGCGCTCACTTAGGACACGTGTGAGGTCAAGCACTTTATCTACACCTGGAAATAGTTTTAAAGTATCCCACAGAGGGGCTGGAGAGATGGCTCAGGGGTTAACACTTTGCCTCACAAGCAGAAAGTCCCAAGTTTGGATCCCAGGTCTCACATAAAATTTCCAAGCAGAAACGGCAGTGGACTGCACTTCCAACCATGGTGGGCGGAGCCTGGGAAATCCCAGAGCCAAACAAGAAGGAGGTAGAAGCGATCCAGGATGATTCCTCCATAGTGACACACAGTGCCCTCTGACACACAATCAATCAATCAATCAATCCCACAGATCCCGGTGGTCTTCTGCTACATCCCAGTAACCCCCCACACCATAGCAGAGGATGCTCTCTTTCTAAACCACTCACCCAAGGGCCAGGATTCAAAATCTAAAGCTACTTGAACTTGAGCTAGAGCACAATGCCAACCAAGACTGGGCACAGGCGACTTGTGCCCGCGTTTCTGATTCTGGGAGCAGCAGGCACAAAAGCATGGTATTGCTGAGCCATCCTGCCAAGACAGACAAGGAATTCTGACTTTCAGGGAGCTGCTGTTTCAACCCCGGCTGGAGGTTCAGGGTCGGATTCTATTGGCTTCGATTGCTCCACAGTATTTGAGGGCAGTAAGGGCAGCCCAGAGCTGGGTTTCCCTCCGTCTCTTATGTTCAGCCTCTGGTACACATCCTCATCATCCCAGGACACACTGTCCAATCACTTCTGCTTATCAGTCTGGAGATGACAGACAGGGCTATTTTTTCCAAGGAGGAGAATCCAGGACCAAGAGCGAACCGGTCTGAATGAATGCATACGGCATTCTCATTGCAAAGCCTGTGCCTAATTATCTCTGGCAACAGGAAGACTCCGCCAAGTAATAATCTCATAAACTGATTACAGGTCCCTGCTCACATGGATGCGCGCCCAAGGCTAGATCCCCAGTGCGAAGTTAAGTGTAAAGATAGGAGAAACCGGAACACACAGCTATTATCCCGGGACAAACAACAGCAAAAGAAGGTAGTGGATGCAGCTAATGAGCCTGGAGCATTGGAATGCAAAGTGAAATCTGCCTCGCAATTGGACCATGTGTAGTAACGAGGGAAGTGCTGGCATTTGGCCTGCCCCCGGTAGGCACCCAGCTTGTGTTTTGTGAGTGGGCGACTCTGGACCTGAGACATGAGCTCACTAAGACTCACTTTCAGCTTCTAGTAAGGTTTGGGAGACTGACTGTGTGCTGTATCCCTCATTATTGTCTTGTGATTGCGTGTGTGTGGTGTGTGTGTATGTGTATGCATGCGCACAAAGGGGCATTTAAGTGTGCATACCTATGAAAGTCCCAAGGGTGGCAAATCTTGGATGGCTCCTATACCTTGTTGCTTTGCTCTGGGGTTTCCTAGGCTCTGCCTTCCAGGACCCAAGTTACAGGCGACCACCATCACCATTTCTGCCTGGCTTTTTTTTTTTTTTTTTTTAATGTGAGATCTAGAGATCCTTGCTCAGCTCCTTTTGTGAGGCAAAGGCTGTAGCTCCCAAGCCATCTCTTCAGTCCCATAAAAAGTCGTTTTTAAGATTAACTATGGTCTTTACCGATTTTTCCATTTCTAGCTAGACCCATTTCACACACACATACAAACACTACATATATGCAGGCACACGCACAGGACCATTTCAAAACAGGAAGAGGAATCCTCTGAGAGTAATGAAGATTAAGTTTTTAATTCAGGTTTTTAGGACACTTTTACTGGAAGCCTTAACAAGCTTTTGTTTTGCTTTAATATTTTGCTTAGAGAGTTCGAGGCTTATGTTAGCTAAATCACACACGTGAAAGACAGAATCAGTTTTCTTTCAAAATCAGTGGGCTCTCAGGAGATTGAACCCGGGTCTCTGATTTTGCACAGAGGCCCTTTTACCCAATGAACCGTCTCACTAGCCTGAGACTTAGCAGGTCTCCTCACAGATTTGCTTGCTGATTATTGATGGGTGATACATGACCCATGATTAACTCTATTCTTAGAACCTGTTTCTCTGTGGTGACAGCCGTGCTAGTCACGGGCATCCTGTGCTCACGTCTTTCATTTTCAAGGGCGAGCATCTAAAAACCCTTCCTTCCCTCCAGGATCTTTGAAGAGATGAAAAGTAAGATCAGTGAGGAGAGAGCGGTCTCAGGTTGCTGGCGCTATAACGTGTGCCGTGACTCATAATCGCATTTAAAAAAAAGCAAGATCAAAAATTCCTCGTCTTGGGATCTGAGAGTTTTCTTAGGGTAAGCACCCACCAAGGAGCCAAAAATAAAATGGATAAGTCACTGAAGCTCTTCCGGGAGCATCTCTGGGTGGCATTATGCTAGACACAGTAGCTGTTAGGAAGAGAAATGTACTCCAGGGTGGCTTGAGAGCCCCCCCCCCAGCTGTGGCGCATCTTACCTTTCCTTCCAATGTCTTTCACTCTTTCAGCTCACCTTACAGAACGATGATGTCAAGCCAGTGATCTGGCTTAGAGATTCCAAGAGCTAAAATACGATGTCAACACATGCATGTCGAGGCCAGAGAACAACCCCAGTGTCAATTCTCATTTCATTACCTTGGTTTTTGAAGCAGGGGTTCTCCCCAGGACCTAGAACTTGCTAAGCTGACTGGCCAGTGAGTCCTGTCCCCACCTGTTCCGTGCTGGGATTAGAAGCATAGGCCACCATGTTTTGTTTTGTTTTGTTTTTAATGTGGGTTCTGGGAATTGAACTGAGGTCCTCGTGTTTGCAAGGCAAGCCCTTTACTGACTCACATAGCTCCCCAGCACCTTGAAGATCTTAGGGCAAAGAGGAGCCACACCCCACTGTATCTTGCAAAAGCTTTTATAGCCTTTTATCCAACTTGTCTACTTTATGGACAACAATCTTGAAGTCCAAGGAGGTGAGTGAATCCACGTACCCCTGAAATGTTTCTAGAGACATTTGAGTTAGCCAGAGGTTGGGCTGAAATGGACAGAGCTGTCAATCACTGGGGTGGATGGTTGAAGGATTGGCTCGCCACCGTGTAGACGGGCACACACTGCTCTCTAAGTTCAGCCTCACACTGTTAGCTAGCTCGCTGACCTTCTCCTCTGGGTCTTCTCTCTCTACACAGCACCATTCATTCTCTCTTCCAGGGCCTCTGCTACCTACGAGGATTCGGGGCCATTTCCCTTAGTCAAGACTTTTGAAAGTCTTATTTACACGCACTAGGAGTCACCAATGGGAAGCGCATGGTTTGATGAATTTGGCAATTGTGTACAATCATGCAGCCACCTCCAGAGTCAATATATAGAACGGCTTCCTGGCCCCTAAAGGCTCCCTGGAGCCTCTCTGCTCTCATTTCCCAGCCTCCTGCCCCCACAGCCTCCGGCAGTGTCAGATCTGCTACTGTCGCTATATTTTGCCTCTTCCAGAATCTTCTGTCAGTGAAATCACACGATATACAGTGTTTCCGTTCGGATTCTCCCACTTAGCATAATGACTTTCAGATGCATCCCGGCCACTCCCTGTTTTCCTATTCCCTATCTTTTCATTGCAGGAACAGTGGCTCACGGTACAGGGTCCGGTGGGATCTACTAATCTGCGTACAGATTCTTGGACATCTGAGTTGCGTCCACTTGAGGCTCCCCAGGAATGGTCTTAGTCAGAAGGCTTATGTTGTTATCTCTGAGTCCCCTTATGTCTTGACCCAGAGCCTAATGTGTGCATCTCTGTGTGCATACACTGGGAAGCTAGGCATCCACCTCAGTTGTCTTTCTGTAGTGCCTGTCCACCTCACTATTTGACACACGGTCTTGCACTGGGGCCTGATGCTCCTGGTCAGTGGACCCTAGAAATATTCCTGTCTCTTTCTCCCAGTTCTGAGATTATAAGTGCACGTGACCACACCCACCCACAGCCTTTGACCTTTATGACCTTCAGTGGTTCATAGAAAAATAATGTCTAAAATTGTTGGTTAAGTTGGATGGGGTCATGTCCGATCTCCCCACCTGTGACTTTGGAAGTAAAGAAACCGGGTCCAGATCCAAAGTGGACATAATGACACATCTAGTCCACACACTCTAATAGAGTCTGCCTTTCCGACAGCCCTTCAGAGATGTGATGCAGTATCTAATATTTCTAGTATGTGGACTGAGGCGGTTTTTCATCCTGCCTTGTAGGAATGTGTGCATGCTGTGGTTTCAGCTGGAGCAGGGGACGTCCAGTGGGTCACGCTGTCCCTTGCTGACATGTCACGTGTCTGTGGGGTTGGTACAGCTGACTTGGAGCTACCCAAGCAGAGCTCTGCTTAGACCTAACAGGGGAGACTCTGCTGAAAAATGTGCTGTCCCCCATTATAATTCACCGTAATGAGCGAGGAACAAAAGGTTGTGATGGAGGGGGTGACGGATGGCCGACACGCTGCTCCCTGCTACACCTGGCTGGACTCCCACGGGCGAAAGGCATAATATATTATTGCTCCGGGTCGCATAGTGGTAAATGAACACTTACGGCCGCTGCGGCAACCGGATTGATTATCGCTGCCTACCGCTGGACCAGCCTGGAGTGAACACATGTGTCCCTCGGCCACCCTGCAGTCACGTGACTACCTCAAAGGCAACACGTGCAAAGGCCTCTGATGAATGCATGTGTCTCTTTGCCTGTGTCCTAGACCCAGCAGACGGGTTGGGCAGGGCAGACTCGTCCTAGGGATGTCCATCTGTGCTGTTGAAAGAAGGCTGCATGGACCATAGTGGGAGCGCATTAAGTACTTTCAGACGGTATAAAATAAGTGAATGAATTCACGAGAGAATCATTGATAAGTGAGTGACATGCGTGGAGTCTCTCCAAGAGTGTGGTAAGAACCGGAACCAGGTAGGCGGGGCTAGGGACATGGTTCAGGGGTTTTGTTTGCTCGCAAGCAACAGGATCTGAGTTCAGATCCCATGTCCAAATGCCAGACAGAAATAGCAGGGGCCTGTTCCTCTCGCCTAGGGAGGCCGAGCCTGGGAAACCCCAGAGCAAAGCAATAAGGAGGAAGAGTAATATAGGATGGTTTGGGATGTCACCCATGAACTTTCACAGGCACAAACAGTGCTCTCTCCCTCCCTTGTCTATATAGCACCCCCTCCAAAAAAATAGGAAGTGAGGGTGAGGTAGTCGAGGTGGGAATCAGTGCATAGGCAAACTTCCCATAGAACTTTTAAGAAAGACTCAGTCGATATGAAACACAAACAGCCCGAGCAAATCCTCTTGCAGACTTGTATGTTGAGAAGCGTGTTGGCTGGACTTGCTCAGCTGTTTCATTTTGTCAGCAGCTGTTGTCAGGATTGGTCTAGACATTTCCAGCCTTTCAGATGGAAGCCTAGGCAGATTCGTGCTAGCTTATGGTTATCGTTTATCTGTTTTTGCAGTATTTTACTTCAAACGCTAAAATGAGTGTTTCCCGCCTCTGAATTTGTGTGATTTGATCCAAGTGGATGTACTGAATATGCAGGGTGGAGAATAGGAGACGCGTGTGTGCGCGCGTGTGTGTGTGTGTGTGTGTGTGTGTGTGTGTGATATGCAATATATACAATATATGTGACATGGTAAACACCCAAGGGAATTTCTCCCTTCTCTTGCTGCTGTGGGCAGAAAATCCAGTGGCATTTCTTGGAGGCTGGGCGTGCAAGGGAACTCGCTGCTTCTCCATCCAGTGATGTGCCCCTGCTATAGTGATGCTTGGTCTTGCTATCAGAGCCGCCCAGTGGGTTGCCTGGCATCAGGCTTGGCTAACGTCAGGGCTGGGCAAGACCAGCCTGCTTTGTTCCAGTGCAGAGAGGGCTGTTGTGGGCAAAGCGTAAGGTGCAGAGGGTGTCAATCTCCTCTAGACATGGAACTCCGCTTGATGCAGCGGGGGTCCCCAGGGCGGTAGAGGGCAGGTCAGTGAGGCCTGGATCCTGCATAGCTGGATGATCTCTTCTGTCACTTGCACTGTGACTCGTGATTTCTTGTTGGTACACACATCTCCAAGCCGGGGCTCTCCTTGATGAGTCTTAAGGCCAGATAACTAACCACCGGGGCATAGTGCATCGTGTACCCGTTAAATACAAGAGTTGACAACTTAAGGCTGCAGTTTTGGGCATCTACGAAGAACTGGTAGCAATGACAAGCCCTATAGAAGCCTGTGGGAGATTATCACATTGATGTGGGCAGACCCAGCCCACAGTGGGTGGGACAATTTTCTGGGCAGGGGGATAAGATGAAGAGACATGCCCGGTAGTTGGGCATACTTTGGGCATATAGTTTGTCGTATACACGTTCTGCCCTCTCTCAGCAATCTCTGTGGGTATGCTGTGTCCGCTTCTCTGGGCTCTTGATGTCGGTATGAACTATCCTGACAAGCCGGAGCAGGAACCAGAATCAGAAGCTGAAATAAACCCCTTGTTCCCTTCAGTTGTCTACTGGTGCACTGATCAGCAACATGAAGAGAAACGGCAACACGCAGGGACGTCCTTAGAGCCTCCCGGAGGGGAGGCGGGGGATGAATCCAACTCTGTCAGCCTTCACGTGGCCCAACTCCAGGGGATCTGGATCCAGCATGACCCTGTGGTCGTCTCCCTCTGTCCACTGTGAACTGCAGAGCCTGGGAAGACCACGCCTGCTTGCAGTCTCCATGCACTGCCGTGTGCCCCTCTCTTCTACAGCGTCTAGCTAGGAAGTGGGGGTGAAGAGGGGGGAAGCCCAGTGCGCGCCAGAGCAGCGAAGGATGAAGCTCTCAATTTGAGTCTGATGTTTTATTTATCTGTACTGGTAGCTTCACGCAGGGTGTGTTCCTGCGTTTGGGCCTCCAGGCTGGCGGAGAAAAGGCGGGAAGCATAAATAAGTAATCGAGAGAGCGAGCTGTCCGTCCACTTAGAGACTTTCAGATATGACCTGGTTTCCGTTCCAGCGTGCACGCTGAAGTCATCCGCATCTGTAGACGCCTTCGCCCCGTGCATTTGGTGCGAAGAATCCGGAGGGACGTATTCGAGTTCTATTTTTATAAGAAAAATGCAGCAACCTCAGGCAGTGCCAGGGATCCTGGATGGCACTGTGAATACCACGAGCGACTCAGTCCATTTTACCCGGATCGTGGGGGACCCCTGTGTTCCTTTCCGCCTCCCTCTAGTACCTGGTGATTATTAACCCGGCCTCGGTGTGGGATTAACTCTAGGTTTGTTCCCAGGCCTGGGAGACGTCTACACTAAGCTGAACCAGGCAGCCAATGGCAGGCAGGTGGCCGACTCGGGGTGGTAGAGGAGCAAACAACTGATTGGCAGGACACTCCTTCGTTTCTCCAGGGCTTCTCTTGGCATGTGAGAAGCGGCTCTCCAGTGGCACGCGGTGTAAATGCTTCACGAGTCTCGCCGCAGTTTTTCATTCAGAAGATATCTCCTGAGGGCCCCCTGTGGGATTCATTATTTCTAAAATGGGGATAATCAGAGTACCTACTGCATAGAATTATGTGGATTAAATGAGCTAATGATGTGCTAAGGATTTGGAGGCACACAGTCAGGGCTTCGTCAGTCCAGGCTTGGCTGTGGAGTTGAATTTTATGTTCTGTCCAAGGGACAAGCAAGGAAGGGGACCAGCGGTTTGAGAAGAACCATAGTTTCTATGGCAAACCGGAGGACTGTGTGTGTGTGTGTGTGTGTGTGTGTGTGTGTAGTGTGTATGTATATATATGTGCTACTCATGTGTGCATATATATATATATGTGCATATATATATGCGCTACTTATGTGTGCATGTCTGCATATGTGTGGGGTTTACATGGGTATAGAGGACAGAGAACATATTACAGTATCATTCTTTATGAATACTCTATTTCTGTTGGAGAGAGGTCAATACACAGGCTGGCTTGTAAGCCCAAGAGATCTGCCTGTTTCTACCTCCCCAGCACTAGGATTAATAACCATCCTTACTAACTAACATACTGTGCCCACATTTTTTAAGCTTTGACTTTGAAGACCTTTCTTTGGGGGGGTTTATTAAGTTTATTTATTTTTTAATTGGATTTACCCCAAATATAAGTGTTTCCATCAACCATTACCCATCCCCACCCCTCATCCCTCCCTGCCATTCCTGTTCTCCCCTACCACCCATTTTCCTCCTTCTCCTACATCTCCCTACATTTGCAACTGGGTTATCCCCAGAAGGCCTGCACTAGTTAGTGCTTGGGTACCTGTCAGAGTGCAAATGGCCCCTCAGTGGTTAGACTGTAGAATGTAGAGGAGCCCCCTCTCTTTTGTCTAGCACCAATCCATACAGCCCTTCAGGGGAACATCGTGTCCGGTGGGGACTTCTCTTTTTCATTGCAAAGTGTTGTTGGGCCAGCTGTTGTAAGGTCTAGTGGAAACTGACACTGTTGTATTGAGCTCTTGGCTACCACAGCCCTGATGTGCACAGCAGCTACTGTCTGATATTATCTCTCCCCGTCCTCCAGCTCTAACATTCTTACCGCACCTTCTTCCGCAGTGTTCCCTGAGCCTTGGGATGGGAGATAGTTTAGATGTCCTAAATAGGGCTGAGCGTCCATAGACGCTTTTTCTTTTAAAAGTATGGATTCTGGGGATTGAGCTAAGGACCTGTGTGTGTAAAGCAGACACTCTGCCAATTGAGTTACATCTCTCCAGGCCAAGGCACTGGAACCAGAGCCTCAGGGCATCACATGTACACTTTTACTTCCGTTGGCCGTCACTCGCTTTTCTTACAGGCATCCAGTATGTGGTGCTCAAAGGAGGGGGGACGTCACTGGGCCCCATCAGCATCCTCTGGTTGCCGAGCAAAGCTCCTGTTTCTTGACCTCAGGCTCCTATGTCAGTACCGTGCAGTTGGGACCCAACAGTCTGTATGTCCACAAAGTTTCCAGGATACTCTGACCTTTGCTACAGTTTGAGATGTCTATCTTGTCTCTTGAGTAGAAGGTGTTCTGGTTAGATGTAGAAGTGTCAACTTGATATTTGAAGGATGAGCTCTGGAGACATTTGTGAAAACTAATAGTTAAGGGAAGCCCTAAGCCAATCTCCAGGAGACTGTCTGACATGGGAAGACCCAGCCCATAGGCAGGTGGAAGCTAGAGGAAGCTGGTATAGTAAGTTGGTATTCTTCAGTGTACTTGGGCAGTCTTGCCATCTGGCAAGTGACGATTGGCCCTTTCTCAACAGTCCCTATAGATATGCTGTGGCCAATTCCCTTAATTCCTGGTGTTGGTATGAGCTCTCCCGCCAAGCTGGACTAAGAACTCTAAGAATTGTAAGAATAAAACCCTCTTGTTCCCCTTAGCTATTTGGTTGTGAGACAAACTGCAGCAGAAAAAACCTAGCAGTGGCTTCCTCCTACCCACTGTCACACTTGGCGTTTCCCGGGCCAGCCAGGCAGGTGCACAGGCTTTGGGGAGCTTGTCTCTGCATAAGGCAGACAATAGTGTCCTCTTAGCAACATGGAAGCAGGACGCTTGCCAATGTGGCACCAGTCTGAGCACAAGCTGGCCACACCTCCGCTGTCCTGGCATCCTGCCCACAGGGCACCAGGACCCGCCCCTGCTACCCATGTGCCATGGGGGAGGGCTGTGCTAAGCAAGCATTTCTCTTCCAGAGCAACCGTGAGCAGCAAAACCTCAGGACACCACTCATCACATTGAGAAACAAGAGAGGCCGGCCGCCCTGGGGCCTCTCATAGCAGATGTGCATCTGCTTTGTGTGAGTCTGCTGGGACACACCCAGAGACATCCCACAGCCCACGGAGGACATTGTGTGGCTGCCTCTGCCCTTCCTGTAGGAGAAACGTGTGGCTGGTCTGGGTTTTATTACTAGTGCACAGCCACCTCTGGGAAGAAATACCACACAGCTGGAGCAAGTTTGGGAACATGCATCTTGATTTTCAGACTTTGCCCATTTTGTTCTTGAATATAAACTTGTGTGCTCTAGACTGGTGGGAAAGAGGAATATGACATCTCGCCATTCTTATGTCCAGCCTTTCCTTAAATAAATAGTCCAGAAAGGACAGCTGTTTCTGGAATAGTCTGTGTCACTGAAAATGGTATGAGGGAGCCCAGGGATCTCCCAAGGGATGAACTGGGGACATGGTAATAGGAGAGGAAGGGAGATTCAATCTGGACATGGAAAGTACAAGAATTTCAAGAGGCAGAGAGAAGGCCTCTTCTTCCTGCCAGGAAAAAGGAACTTCAATGCCAAGGAGGAGAGTTTATTTCACGGTGCGTTGAGGGGAGAGCGAATGACCGCAGGCCGCAGTGGGATAGCTGAGGAAGATCATGAGGAAGATGGAGGTTCCCCGGCCCTACTACGAGCCTGTAGAACGCCAAGGGCAGGAGAATGGCTCATCAGCACCTGTGATTGTCACTTGACGTCCACAGTGGGAGACTCGCCCCTGGTCCCAGCTCTAAGAGGTTGTGGGAACAAAATGAGAACTAGACATTCTGCGGTCACATGTTCACGACACGGGTGAGAAGAAGAGAGTGTTTCAGAGGACGGATGTGTGACGGAGAGAGCCGTCCAAGCGAGGTGAGGTGAGGTGGGGGGACTGGGGGTGTAGCCGACGGGTGGCGTGCTTGCCTGGCATGCATGAAGCCCTGGATTCTCTCCTCAGCCCCTCATAAACTGGGGGGGGGGGCGCACACCCTGGAAGCCATCGCTCTCAGGAGGTGGAGGTTGGAGGATCAGATGTTGAAGGTTACCCTCTACTACAGAGGCCAGCTGTGTAAGACCACGTCGAAGAAGAAAGAAGAAGAAAGAAAAGGAAGATGGGAGCAAGAAGAAGGGGAGGAAGAGAAAGAGAAAAAAGATAAAGAGGAAGAAGAAGGCGTATGAAAGGGTGAAGAAAGGAGGAGGAGGAGGAAGAAGAAGAGGGAGAGGAGGAAGAAGAAAACTTTGTGGAGCTCGCCCACTTTGTAGAAGGAACCTCCATCCCTTTCCAGGTGAGCACCAGAGGGCCTCAGCATCCCATGCCAACCAAGCCTGAAGCGGCTTGGCCATGCCGGGAGTCTGGGCATGGGGCTGGGTCATGGGCTGGGTTCTGACTCACAAGAGTCAGTGCCACCTACTGACTCATTAGCAGAAGCTGTGGTTTCCTGGGAAGTTTCCCAACTGCTCACCCACCCTGACAAATGGCTGGTAGCCTGCAAGATCTGAAGGCGCCGCAAAGCTCACCGTGCCGTAGCTCCGGGCACCCAGGTTGCACATCTCGAGCTGTTGCATGGAGACAGCTTCTTTGCTTTGCGGCTTTGCGTGGGGCAGCTAGGCATCAGGTGGCATTGCCTAGGCAGATGAGACCTAACTGTTCGGGATCTTGGGGCTTGGACAACTATGAATGAATGGCATCCAATGGATGGGTCTTCGGAGTTTTTTTTTGTTTTGTTTTGTTTTGTTTTTTGTTTTTTTTTTTGAAAAGCCCAGAATAAAGGAGACCCAATCTCAGTAGAAAGAGAATTTACAGAAATCTGCCTTCCTCAGCCTGCCTACCATGACACCTCCTCTTTCTTACATCTTTCTCTGTTGCTTCTCAAGTGTTTCAGGTCATCAAGATTCACTATCATTAATAATTGTAGGAAACACTAGAAATTCTTCCCAGAGACTCAGTGAAATGCTGCTGTAGGTTTCGGGGTGAATTCAATAATATTGAAACAGTAGTTGCCTCTCGCGCCACTGTGGTTAGATCTTTATTCATTTCCTTGCACGCTTCTTGGTCGGTTGGTTGGAAAATGCTTTTGATATGATGGTTTTTGTAGAGATTGTTTGGGGAACTTGGGTGACACCGATCAGGTTGGTAAATTCTAGAACTTGATTCTGGGCTTTCGGTTTGTGTGGCTTTGGAGCCCCAAGTCCGTGAAGTGTCATCTCAGCATGACTCGGCGACACTGAGATTGTTTGAAGCGAGTTATTTAGCTGGAGCACTCGGCCAGCTGTGTGGGGTGTGAGTTCTGGCTGTCTTTTGGCGGAAGAGTCTGAGGAGAAAACTTGAGAATTTTGCGAGGCTGCGTCCCATCTTGTATCATGGCTGGAATGTGAAGTGTCCCTCCCAGGCCCGTGTGTTTGCATCCTTAGCTGTCAGTGTTTGGAAAGGTCCTGGCACCTTTAGGAAGGTGGAGCCTTGCTGGAGGAGACATACCACAGGGGGTAGCCTGGAGGTTGGAGAGGTGCACCCCGCTTCTGCTAGTAGTCTGCCCTTACAGTCTACTGCTTGCTCTCTGCCTCTATGGTATCTGCAGCGGCCTGAGCCACCTCTAGCTTTGTCCCCCCATAATGGACTGTATCTCCTCTCTGGACCCGTAAGCCAAGTCGATCTCCCTTTCCCCCTTAAGTTGCTTGCATTTGAGTGGCGTCTCCCAGCAACAGAGAAGAGTAACTGCTACAGCATCTCATCTTCCATTGGTTCTGACGTCCTCCTGGGGGCTGGAGACTTGTCAGGGGCTCTGTCACAGAATCCTTGTCGTACCCAGAGGCACGTTTGGTATGGGGTAAGACAGTCTAGAGAAAGAAGCCTTGGCTTCAACCACGCAACTGTTTGTACCAACACGTTTTCTGCCGGCAAAAAAGGCCACTTAAGAAGACAGGAGTCACATGTCGAAGCCAGAAGGACTCAGAGACGGTAAGACTGGCTGAGCTGTAGTCTAGGAAGCGGCGGCCTGAGCTCTCTCTCTCTCTCTTCTCATCTGGTAGTCTGAGCTCGTCCTTTATGGCAATCCACAGGAGGAGCAAGAGAAAGGATTTCAGTAGTGATCTTGCTGGCTGCTGCTGTCTGCACAGGGTGTTTTGAGGGTCCAGGAGAGGCCTGAGTGAGGCCTCATCTGTCTCAGACAGAGCCCCTGGGCCTCTGGACAGGGGGCCAAGCACATCCTATGCCACCTACAGGCTTCACACCTGCCCCATCTACCTGGCGCCACTCAGAGGCCTGGAACCTTCCATCGCTGCAGTTAGAGACCCTGGTGTTCCCAGAATGTTTCCACACACATGATTTCCTCCTCAGGCCCGTGACCCATCAGTGACCCCTGTGGCTTTTTCCTTATCCTTGGCTGTGTGAATGTCAAAGCAGGAGAGATGGCTCGGGGTTTATGGCTTTTGCTTGGCAAGCAAAGAGACCTGAGGTTGGATCTCCAGGTTCATGTAAAAAGATGCCAGATAGATAGGATGGTTGGCCTGTAACTCTCATCCTGGAAGGTGGAGCCTGGGAAACCCCAGAGCAAAGAAATAAAGAGGTAGAACAATCCAGGGTGACTCCCAACATCACCCTTGGGCCTCGAAGTCACACATATGCTCAAGTGCCCTCTTGTACATACAACCCCACATGTGTACACCCACCTACATACAAAGCACACACATACATGCATAAAATGACTATCTGAAAGTATGTATATTACTCTCACAGCAAAGCCAAAATGGAACGCCTTTTGCTCCCAGGATTCCTCGGAGACCACTTGCCTGCCTCCTCTTTAAGTCAGATCTCAGGGGCCCCACCTAGGCTATGTGAGGCCGTTGTTTTATTTCTCTACATCCCCTTTGCTTCCTGTGGCCACCAGACCACAGCCTGGATTTGGAGGTGAGCGGGTACAGACTCTCCTCAGGGACCTGATGTCTGCTGGAGGCGGGTCCCCGGTCAACCTGGCAGACAGTGGGCACATGTCTTGGTGGCATATCAGGAATCTAAATCAGCACATGGGGCACAGTGAACTAGGAGGCTGTCACACTACTCATTGCAGGGAGCAGGCGGAGAACAGTCTAGAACTGTTCACACGGACCGGGACTACCTGACCCCTTACTGTCCTAGGTATCTTCCCACCCAATCTCACACTGGGCCCCCTGGTGTCGCGTCATGCGTGCATCTGTCTTCCTCCTCGCATTAGGAGGAAAAGCAGCTGCTCTTAAGTCCCGGACACCCCCACGTACCACAGCCTAGCCTGGAAGGTCCTTAGGGACTGTGTGTATGTCAACCTGGGGATTGGAGGTGTGAGGAGAAGCCCCTCCCACTCTTGATTCTAGATGGGGGCGTGTCGCAAGGGTTCTTGGTATTTATTTTCTGGGACAATAAATAGTAGAAGGAAGAGCTGAGTCCCTTAAATCCCTCCCATTCTCTGAGCACGTTGAGCTTTTGACGCTGCCCATGCGGCTCACAATCAGTCGTATAGAATGTCTGCCAGAGCTGCGCTGCTTGAGGTGGCTGCTACCCGCCACGTGGCTGTGTCACTGTGAATTTGCTAAAATTAAATAAGGAATTCTGTCCCCCCCCTCACTCTCTCTTTTATACCTTAATGTTGTGGACGTGTACGGGTACCTGTGCGCACAGGTACAAGGTGGGGGCTAGAATTTGAGGTCTGCCGAGTTCCTCCTCTCTCCAGCTTGTATTTTAATGCAGGTTCTCGCCGACTTGAAGTTCACTGATTTGGCTGGACCAACAAGCTCCAGGACCTCCTGTCTCCACTTATGTCCCCAGACTGTGGTTTATACATGTATCATACCAAGCCTGGCTTTTGTGGGGGTACTGGGGACTAAGCAAAGGTCCTCATCTTTGCGTAGCAGGCGTTTTGCCAACTAAGCTATATAATCCCCCCCCCACACACACCTTCAGTTGCTCTCTTACAGTGGCCACACTTCTAGAGCTTTCCATGATTAGTGGCTGCAAATATCATGTGCATCTTCTCTTGCAAAGAAAAAAAAGAAAAAGAACTTGTGAATGAGATTGAGTCTCAAGTCTTAGTCTCGAGTGGGTTCCGCAACACATGTGCATCTGTGGGCAAGGGGACCCTGAAGAGTTTTGAAGTTGGGATTGGAAATGTCCATTCTCAGCCTCTAGCCTGGAGTGACTCTTAGGGACAGGAGTGGGGGGTTGGTGAGCAGGGGGCATCTCAGCAAACCACCCAGATGGCTGTTACACGCATTTACACGCTCAACGCTCTTCAGCCTTCGAGAAGCCAGACGTTGGTTAGCGAGGTTGGAAAACCTCTTGGTCCAGCGACCCTGAGCATCTCAGAGGCTTGTGGCCATACCTGCTTAACTCGAGTCCGCGATGAAGCAGGAGGTCCCAGGCACCCCCCCCACCACCTCTCTCCTACAAAACCAGTGGAAAGAACCTCTCTTCTCCCCTTTAAGCGTGTTTGAATCCCAAGTAGGTTCCCTGGAAAATAAATTTATTTCCTGCCGTCTTCCTGCCGACACAGCCCGGCTGGTGATGAATACCAGACTTGCCGGTGTGTTTGTCAGAGCAATGCACCTGCGAGGATTCCTGGGGAAGATAAATTTTGGCGTGCGGGAGGGAGGCAGAGAGAAGGAGGGACCCGGCCAGGAATAAATCTTCACATGTACTGGGCTGTGAACGAGCGAGCGTTGGCCGCGCAAGGTTTGCCCTCCTGACAAGGGATGATAAATTACCCTCTTTGTTGACACCTTCATTGGGCTATTTCTGGCTCATTAATTGAACCGAAAAAGGAGCCTTGTAGACCCAGCGGGGGACCATACAATGCTCTACCAGTGGACCCGGCTCAAAAGAAAGAACAAAGGAGGGAAAGAGGAGGGGAACGTGCGGTGTTCCCTGCTTGACTTGTGATACTCTTCACCAAACAATTCGAGATTTGGAAAAAAAAAAATAGTGTCTTTGGAAGCTCCCTGGGGATGAGCAGCCCGGGCACCTCCCACCCCTGCCTGAGTGTCGGCTGGCACCTTCTCAAGAAGCAGGTGCCTTGAGCCGCGTGCGCTGTGGCCAGTGTTGCTTGACTGCCCAGCGAGGCGGCATGGCACAGCGAAAGCCCCCGGGAGCCCGGAGCGCCCGCCGCAGCTCCCCCATGCCCTGGTCGAGTGGTTTCAGAGAAATGCATGCTGTGCCCTGCCCGCGCATCTTCCTCTTTGACATGAGAAAGCTGGAGCAGGTGCTCTTGAGCCTTGGCAATTCTTTTCTCCTAGCCCCTTGTGTGTGTATGCGTCCGTGTCCAAGAGCACGCGTGTGCAGACACATAAGCATGCACGTATGTGAGGAGGGGTTTGCAGGGGGTGAGTCTGTTGAATGCATGCAGAAGCCAGAGGACCATCTTAGGTGATATTTCTGAGGCACCGTCTACCTTTTCTGTTGTCTGTCTGGCTCTGAGACAGGGTCTCTCTGACCCGGGGTTCACCAAGCAGCCCACCTAGCCAGACAGCGATGCCACGGGACCATCTTGTTTTTACCTCCCCAGTACTGTGATCATAAACATACTCTGGCACGTCTGCCATTTTTACTGGGTGGAAGGGATTGAACCCAGCTCCTCATGCCTACGAGGCAAATACACAGCTCCCTTTTGAAGTTCTAAAGAGTGTAAGGAAAGGAAGAGCTGCCCCCCCATGCCCATATCTTGGTTTAATGCTTTTATTTCTGGTTATTAGTTATGTGCTTGACACATCTTATTTCCAGGCTTCTTCCACATCATAGAATCCAGAGGGGGTGTACATATGTACAGTATGTGTGGATGACTTGTTTGCACCCGTGAACTTCAGACTAAAATTACAGTTAAGTTTCTATGAGTCCATTCCGCTCAGTAACTTCAGAATTAAGCTGCTCCCCAGCCGAGGTACTTAAAGGAGAATCCCATGGTATAAATTCTCTTTTATTTGACAATAAGGGACTATGTAGTATTTTCAGCTGTTGGAGAAAGCTTTTTTTTCAGAGTGCCATTGCAACCCACAAGAGTTTTGCAAAAGATTCTCTTTTAAAGTGCCAGGTGTTTCCCATTTGCCCTGGCCTTCTAGAAGGTTCCATCTGGTAGAAAGCACTCACACATAAAAGGATTGACAGCATGGTTGCGTCTGTTTATCTGTCTGGTGGTCCGCTTAGTCGATCTTTTCTTCTACCTGCATGTTATGGAATAGTGACTTTTGGTTTTGTGTCAAGACCTGCGTTCATGAAGATGAGACAGATTCAAGAATTTGAGGAAATTACCCTCTGGTGTTCGCGTTCACGGCAGACACAGAATTCTCACCCACTGGGCTCACCATTCAGTTGTAGATACAGAGAACTCATATTATTATGATCGCCCAAACCAGGCTCCCTGCAGAACACAAATAAGCAAGAACTCACAGGTTCACACAGTTTTGAACAGAATGAATTCTGGTGGTCTTTGGGCCCAACATGCTAGTGTTCCTAAAGGGGAAACTGAGTCCACTTGCTCTGTCACTTCTGCATCAGATAGGAAGGCCCAAGCCAGGGGAGCAGCTGGGTAAAGCCCCACATCTGGGTCCCCCTGAGGGTTGCCTCGGCCCGGCTGTAAGGACAGGCAACCCAGTGGGGACCAATGTCGGAAGAGAGGACCGCACAGGCAGGACTGGGGGAGGGTGTTCAGGGAGATGTGGAGAAACAGAGAAGCGCTTTGTGACCCCCAACAATGTGTGAAACCCGACTTCTGGCTGGGCTTTCTGGTCCAGTCTGCCTCCTTTAGCTCTCTGTGTGGGAACACTGGAAAGCCGATCCCATTCAGAGAGACTGATGGTGTGTGGTAAGGTGACAGACTGACATCAGGAGCTGATCCAAAGCGAGAAACCAGTGACTTCCTCAATGCGCTGCGCACAGAGCGTGATACCTTCTCGGTCTTAGCGGGGATACGGCTGCCTCGGGGTGATGGGATCGCCCGCTTGGCTGCTACCTACAGACCTGTTCTTGCAAGCGGTCACCTGTCTCCACAATGGTGGATGGTCAGGAAAATGGAGGGGATTTTCACGACTCCACCTGGTCTGTTTCTTTCAGTCACCCTGTGTGTTCCTGTCTTGATAATTAGTATTTCCCTTTTAATTGATTGATTTTAATCAAATTGATTTTTAATTTTAATTGATTGATTAATTTAATTGATCTTTTATTCATTGATACTTTGGTAAGTACACATAAAAAAAAAAACAATGGGGCTTGGGGAGACGGTTCAGGGGTAAAGACTGAGTTTGGATCTCTAGGTTCCATGTAAAAATGTAGGAGGATGTGGCGGCAACCTGTGATTCCAGTCCTGGAAGGCAGAGCCAAGGAAACTCCAGAGCTAAGGAGTAAGGAGGCGGAACAGTTCAGAGGGATTCCTGATGTCATCCTTGGGCCTCCACAGGCACACACACTCAAGTGCCCTCTGGCACGTGCGCACACACACACACACACACACACACACACACACACGCACGCAGAAGTAGAGAAGGCCGGAATGAATGCCCTTGGATTGTCCTGTCCATTCTCCTAGCACCTATGCCAACTGCACTTGAAGCCCCAGGAGACGAACAGCTGACCCGTTCAGCAGATGGGAGTCGGTGTTCTTGTCTGCAGCACCCAGGCGTGGGATGGAAGCCAGGGGAAGTGTGAAGTGAGTATCCAGCGAGCTTCATGTACTTGGGGCCTTAGGCAAGCTCCCTTGGGGGTTGCGCTCCCCTCTCCAGACAAAGTGTCCTTTGCCCTTGCATTCCAACATCTGTAGCTCTCCTTCCACTAGGGTCAGACGTGCACAAGAGGGCGAGGAGAAGCCCCTCCACACTCAGTTGCACAACATCCACATGAGCACACGGCATGCTGCTGGACCAGTTCACCGGGAGGGCGAGTTCCACGGGAGGGGTCACCCTGACGGCTCTGAACGGGTGTTGCCGCCCCATCCCCGGTGCTGCCGGGAGGCATCCGGAAGCTGTAGGGCAACTGGCAAAACAAAATGTCTGCTACTGTGGTATGTTCTCAAAGGCGTCCCACCTTCGCGTTGCAGTCGATCTTGAGATGGTCATTAGTAGGTGGATCAACACAACTGAGTAGTGAGGGAAGTAAATGTATCCCAGAATTGTAGAATCTTGTTTTAAGAGGTGGGATTGAACCATAACCTCTGTATACTTCTACTCATGAGAACATTCCACACACATGTGTACTGAGACATAGCCGAGCTGCCCTGGCCTAGGGGTGGTAGGGGCAGCTACCCAGGTGCATACAATGAAGACCCTTTCCCCAAGGGGTTCTCAGGACAGACAGGCGACACAAGCAACTCAAGGGGGCAGAGTCCTCTTAAATCTGCACAAGGTAGAAGTTCTTCCTAGGGTGTGGGACTCTGTCGTCCCACATCCTGAGCACAGAGGACACTTCCGTGCATAGTGTATGAAGAACAGCGTCTCTGGACCGAGGGAAAAGGCGAAGCGAAACTTACATCCCGCCTGCTGCTCTTGCACCTGAATATATGAAAAGTTTGAATCACGTGTGTACTTATAAGTGGTGGGCTCCAGATGCCACACTTTGCGCGCCCCTGTGGGAACAGCCCTGAGGAATTATTTGTTGTAGACTGGCAGCCATGGTGGTCTGTTCATCTGTCCCTACTGCTCCATGTTCAGGTGCGTCCTTCCTTGCCGGATGTGGTGTTGACGGTGCCCACGGTCATCCGTGGTTTTTAAAATTACTGATGGAATCTGTGTGTTTCAAGGAGTCGTCTGAACAGTACCGTCTCCTTCGCCCTGTGTTCTGAGTGGTTTCCGAGTGTATCACAGGGCAGGTCTCCCCATCCATTGTATCTGTGATTTGTTACCCACAAAGTGAATTAAGAATGGCTCAGGTCTGGGACTCCAGTATCCAAGAGGTGAAAGCAGGAAAATCAAGTGTTCCAGGTCATCCTGGGCTACGTCGAGAGTTCAAGATCAGCCTGGGCTACTTGAGACCCTGAGTAGATGCCAACTTTTTCTTGCCTGTGTCTTGAACTGAGCAAATCCATTGTAAAGAAGACGGTAAGTTCATTGGGAAACATGACTCGTAGTGCTGGTGTTTGATGATAATGGTCTTGTGGTTATATGTATTTTTAGGTAGACTTTATGTTTAATGTGGTCTTAGGCGCCAGCAAAATTGAGCAGAAGGTACGGTGATTTCCCACGTTCACCCATCTCCCAAACTGTCAGGAAGCCCCTCTGTCAATGTCTCGACATGTACAATCAGTGAACATGTATTGATGTGTCATAGTCACAAAGGCCATGTGCACTTGGGTCTACCGAGTCTGTTGGGTCTGGGTAAGTTTACATTGACCTGTGCTATCTGTCACAGAATGATATCAAGTACCCCCAGTGCCCTGCAAGTCCTTGGTGACTACCTTCTTCCTCCTCTTCCTTAGGAACTCCTAGAATCCACCAGTCTTTGGGGATTTACCATTATAAAGATTCTTCCCGAACATGTGTACCTATAGAATGGAACCTGTGTCTTTAAATGCTGCCTTTGTTTATTTTTATTTATTTATTTTTTTGAGAACTGGGAGACAGTGTGTTCAAACAAGATTAGAGAAAGCTTGACATTGATCAAGGCTGACAGAGGAGACCCAGCAGTGTTTGCTCTGTGCTTTGCTTCGGCTTTCCACAGATTCTGCCTGTGAAGTCTGTAGAATCTTCCAGTGGTGGGCGACTTTAAATTGAGCCATTGGTCTGGGGAGTAGCTAGCTCACATGCAGCCTTTTAGTTGACTTTACAATTCCCCTGTTAGTGAATTGTAACATTTCAAGTGTATGTGTGTGTGTGCGTGAGTTTGTGTGTGTGTTTTCACACACATGTTCACAGGCGTGGTACATGTGTGTGTGCACCTCTCATTGAAATCCGGGGCTTGCTGAGCGGACTAGGTTGGTGGCCCACAAGTCTCAGTGATCCACCTGTCTCTGTCTCCCTAACTCTAGAATCACAAGCACATGCTTTTTTTTTTAACATGGGTGTTGGGGGTCACACTGGGATCCTCATGCTTGAGGGATGAGTGCTGTACCTCCTGAATTCTCTTTCTAGCCTCTGCTCTGCCAATTTCTCAAGGAAGATTCTGTGTAAAGGCAAAACAATACAGGAGCGGGATTTGAACTCAGTTCCTTTTCTGGTGTTTTATGCAGGCATAACCATCCTCCTCCAGCTCCTAGCCAAGCTCTGTCCCTCCTCAGAGGTAGCCAGTGTCCGATTTCCTAGCACCTCAGATACGTTCTGCCTGCATTCTGCCCTTTCATTAGTTGATGGGATGTGACACGTGATTTCTTGTCCCTGGTATCACGAGGATGAAATTCATGCAGTTGATGCTCTGAACAGATTCCTCCTTTTTGTTGCTTTACTCGACGTCCTTGGACATCTGTCAGTATCAAGACAAGGGCGTCATGACAGCTTTGTCTCATCCATAATAGAAACCAGCTGCACACGACCCTTCTGCCTCGATGGTGTGTGGGTGGCTGGGGACATTGGCTCTGGGCACATTCCCCAGATAGACACAAGCGTGCTATCTGCCGAGGGTCTTGGTGGGAGCACCGTTGTGGAACGTGGAGTGGGCAGGTTCGTGGGACTTGGGAGCTTGGGGTTTCTTCGCATCCTATTGCCCACTTATGGATGAAAGGAGATTCATCAGTCACTTTTGATAAGATAGCAAAGAATGCGGGGGGGGGGGGGCCTGGATGGTTCAGCGGTAGAACTCAGACTCGGTTCAGGAACCAAGTATTCACACTGGGGGGTTGTTGAACCCCAAGACCTGGTTCATTCCCTGGAGGGGTCATCATGTTTTACAGAAGAAACCTAGGGTTTCTATGGCCTTTCTGTGGTCTGTGGGGGGTTATGTAGCCCGTGTCTATGGCTTACATGAGCTGTATTTGCAGGTTAATGCAATAGAATGTCACTTCTGGGCACCACAACTCGTAGTGGAGAGAGGTCTAAACCTCAGGGAAAGAAAACACCATTGGAAAACTTTCAACATGATCCCTCCTGACATTTGACCTGCCGAAGGACTTGTGGCTATTGAGAACTGGGTGTGAGATGTGGCAATATAGTGCATCCCGGTAGCCCAGTATTGTCTACAGATCCTAGGGTGCAGTGTGGACTCTTTCCAAAGTAGTCCCCAATGTGGGTGCTGGTAACATTTAGAGACTCCAGTTTTGAGGAAGCCCCGAAATGGATAGACCACCAGCCACAGTCCCCTAAGAGTGGGGTTTCCTAAGACCTGAGGATCTTGGAAGGAAAATGTAATCTTCAGAGATGAATAGACATAGGTTCAAATCCTACATCTAATTGTTATTCCAACTCGCAAAGGCAGCTTTTCTGGTCCTCTGTTTTCATCTCTGTAAAAATAAGGATGATGAAATCCACCTCAGGGAACACTAGGGAGAGGTCAACTAGAAAGATGGTTGGGATGTTTCATGAAATGAAAGGGGGGGGGGAAGAGGCAGAGAGACAGAGACACAGAGAGACAAAGAGACAGAGACATAGAGACAGACCCCAGCAAAGCAATAAGGAGGTAGAACAATCCAGGATGATCTCAAAGTTACCTTTGGACCTCTACAGGCAAATACATTCAAGTGCCCTCTTGCGCAAGAGACTCGAGACCAGACTTGGGTGGGGTCGAGGAGAATGGTGTGTGTTTAAGTGAGTTGTGAGAGCTGTAGCACCCCAAGGGTTGAGATGCCCCCTCCCCTCTGCTTGTGGCCTCCCCTCTATAGCTTCCAGGCTCCTGTCCCCAGACGGCAGAGCACCAGGCAATCCACAGCCTTGTGAGCTCTGCTCCCCTCAGTGAAATGCAAGCGCACTCTCGCTCTCTCGTTCTCCATCTCGCTCTCGCTCTCTTTCTCTCTCTCTCTCTCTCTCCATCAGCTTCGTTGCTCTCTGTGCAGCAAGACAGCCACCTCTCTCTCTCTGGCCGGAACCCTCCAGGTGCACCCCCTCCCTGTGCCCTTTGCTGAGCCCCTCATAACTCTGCACACCTCCCTCCTGCTATGGGCACCTGGACAGGCCAGAAACAGAGCCAATCTTCTGCCAGGAAAAGAAAAGAAAACAAAACAAAAAAGTATCCCTGATACTGCCTAGCCTCCTGCCTTTCCATCCATGAAGAATGCAAAACCAAGTTCCTTATGTAACAACGTTTTCTTCAAAGGCCCCAGGGACTCGGGCCGGGAGTGGGTGATCACAAGATAGCCAGTTGTCCATCATCACAAAACTCCCAAGTGTCTGGTTTCCACATGCGACTCCGCTCATAATTACCATGGAATTATACAGCTGCAAATTACCCTGCCCTGTGTGAGATGTAAATAAATATTTACCTGCTTCGTGATCATGAATTAGAGCAACATGACTAGCTAATTAGGAACCACTGGCAAGTTACCAAGAAGCCTCGCAGCCAAGCACTTTCTCTTGGCGAGGGGCAATGAGGATTGAAGCTGGCCGGCTTTAGCTTGCCCATGGCCCTAGCGAAGCCCCGTGAATGACCGGTTTGTGCCTCTTTTCTCTCCGCTGTCGTGTGAACATGGTCATCTTGGCTATGTGGGCAGTCAGGGTGCCTTAAACGTTAAGAAGTCAGAGCCCCAAGACAAGAAGCCCCCTCCACTGTGCTGTGTGGCGTAGCTTGATCCCACTGAGCCTCAGTCTTCTCCTCCGTAGAATGGGACCGGCGCCCGGGGCTGCAGTAACTTCTCCCCGGGGTGAGTGGGAGGAGTAGGCGTGGTGGACACGCAGATGTGGGCTGTGTTGAGTTGCAAGCTCAGCTGTTCCTGGCTATGACCAGGAGGCTGTGTGACTTTTGTACCAAGTGCTGGTCTTGCCCCAGCTGGTAGGAAATGCTGTGTACAACTCAGACACTGAGATACTGTACAAGGTTTTTTATTATTATTCATTCATTCATTTGGCGTGTGTGTGTGTGGGTGTACGTGTGTCCGAGGGCACTGTGTGTCCCTGTGGAGGCCCAAGGGTGACTTCAGGAATCATCCTGGATTGCTTCTAACTCCTTCTTGCTTTACTCTGGGGTTTCCCAGGCTCTGCCCACCAGGGCCTGAAGTGCAGGCCACTACTGTTTGTGCCTGGTATTTTTTTACCTGGGACCTGGGATCCGAACTCGAGACCTTCTGCTTGCGAGGCAGAGTCTTAACCCCTGAGCCATCTCTCTAGCCTTAGAATCCAGAGTTTCTCTGCTTTCTGAAGAGAGCTGGTCACTCAGTCCCCTTCCTCCGGAAGTAGGCAGTGAGGTTTCGGCTGCGTGAGAGGAAAGGTTACACCCACAGAGCCTGGTGAGCCCTAGGATTATGCGGGGAGCCCTTGCCTGGAACTGGTTAATCCTCTGGCTGGGACGCAACTGACCAGGAACAGCTGAAGTCGTGTCGGGGGAGGGCTGTGACCGGACCTCATGGCTGACTTCATCTGCTTTCTCCTGGGTGGGAGGGGAGGGGGGAAGAAGAGGAGGACACACAGCCACTTCCCACAGTGTTAGGCCAAGGCTCCCAGAACCTTCCGGTGTGACCGAGTCAGGAAAGGCCATTTCCCTTAGCACCAAGCACTGTCGCTGTCCAGCTCGCTGTCATGTCGCACCTGAAGTCTACACCTTTGCAAATAAAGGGCAGCGTCCCACCAGGACAGATTTCTATCCCAAAGGGCTACTAGACTTGTAACCAGAGTCACAAGCAAAATGGCGTGGCCCTAGGCAAGGGTCAGATTAACCCGACGGGGAGGCAAGAAGGAGGTCTGATCCCTGATCTGACATCTTTCTGAGTGACATCCATGGGGGGGGGCGGATGGGAGCTCAGGGAAAAGGAGTGAAGGTGAAGTTAGGACCAGACCCCACCAGGTGGCAGTATGCGGAAGTGATAGAGGCAGCCGCTCCCGCGGAGGGACTTCTGTAGAAGTCATGTCAATACTTCTCCAAGGCTTGATTCCTGTCGTCAGCCCGATGGGAAATTTCCCCCTGTCAACACTAACAGCCGAGAACTGGCCCAATTTAGATTTACACTAAGGAGGAGGCTGGTCGAGAAAGCTGCTCTTTGCCACAATGCGTGTGTGCTAAGTGAACCGTCAGCAAGATGTGATTAGCCCAGAGCTCAGCGGGTTTCTGTCTCGGGCTCTTCCTATAGGCGCTCGCTGTGGAAGCATCCCGGGACCACGCTGTAGCCCTGGGGAGCTTCCTGAACACCCTCCAACCTCAGCCCCGTATCATACCTTCTCCATCTCTGCTCCAGGGGTGTGTGGTACACAGGTCGGAGATGGAGGGTGGTTTGTTTTTGTTTTTTTTCTTTGTTCCCTTCTTCAGGTGATTTGATTGACACCTGTAGATTTAGCTGGTGAGGAAACTGTGTCGTTAAGGAAGAGCAGATGTGACTTTTAGGGTGCAAAGCAAATTGTTGGGGAGCTAAGCCTCCACGTCAACTGCTTTGGTCTAGTAAGTCGATCTCTAATGAGTCTAGCTCAGACTCGAAGACTGTGTAGTCGTTTTGGGGACGACGGGGCGAGACGGGGACTAGAAGGTGCCCCCGGGATGTTTCCGGCTGTGATTACTGGTGACAAAGAACCCTGGGGACCCTTCCTAGGCAGACCTTGTTTCTAGAGAATTCTGAGGCTCGGTGGCAATGGCTTCCCTACATTCTCTGGTCAGCACGGCCTCCTGCGTGAGGCCGGGCAGGTTGCACAACGCATACTGGGGAATGTGACTCTGGCGACACATTGTGTAATTTGACCCAGTCAATCAAGCAACACATACAGGGAAAGCCCAGGGGAAAATGCCGAATAGGCAAAACCGCCAGTCCAGTGCCGCTCCACCTCCCTTTCCCCTTGGGGGCCGAGCAAGGTGTGTGTATGTGTGTGGGGGGAGGTGGCAAACCTATCTTTCTTTCCATTCCATTCTAGATGTCACATGTAGGTGAGTGAAATACACTACTTCCCAGAAAAAGAACCTCATCCATCCCGGTGCTAGTGAGCCGACTTTTCTAACAGCCTTCGTGTCTGTTCTCTCCTTGTGTGTGGACCACGTGTGGAGAGCTTTATCTCATTTCGGGTTCGCTGCATATGTGGGAGGCAGCCATTCCTATCTCCATTGGGCAGAAAAGGGACCCAAATCTTGAGATGGTCTGCTCTGCCGCGACGGCCCCCACACCTCATTCTCATACATTCCCCTTTCCTCCTTAGAGCTGAAGTTCCCTTCCTGTGTTGTCCGCCATAGGAGCCAATAGCCAGACACGCCTGTCGGAGTTCAAATTCCAAGTATTTAAAAGGGCGTGAAACTTAAACCTTTAGTTCTTCACCCCTAGCAACCCCATTTAAAGTACAAAGTATTGAACAGCTCAGAAACAGAGGACTTGTACCCCCATAGAAAATTCTAGAAGCACTGTGCCACCCAGCTGTGATGGTACAGGAAGATTGGAAGTTGGCATCTCACATGGACCATGTAACCAGATTTTCAAGATCTGTCTCAAAAGAACAAACAGAAAGAGAAAAAGAAAAAGAGAAAAGAAACATTATCAGGTCAGATCTTTCCAATTCTCATGGAAGAGAAGCTGAGGTGCCTTGGGGAAGCATCCCTTGTCTAAGCCACCCTCTCTCCGTCACGTCCACGGCGACATGGAGTAAGCGGTCTCCACTCTCTGCCCTCTGCTGTCTTGACATTGGACCCTACCTGCTGCTCAAAGTCATTTTCCAATGTTGAATAAAGGAGGGCGGAGCTAAAACATGAGGAGCAAGGATCTGTGGCGTAGCATGGAGGTCTCTCTCTGCCCTCAGTCCTGTGCCCCCCCTCCATGGTGTCTTCCATTCAGGGCCTTGCATGAATAGAGACCACATCTCTGCAGTCAAACCAGTTACGGGTAGAGTCCTGCCGCACTTGGCATGCAAAATGCAACCAAGAGGACATGTTTTGGGGCTGCTTCCGGCCCACACTGCAGAGAGGCGGCCACAGGATGATCTATCTCTGTGCTGCAGTGTCTCAGACATCTAGAACACAAGTGAGCAGATGTGCATGGTGGGCTGGAGGGCACTTCTCATCGAGGAATTTGGATTCGAATCCCACCATGGCACTTTCAAGCTAGGCGGCCTGAGGTGTGAGATATAGTCTCCCTGCCCCCCATAACCACCGGGTGGGTTTTATTGGGAGAATTCAATGAGCTAGGTCAGTTGGCTCAATGCAGTCCTTTTGTCTCCCCAGCTCAATTATCCATTCTGGATAGTTTCACACCTTCAGTGCCTTTGGGCATTTTGCAGGGGTGGGGGGTGGGGAGAGTTCATTGATTCCATGAATGATTGCTTGAGGATGCCTGATATTTTGAGTCTCTGCAAACTTTATTTTCTGTTCATTTTTATTGTCTGTTGATCTGTCAGGGACAGACGAAAGGTTCGTTGGAACACATGTTCCAAGACCTCTGGGCTTTGGCAACCAAAGAGAAGGAAAAAAATAAAAAGCTTGACTTACTATGACATATGTATTCTCATCCCAAATATCGACGGAAGTTTTCCCCGGTGGGGGGGGGAGTCGGGTCCTCTGCTGAATGGTAGAAGCCTTGTAGGCGGATGTTTCCCACAGATACCAGTCGCAATCACGTCCATGTGTTTCCCGCCCTGGCCAGATGTGACTTGGTGTCTGTAAGGAAGCGCTGCTGCCTCCTTCCTGAGGAGCTCGGTTGTTAGTGAATCTGTTTCCCTTATGCAGCAGTCGGAACCTCTCCCACCTCTCAGGGGGCTAAGATTCACCGCATGCTCCCTTGCAATATTGCATTTTATATTTGTTGCTGCTTGAATCCATAAAAATTGTTTTCAATTTTAGTGGGTGTATGTACGGGGACACACACACACACACACACACACACACACACACACACACACCCCACCAGGGGCTCGGCAGATGTCAGCAGGCTATGGTTCCACAGGCTCCATCCACTTCCCTTTGAGGCTGGGTTTCTCGCTGGCTTGAAAACCAGTTCACTGGGCCCCAGGGACCTCCTGAGTCCCCCCTCCCTCGCTCTGGGATTACAGTCACGCACCACCATGCCTGACATTTTTTTCAATGTGCATTATAGGATCCAAACGTGGGTTCTCTTGCTTGCACAGCAAGCCCTTTCCTGACTGAGCTGTCTCCCAGGCCCCCCTCCCCCCGAAACCATTTCTTAACTGAACGCCAGATCTCAAATCATTCCCTGACCATGCCAACAGTCGGCAGGGCTGAGGGTACAAATGTGTAGCCTAATATCGGCCCTTTGTCTTTTTCTGGCGCTTCTCAGCTGAGGGCAGACCCTCTCCTGAGCACGTGTGACGATGTCATACACCGATGTCATACACACTACAGTTAGACACTTAGCAGTACAAGAATGCGCAGACCCAGATGGAAAAATAGAAGTCAAAGGTCAGTTCTGAGAAGAGGGAACAGGGTCGGGTACCACTTGGATATCTTCTGCCCAGACCTCCAGGTGACTCGACTTTGAGCCTAGCAGGGCACCTCCAGAATGTGTGGGCAAGGCTCAAGGGAACCTCTGCTGGACCGTTCTTTACGGGGTCTCGCAGTCTTGCAGCTCACACGTCAGCAAAGTCGATTTGTGGCTTCGTTCTGCCTTACAAGAGGCCCGCCTTTGCTGCTTCCCACTTGGCTTGGTGACGTGGAAAGACCCAGAATGAGCTAGGTCACTTGGCGCCTTCAGCTAAAAGGACAGCCCTGGCTGCCCCTGTCACATGGCCTTGGGAGGAGGGGGGAGAGGGGCGGAGTCTCCCTGACGGTCCCCAAGAAACAATCAGGAGACTTGGCAGGCAGTGTGGAATGCCCAGATATTGGTCAATTTCCTCCAGCTTTCCAAGGAGAGGTGGGTGGAGCGAGCTGGGGCGAGGGAGGCTGGGGTGGGGACTGGGGTGGAGACTGGTCACGTGCTCGCCTTACTGGCTTTGCCGGCTGGAGGTGTGACAGGGAGCTCTGGGTAACTTTCCAGAGAGTGGTCAGATGCGGAGGCTGTGGGGGTGGCTGGGGGTTTGTGTGCCAATAGCAAGGGCTCCATCTTGAGTTTGGGGTGGGGGGTGGGGGCATGAGGGAGTCTGAGCTCAGAGCCAGCAACCCCAGGCAGGCAGCTGCCCTGGGAAAGAGTGTGGTCTCCTTACTTTGACAAAGCTGCATTTCCTGCCATCGGCCTCGTTCTAAAAATCAGGCTGTCTGCTTATAAAACCTTGCGTGGATTTCGGGTTGTATTAGTGGAGTCTGTATTCAAAAGTTAAATCAGATCTCTCACTCGAACTTCAAACTATTTCTCTAGAGTCTAGAGTTTTCACCAGGCATTTTCTCAAGCAAATTAAAAGGCTGTTTTTAGGATTCTTGAGGTGTGTGTGTCCCTCCACTGTGCCCCTCCCTTAGTCAGTTTCTCAACACCCTCCTCCTCCTCCTCCTCCTCTTCTTCATCCGCCTGGCTCCCCAAATGGATTTGCTTAGTGTCTTTACTTATTCATTAGCCCAAAAGTCCACTGATTCTTTCAGATATTTCCATTTTAAAACGGTCTGTTTTTGCCAATGATTTGTTTTATCCTCATGCGAGGGATGCGGAATTCGCTAAAGAGAAGGGACGGAAGGGAAGGCAAGCAGAGGGATCTTCTCTTAAGAACCTAGAAATCACAACAGGAAGACACTCATCTGTCCTCTGCCAATAATATCACGCCAGCTGCCTAAGGCTGAGGCAGTACTGGGTTGGTCCTGTGTTCTCAGACAGGGCCATGTAAATGGTTTGGGGAGTGATAATCATGTTGTAATACTGGTCTAGCCGTCCATCATCCATCCATCCATCCATCCATCCATCCATCCATCCATCCATCCATCAGCAAGGCAAATACAGCCAGCAACTTCTGCCAGAGCACAAGTCAGGGCTCTCTGGCATTAGAAAGAGAATCGCAGAGTCCTAAACACAATGGATATCTGGCTAGGGTTGTGGCTCAGCTGGTACAGACCCTGCATGGCATGAAGGAAGCCCTGGGTTCAGTCCCTGCCACCTCATAAGTTGGGCATGGTTACACATAGACCTACAGGAGGATCATGAATTCAAGACCATCCACAGCTACATAGCACATTCCAAGGTCTGCCCAGACTACAGGAGACCCTGTCTGAAATAATAATAAATGATTAATAATATGATAAATTAAAAAGATGATTTATAGCCCTAGACTCCTTAGTATTGACGTGACTAACAGTATTGGGGTCAGTTACTGATCTTTACTCCTGTGAACCTCTTATAATCGCAAAATGGGGGATGGGGAGGCGGCTCGGTTGGTTTAGCTTGCTGTGCAAACATGAGCTCCTAAGTCCAGACTTTAGGTTCATGAAAAGAAGCCAAGGGCATTGTGGTTCGTGCTTATAGTCCTGGCACTGGGGAAGAGGGGAGGAGAGGAGATACAGCTCAATGATCAGACAGCCTAGCAGAGTGGGTGACCCCTGACCCCCCCACACACACATATACTCTTCCTGCCTCCCTTCCTCTCTCCTCTCTCTTGTTTGGAAGCACGTGGCCTTTCGTTATTTCTGGATATCCCAAGGAGCTGTGGAGAGTGTTTGCCATTTTGCCCAAATCAAAGTCTTCGTGTACAGAAGCCTTTATTACTGGGGTTTAGTGCTCTGCTCCTGGTCTGAGAACAGTGTTTCAGGTCATGATTGCCCTTCTGCCTCTTGGCAAAACATGGCACAGGGAACTGGGTCACTAGCCCAGGGTTAATCGCCACATCTCCTGAGCCAAGTGGGGAGTTTTTAAGATCCAGGGTTCATTTCCACTGTGGCGGAGGGAATCCAGGCAGGACGCGTCCGCAGTGACATGCGGAACCCTTCCGATTAGTCTCAGGAGTTCATGTGTCTCAGCGAGGTCGATACAAGCGGGAATGTAATCGTTTGTTGGTAATAACGTGGGCCTTGTTTACCCTGGCGGAGCTGAGTCCGGAGCTGGGTGGTTCGTGGACACAAACAGCACTTGCTTTTGATGGCCTCACGCGGCTGGGAAACAATCTTTACATCCCTCCCCTCTGCGACTCAATTATGAGGCGGAGGGCACGCGTGGATCTTCTCACAGGAAGGAAAGGGCTCCCAGGCTGCTTGATCTGTGGACAGTGCGTATCAGCTCCGCCACGAAGGGTCAGCTGCTTTTAAGAGGCAGAAATGCCTGGGGTGGAATAAAGGAGGGTGGGGGGGAAACAGCACATTTCAGATGCTCACAGAAAAGCGGGAGGCGGTTCGAATCTTGCCCTTTCACCCCTAGCCTGCCAGGGGGCTCTGGGAATGAAACCAGAAACAAGCAGGGCCCCAGGAGAATGCTTGCTTGTGGCATGAGATGAAGACTCTGGATTAGGGGCCAGAACGCCACGCCAGGGCTCTGTCCCCAAACCTGGTTCACATGCGCACAGCCCCTTGCCTTGTCTGTTAATAAGGCCGCCTGACTGCTTCCGTGACGCCTGGAGGTTTCTGAGAGTATTTCTGTCTCCTTGGGCCTGTGTGCACAGAGGGTTAATATGGCAGTGGACACTTTGCGTTGAGATGGACAGACAGATGGACAGACAGGAATAAAAGTGGCTTCTGGCTCTTCTGCTAACTGCTATCTATCCGAGGAGCCCACTTACATACTAGGAGTCCCCCCAAGACACTGAAACCAGAAGTTTGGGGGACATGGTAAGATGCTCAGTTTTCCTGTTAAAATCTTTCTGGTTCCCTAAGTCTTAGCATAGCTCCGGCTGGGGGGCTTTAGACAGAGGGTGGTGGGAACAATCAACATGAGGTCTGGACTGGAACCCAGTGCAGGCAGGATCTTGAGGGTCATTGCCCTGATCCATCCAAATGTTAAGGTCAGAGAGAGCTGTTCTTCCTCCCCCGTCCCACACACACCGTTACTACATGGAGAGTTGTGTGTGTGTGTGTGTGTGGAGAAAGAGAGAGAGAGAGAGAGAGAGAGAGAGAGATCATGACTCCTGTCTCATGATGATGGTGGGGATGGGGGAGGGGTGAGAGACAGGTTCCACCTGTCTTGAGGGTGGGTGCTGTGGGAAGACCCCCTGCTCTCTTTTCTCTTTTTTCCAAGAAAGTTCCTCATAGGGAGAATAGACTGGGTAGCCTATATATATATATATATGTATATATATACGTATATATATACGTACACACACACACACATACATCATACATACACACACACACACACAAGCACACACAGAAACACACACACATGCATACACTATATACACAAAACAATACATAAAAATAAATAGGATATCTCCTATCCTCAGTAGCCAAGCAGCAAGCCAGGCACAATCGCCCCAGTTCCTAGCTTCTGCTACAGTGCCCACTGGCAAGCCTACACTGCACGGGCAGCCAGCTCCCTGGGCGGGGCCACAGACGAACGAATGTTGAATCCAAAGTATTATTATTATTGGAATCTCTGGAGAACGCGGCTCCTCAGCGCTGCAGGCTCTTCCGTGCAGTGTTTGAAAAGGATGTCGCTTTTGGCTTCTCCGTTTACCGTCGCGTCCCAAGGCGTATTTTTAGTAGCACTAATAGTACCACCGCCTACCCCTAGACTCCTCTGGACAGATTTTAATGTTTGGTATTATGCTGTCTCTCCCAGGCGTCTTCTGTTTCTGGAACTTGAGTTCCAAGGAGTAGGGCTTGAGTACTTTTCTCAGACCAAACACAAAGACTCCATGTTGGGTCGTAAGTTTGTTCTTGGGTTCATTCTGAACCAAGAAAAAGCACACTAAGGACAAGTGATGTAATGCCAAGATCTCTGGACACCAAGGGCCCCCTACTCGCCCACCCCACACAAGATGACAGTCGGATCTGTGATACGAAAAGACCCTTTGGTTGTAGCGAGCCTTGGTCAGGAACTGACTTTATTCCGAGCTCAACTAGGAAGACATCATCAATGCCCAAGCAGGTATGGGGGGGGGGTCGAAGAATCACATGTGGCTTGTATGTTTCTGGATGGGGATGGGGAATTCCAAGTGCAGTAGACCCCAGACAAGTTCGAGACTGGAAATGGAAGGAGTCCAGAGAGTCCCTTCTGGAAGCAAATCCCTCGACTCCCCCAACCCCATATTAACCGTATCTCTGGCATGAAGGTGCTGTGTGCGGTAGATAGCCCCTGGGGATCACAGGGGTGAGTTCTTCCACAGTCGTCAACAACCTTGGTGGCTTCACGAGGACCTTGGCACAAACTGGTGGCTTTGCCAACTGGCAGGAGCTGCTCGATATAGCACACACCACGCCCACCTGTGGCTAGCAGGAGGCCGTGTTCTCCTAAAAGGAAGTTCGAAATAGATAAACTTCAAACTTTAAAAAAAAAAAAATGTAGAGTTGGTTTTATCACACACCACAAGGTCATCCAGGTTCTTAGAACCTTTGCAGAAACCCTGCTGGTCAAGTTTCCAGAAAAGGATTCACATAATGAAGAACCCCCAGGGAAGGGGTTTACTTGCAGTCAGGAACGTGCTTAACCGCCAAGCACGAGGACCTGGGTTCGATCGGGAACCTATGTAGAAAGACTAGGAATAGTGTTTTGAGTTCTTTTTTTTTTTTTTTTATTCAATTGTGCACGTGTATGTGTGTGTGCGTGTGTATGTGTAGAACCACGTTCGAATTCGGGAACCACCATGGACGCCTCCATCTCCTCCTTGTTTACTCTGCCTCGGGATTCACAGGCTCCGCCCTACCAGGACCAGAAACGCAGGCCGCCCCTGCTTCCGTCCAGCGTCTATACGTGGGGTCTAGGATCTGAACTCAGGACCTTCCGCCTGCAAGGCAGAGGCTTAACCCCTGAGCCACCTCTCCAGCCCCGTGTTTTGAGTTCTTAATCCTGGCATTAGACAGGCAGGAGAGTGGATTCCTAGGGCTCTCTGACCAGCCGGCCCAGAATACTTGGTGAGTTTCAGGCTTAGGAAAGACCCCGCCTCAAACACAGAGCAAAACAAAGCAAAAAAAAAGGTGCAGTGTGATCTAGGAAGAAGTGAATGTTGATCTTTGAACTCTATATGCACATATATGTGCATCTGTTCATATGTGTGCACATACATGAGTATGTACCTCCCCCCCCACACATGCAGAAATAAAATCGTTTCCATATAAAGTCATTATGTAGATTAAATAACGAGCTATGCCACCAAAGCTTTGAGCCTGAGTATTCAATCACTGTTCCTGTAATTGCCAAGGGTAATAACAAGTTAGGAAAATATATTGGCAAACGCCTTAGGCAAATCCTAATACGCAATAAGCACACTAGTCATTATTAATCAGAATGGTCATAGTGCCCCTTCAAAGAGGTCAGTAAAGTCACGTACCTGTGGAGTGTCTGGATTGGCCAGTGTTGAGGTATCTGATTGGTTAGCTATACTACAGTCAGTCATTCATTTGCCTCCGAGAGAGCGGGCCTATTTCTGATAGGGACCACAGATGGCTTTATGCATCAGAAGAGAAAGTGACAAGATTTCAGCAAGGGTGGATATTTCTTTGCATGGTTGAGACCATTGCTTGTCAGTCTGACTTCCCATGCAGGTGTGTGTGTGTGTGTGTGTGTGTGTGTGTGTGTGTGTAGACTGATTTGGGTGTGGTCTCCTCATCCTGTTTGAAAATTACACCTCAGACACAGTTTGAAAATGGCCTTTGGATGGTGCATGTGGTAGTTGGGAGGTTGCGTTAATTATACTTGAATAGCGAGACTGGGCGATCAGTCGCCAGCTCAGCCCCCGGTAGTTAATTTCATTCCATCTAGGGGAAAATTCTGCTGGGGTCTATGAGTAGCTGTGGTGCAATTAGGCAGCAAGAAGGTTTCTGTCAGTACAGTTACTATTGATTCGTATTTACTTTAAAAAAGAGTAAAAGCTATTCCCTCGCGCCAGGCCTGCTTAATCCGTCAGGGAAGGGGGAGGTCCACGTTTTGCAGACTCGTAGCAGGCTTGTTCATATGTTATGAACCCCCTCCCCCTCCCAACACACACACATACATACACAAGAGTCCAGTGTAAAAAAGAAAAATCTCCCAACTGGTTTTAATGATGCTCAAATAAAAGGCAGCGACTACAGCCAAGATCTCATTAAAAGAAATCTTTTTGTAGATTTCCTTATTTATTTATGAAATGCCTCTGAAATATTTATAGATGCTTCCCTGATATTTGTCTGTAAATCTGTATTCGAACTTCTTTGGTGGAAGGGAGTGGGGAATGTGCAAGGGGGTGGGGGGGAAGCGGCACAGAGGATGTGCCAGGTAAGGGAACCTGTCACTAGGGGGCGCCCCAAGCACCAGGCAGAGGCCACCTTGCTCTGTACAGGTGATCCCAGACAGGCTTGGGTCTCTGGGGGCGGGGGGGGGGGGGGCTTGGTCATTTCCACTTTCTGTTTTGTTTTCCTGACAGAACGGGGCCAGTACCGAATATTCTGAAACCTTTCTCCTTCCCTTCATTTTTAGAGCTATTTATTAATTGAAATAAGAATGTCCCCCACTCCCCGTCGCCGCTCACCTCGAACTTTCTTTTATCTGTTTAGCAGCCGCACAAAAGAGGCTGACAGTGACACTCATGTCTTAATTAACCGTGGAATGCCTTCTAGAACAGCTGTCACGATGCTTGTCACTTGAAAGCAAGCACAGTGACCCTGTTTGAAAATGAGAGAGAAACAAAACATACACAGGGGTTGGGGCGGGGGCGGGGGGGGGCTCAAAAAGTCGATCTAATCATGAGCCATCTTTGGCCTGCCTCAAGAGTTGTTTTATCTATTCTCCTTTATTCTCTTTTTTTCGTGAGCGCATAGAGATTCAAGCTGGGGATTTGAGCAAGAAGAAACCAGAGACACTGCATCCCCCCCCACATACCCCCCCACACCAGTCTTCCTGAGAGACACAGGGAAATGGTCTGAGATTAAGGATGACAGAGGGTTAAGACAGCATTCAGTTTTGTGGAAGAGGCAGGCTTGGATTTGCTTATGTAACTGAAATCGTTCCAGGCCCTTCTTGCCAGTGAATATCCGTGGGCCTCCGGAAGTCAGGAGCCTCCAGAAGTCAGGAGCCTCCGGAAGTCAGGAGCCTCCAGCCCTTGCCCACCCATGCAGGAATGTACCCCTTTATCCAATACACCCCAGCCCAGCTTCCTTCAGAGTTCCCAAAGACCTAGGAATGTTAAATTTAGGGTTAGCACTCTGCTTGCTCTTCTGGTCCCCCCAATGCTATCAGTGCTGTCTCTGGTCACCCCAAATAACACACCACCACGATTTTTTTTAGCCATGACATGCCCCAGCTTCATTATCCCTGTCCCGTCTTTCATTCCCGCAGCAGAACAGCGGCTGGTGCTGAAGTTAGGAACAGGGGTCTGACTCTGTGCGCATAGAGAACACAGGGGTCCGACTCTGTGCATGGAAAATACTGGATGCAGTGTAAACACTGACAGAGTCTAGAATTTGACACAAGTGTTCTTCCAGGTCAGAAGCCATCCCTCCTCCTCCCCCAAGGCATACAAAGCCCCTGGAAGAAAGAACTGGAGTGAGGAGGGTACTCACCTCTGCTCTGGGGAGACAGCCTCGTGTCCAGCACAGCAGTCACCTCTTGCCTTGACTAACGCTTGTGGGGAGTGTGCCTGGCATTTGTGGGGAGTGTGCCTGGCACTTGTGGGGAGCTCTGTCCAGAGAGGATACAGGCACAGTTGATGTAGCTATTGGCTTCTTTAAAATATGTTGCCACAGACACGTGGCATCTGACACACAATAAATAACATTGGTACCTACAGCTGCTCTGTAAATCCCTCCAGAACAACCCAAAACTGGTCCCAGTTCTCAGCTCAGTGTTGAGAATTAGGAGCACTCATGTATGTGAAGAAAGAAATAGAAGCAACCCACCAATTTCAATTTTTCTTTTTTTATCTTGGGTATGATATGGAGAGACAGACAGAGACAGAGAGAGACAGAAAGAGACTAAGATACCCAGAAGGAGAGAGAGAGAGAATATGCTTTCAAATCCCCAATGTTGATCTCTGGCTTCAACATGCACTTATGTATACATACACATACACTGTGAACACAACCTTTCATGTGCATGCACACACACAAAATAAAATCACCAATTGATTCTGAAAGTAATGCTTCAAAGGCTGGAAGATAATAGATAGAAAAGTAGTTCGAGTACCATCAAAAGCAAACTGTCATGATTTAATTTGGCCGTGGGGCACACCAATTCACAGCCCTGGGATTCAGTGGGGAGAAGATCGGCGGGTCTCAGTCTAGTCAGCCAGCCTTCTGCTTTGCAGCCGACACCCTCATGTTCAGCAGACTCAAAGGAGTGCGGGGAAACACTTCAAACATGGAGGAAAACGCAGCGATTCTTGACATGCATCAGGCCTGTGGGAACTGCCAGCTCTAGGTGGTTCACGGTCTCAGTACCAGTGGTGTCATCACAGGGCGGAGCTGAGGTTTGGGACATTACTGCGAAGTCACTCAGGACCTCAGTGTGGGGCAGGGAGCATGCCGAAGGCTTCACTGTGGTTCACGTGCGTCTCCTTGTGCCATCTCAGCAGTGGAACACGATCACCGTTTCCCTTCACTTGCTTAAAAAGAGCTTCTTAAGCTCTAACAACATAAACGCTTAGGACGTTACTGGGCTCAGTCAATAAATAAGTAAACCATTGGGTCTTTTAGATTAGGTATGCTGTGGGGAAAAATGTTACACACTGGGGAGATGGCTTAGCAGTTATAGCTCCCAAGCACAAGGACTGGAATTTGGACCCTCAGATCCCACCTAAAAATATGAAGTGAGTATGGTGGTCCAACTGGAATTTCAGCCCTAGAGGGCGGAGACTGGATATCCTCAGAGCAAGCTGGCTAATGAGACCCGCCCTAATGTCGTGCTTTGGGTTTAGTTGAAACCCAGGGTCACAATAATAAGGTAGAAGATCTGTGCATGATTCCCAGGCACACACACTCAAACACATCCGCGGGTGCACACACACATTTGCACATCACATGCAAACACACACATGCACTTACCTGACACATACAAACATGAAAAAGCTAAAAAAAAAAAAAACACGCATCATTAAGAACACCATGAGGGCTAGAGAAGTGGCTCAGGGGTTAAGACTCTGTCTTGCAAGCAGAAGGTACTGAGTTTGGATCCCATATCCCTGGTGGGCAGAGCCTGGGAAATCCCAGAGTGAAGCAAGAGGGAGGTAGAAGGGATCCAAGATGATGCCCGAAGTTACCTTGGTCCCCTACAGGGACACATAGTCCTCTCTCTCTCTCTCTCACACACACACACACACACACACACACACACACACACACACGCACATGTGAGGTTGTCAGGAATAATTTGAAGGATGCGGTGTGTGCCAAGGCCAGGTATCTTACATGTTTATATTTGCCAAAACCTATTGGAAGGTCACATGTTCCTTACTTTGTGGATTCTGGGAGAGTCGGGGAAATAAGATACTTGGCTCAGATCATACTTTGGTGGTAAGTGAGTCTGCCTGGCTCAGGCTCACTTAGCCTTGAGCTACCAAAGCTGTGGTAGCTGTGCTGACAGAAGTATTAAAATAGCCGGCCATGTGTTTCAACATAAATCTCCAACATGTCACTTCATGATTCCTTGGCAATCCCCGGGGACCTGCATGTGTCCGGGCCACCCTGCTTCGTGTGTCCTCATGGCGATTGCCTGAGCATCATTTACATATTAGCAGACATTGGTCCGCTTCCTGTTCCCCTCATTGAGACATCACCACTTCACTTCAAAACTGTCCATTTCTCTGCTGGTGAAGGACCCTCGGAATCCTGGACTTCATAGCATGTACTCAACCGAGTGAAAAAGTATGCTGCAATTTGCCAGTTGTTTTGTGGGCACGGGGGTGGGGGGGTGAGGGTGGAGGGCTGGTCCTCAAGATCCAGGCCTGTAATTGGAATTACTCAGAGACACTGCTACCAGTCGTGCCAGTGTCAAAAGGGCACTTGGTGCTTTTAGGAAATGACTAGAGGACTTGGTGCGGAGACTGGGCTTTGGTGGGCTTCACAAGGGGGGGCTCTGGGTCAGACGCCAGAGTACCAGAGCTGCCCTCAGTGCCTGGTTGGCTGGATTAGGCAGTCCTTGCCTACTTCTCAAGCCAGGGTTTGGCTCTGTGGTCTGACATTTGTAAAGTGGATATTCTATACACACATGGCCCAGATTTTGTTGACTCAGAGATTACTCAAACTCCATCTCGATAAAGCTCTATTTAATCTGGGTTTACTTCGTCGTCTGTTTAGTTCAAAGCGTGGGGAGTTGTTTTGGAAAGCAAGCTATGTCTTGCATGCCAAGGGTGCCCTGAACCAAGTTTCTACCTGGGGCATTGGTGAGAGGCGGTTTGGGCAGATGGTCAGGCCCCGGGTCGGATGTCTGGCAAGCTGACTGAAGATGGGGCTCCCTGGGAGAAGTGTGGCTGAGAGCTGCCGGGAGATGTTTGCTCAGGAAACTCCCATCTGGGTGACTTACCTTTCAGTCCTGACTCTGCAGCCTGTTACTCTGCTGGTTTCCCCTTCTCCTCCGAGCCGCGAAGGGCTCTCGCCCACGTGGGCCCTGCGGTCCACTCTGCCTTTCACGTGCCCTGTAGCTGCATGCAGCATTCCTCATCCTCCCTGGAGGGGGCTCGTGCAGTCTTTCCTGGCAGACCCTAAAGAAGGGTGGAAGAGTGAAACAGAGAGCCCTGGTGGGCAGCACGTGGGTGGGCAGGTAAGAGCTCGACTCTCCTGTCAGTTTGTCTCTTTGGCTATTTCCTTCAATTACACACACACATACACACACACACACACACACACACACAAGTACACACATTCAGACATACCTGTGACTACATATACACGCACACATACACAGATGTACAAATATACAAACACCCTGCTTCCCACACAGCCACACACACATGCACACATACTTGGACATGGAGATATATTTGTGAATACACATATGCATGGATGCAGAGACATATGCACCAACACATATGCATGCACACACAGATACATTCATCAACCCACCTGTACACACATAGCTACATATAAACATATACATGGAGACATACCTGTGAACACACATATGTGCAGACACACAGACACATGCACCAACACACATGAATGCACACATAGACATACACATCAGTGCACATAACTGCACATACAAATATACGTACACATGCACACATACACAATAACATGCGTGCATATACAAATTTACACATGCTTACACATGTACTCACACACATGTACGTGTACACAAGAACACTTACAAATGTACAAATAAGCACTTATATACATGCACACATTGAGACATACCTGTGAATACACATATATATATGCACACATACATAGATCTATAAATATGCAAGCACATACAAACATGAGAATATATATGTGTATATATATAAATACATATACACTTAGGCACACACATACAGGTAGACATGTAAGCACACAAAAATGCATATAAACATGTGCCTAGACAGACATTCATACATACATGCATACACAGATGCATATATTCATGTGTAAACACATAGACATACACATATGCATGCACACATACATATGTGCACATAGATTGACATGCACACATGCACACATAGGTTCCCACACACATATTCACACACACACACTGCCCTGAAGATCTGTTCTGGACGCTGTTGCATTTCTCATTCCTTTTAGCATCTCTGCTGGACAATCTGTCCCAGGCTCTCTCTCCAACCAGCCAGCCCGCTCATGAGGGTGAGAATGTTCCCCATGAGCTCTCCCCACGGTAACCCCTCTTGCTTATTTCTGTACTCCTGGTGGGGGAGGGGGATGATATCATTAGTCTGTTCTAGAAATGATAAAGCAGAGCCTCGTAGAGGTTAAGTAACTTGCTCAGGTTCACAGTGCTAGGAAGAGCCAGCTGCCAACCCACCTGTAGTGGCTGCGCAATGGAATCGAAAGACGTGCTCCGTTCTTAGGACTCGCACTAGTTAAATCGATTAAATGGGTTCCCTCTTGGAATTATTTAATTGGAAGACTGTTCATGGATTTCAAGTGCCTGAAGAATCTTTCAGTGCTGGAATTTAAAGCAGCAGGTAGACTGGGAAAGATCAGACTCAGAGGTTGGTCACTTACATCTCACCTGCAAAGAAGCAGCCATATGTGATGTACTGAGTATCAGCACTGAGGGGCAGTCATATGTGATGTACTAAGCATTAGCACTGAGGAGCAGCCATATGTGATGTACTAAGTGTCAGCACTGAGGAGTAATCATATGTGATGTACTGAGTATCAGCACTGAGAAGCAATCATATGTGATGTACTGAGTATCAGCACTGAGGAACAGGCTATATGTGATGTACTAAGCATTAGCACTGAGGAGCAGTCATGTGATGTACTAAGCGTCAGCACTGAGGAGCAGCCATATGTGATGTACTAAGCGTCAGCACTGAGGAGCAGCCATATGTGATGTACTAAGCGTCAGCACCGAGGAGCAGCCATATGTGATGTACTAAGTGTCAGCACTGAGGAGCAGCCATATGTGATGTACTGAGTATCAGCACTGAGAAGCAATCAGATGTGATGTACTGAGTATCAGCACTGAGGAACAGGTATATGTGATGTACTAAGCATCAGCATTGAGGAGCAGACCATATGCGATGTACTAAGAGTCAGTACCAGATCCGTCACTGAGGCATGTACGTGCCAAGCGAGATGCCTGTGTCTGGCAAGAGCATATTTTCAAAGGGTCTCGTGGAAACCAGAAAACCTGGGGACACAGATCTCGCACAGGAGGATGAGGGTGATACCTAATGCCAGGGGGAGTATCTGTCAAAGACATCCACTCCTCAGCTCAGCGTGGTGACCCATGCTTGTGACCTCAGCCCCCAAGACGCAGAGGCAGAGGATAGACCACCGCTTCAAGACCAGCCTGATCTATATATTGAGTTCCAGGCCTGCCAAGAGTACAAGGTGAGACCCAGTGTCAGAAACAAACATCCATCGGGGCCAGCGAGATGCTTGCAGTTAAGGCGTCTGTTTGCAAACCTGGGGACTTGAGCTGCAGTTTCAGACCCATGAAGCGGGAGGAGAGAACAGGTTTCAGAAAGATTCTCTCTGACCTCTACTTACCTCCCACGTTAACATTCTATTATTTATTTACTTATTTATTGTGTGTGTGTGTGTGTGTCCTATGGAGGCATCGTGTGTCCTATGGAGGTTTAAGGGTGACTTCGAGAATCATCCTGCATTGCTTCTACCTCCTTTTTGCTTCACTCTGTTATTTCCCAGGCTCCGCCCACCAGGGCCAGAAGTGCAGGCCACTGCCTTTTTCACCTGGAATTTTTTTTTTCTTCCATGGGATCTGGGATCCAAACTCAGGACCTTCTGCTTGCAAGGCAGAATCTTAACCTCCTGACCCATCTGTCCAGTCCCACATGTGCCACATTATGCACAAACTCATTGTCTTTCCCTTCCTCTCCTCTTGAATAAATACACTTAAATCAATCAATGAAAGTTTGTTCACTTTCCAGGGAGTGACCATTGGTGATGTCCAAGATGTTTGGGCAGAACAGCGGAGGGTGGCCATCTGGGTGTGGACAAGATCTTGCCAGATGACCCTCTCATGGGAATCAATGTCAGAGTCTGTCTCCTTACCTCTAGGACAAGCGGGTCTTCTGTCTACACTAGCTTAGTAAACAGAGGTAGACTTCCCTACCCAGTTCTAGAAACTTCACAGCCTGTGCGGCAGAAAACGGGTCTTGAGGATGATGGTATTAAGACAGTTAAACAAAAATGACCTACTACTACCAAAAAACTGAAGACACGAACCCTTATGGAGTTCTTGTCCTTGCTGAATGAACAAATTGAGTGCTGAGTATTCCTTGCATGTGTGTGTTGGGGGTGTGCTTGTGTGCGTGCACGCATGTTGCACGTATGTGGGCATGGAAACCTGAGGTTGACATCAGGTATCCTCTTCTATCTCTCTCTGCTTTTATGATCAAGGCAGAGCTTCGCCGTTGAAGCTGGAGCCTGCCCGTCAACCAGGTTAGCTGGCCAGCTCGCCCTGGGGAGCCCTCGTCTCTGCCTCCCGAGTCCTGGGACAGCAGGCAGCTGTCACGCCTACCTGGCTTTGACGTGGGGCTCTGGAGATCTGAACTCTGGAGTATTGTGCTTATGCATCAGGCACCTGAGCCATTGTACTATCTCCTCAACCCTAGCAGTTAATTCTCAGGGACAGAACCCCACGCGGACAGAAACAAGCAAACAAACAGAGCTCAGGTGAGCTTAATCCAGCTTCTAATGGCTCCCAGGGTAGCTGGCAAGACAGGAAAAGGATTGTTCTCATCTCCTGGCAGTGTAGACCAGTCTCCCAACACACACACCACCAAGTGCTGGGAGCAGTTCATCTCCACCCACAGACACTGCTGGGAAGGATAGAATTTATTTTATTCTTCCTTCCTTTCTTCCTTTCATTTTCCCCAGGAAGTCTCAGCCTAAGGACATACTAAGCTCCCACAAGATGCCTAGCAATTGAAGGAGCCATTCAGGGAGGGAGTGTGTGCCGGGAGGGGGAGGTGCGTGGAGTCAGGAGAAGTATATTTTCTAAGATTTTCCGATACTAAAACCCATTTATGACTGTTGAGAAAAATCTGGCTGGCGGAGGATTTAGCTCTCGCTAATCCTTCTGTGACTTGTTTTGACAGGGCCTTTACTGGAGATTTTCTCAGGAACTTTGGTGCGCTCAAAAGGAGCAATTACGGAATTGCCCTCTGGTACCTTTTGCTCCATCTTGCTTTTATTTTATTTTTCCAAATAGATGTCAGCTAATGAACTTCAGCTAGGTTCCAAAAGAGTGAATTCCGTCAGGACCGTTTCTAGAAGTATTTACCGTCCAGATTCAGCAGGGGTGCCTGGGTTTTCTTAGATGTCCTGTTCATCGTTTATTCTCCCCCCCCCTTCCCCTGCCCATGTGTCAGGGGCCTGTGTGTCACATAGCCTTAGCAGATCCTCTGCCGGCTATGGAAGCAGAACCTTGCTTTTCACACACAACACTGCCCTTCTTGGCAGAAGACAATTACAACTCCCTGCTTGAGCAATGAACCAGCACAGAGACCTTGCTTTTAATTTAACTTAATTTAATTTAACTTTTTATATTTATTTGTTTATTATTACATTTCTTTGCCTAATCATATAAGCTCAATAGGTACCCCCTTTTTCTCCCCCCTCCCTTCCCCTGTTGTCCTCCATTGCACTCTCCCCCCCTTCCCACCCTTCTTCCTTCTCACCCCTTTTCCTTCTCTCCTCTCTTGGTGCTTCCTGCTTTCTCCCTCTGTTTATGTGGGCGCTGAATTTCTTTTGGAGTCGTCCACACTAGTGAGGGTTCAGGACTCGGTGGCATAGCTTGGGGCCCCTTCTTGGGCTGTGCGCTAGTATGGGGACTGTTTTTATTTTATTTTACTTTATCTCTTAACCTCCTGGCTCTTACTCCGCTCGGCGTTAGGTTTCCGGAGGGCACCGTGGTCCTGAGCACACGGCTCACCTGCCCGTGCCGGGGACCTGTGTTTGCCTTCTTGGGCCTGAGTTGCTTTCTTGCTGACCCAGCTGTGGAGGGTTTTCTGGGTGCCACCTTGTATCTTCCACATTTTAATTCAGTCCCCCACGAAGAGAGGCTTACAGATGTCTCTCCAGCCCATCAATTCCTAAAGTGTGGTCTCCCGACTCAGGCCCTGCCAAGTGCCGGCTATAAGCTGACCGGGGGCTGTGGAGACAAAACACATCAGTAAAGCACTGGAAGCAGGAGCCCTGGACTTAGTTTCCCATGAGGTCATGTAATTTTTGGGGGGGAGGGCGGGTCAGCACAGACCTATAATTCCAGTGTTGGGGAGGCAAAGATGGGGATCTAGGGACTCAGTGGCCACCTAGTGTAGCCTAATCAGTGACCCCCTAAATCCAGGGAGAGACCCTGTCTCAATAAAAAGGGTGGGAGACTTGGGAAATGGCTCAAAGGCTAAATACAGCCTTTGCCACAAAAGCAAAAGGACCTGAGTTCAGATCCCTAAGATTCCTATTTAAAAATGTAAAAATGCCGGGTAGAAATGGCACCTGGAAGGTGGAGCCTGGGAAACCCTAGAATAAAGCAATTAAAAAGCAGGACAATCAAGGATGATTCCCAGTGTTGGCTTTCAGTCTTCGCAGGGACTCATGTTCAAGTGCCCGCTTATGTGTGCGCACACACACACACACACTCACACACACACACACACACACACACGTGTGCGCACACACGCACACTCACTGTCACTCAGAAAAAAGGGGTGTGGAAAGTATTTTAGGAAGGTCCCCTGTGTTGACCTCTAAGCCTGCTCACTGTGCATGTGCGCCTACATACATACATGTACACAAAGATTATTGTTTTAAAAAATTAATGATAGAGAACAATGAGGAAGACATGTTATATTGACCTTTGTCCTGAGCACACACCCATACACAGAAACACATGTGCACACACAAGCATGTACCTGCATTCTCACACATACACATATGCATGAGTACAAGGATTTCACAGTAAAGATGGGGTGTGGCTAAGGAAGACACCCCGTGTCCACTCTGTCCTGAAACACATATGGACACATGTGCATGTACACATATAAGTAAACACATAAGCATATTTATACACACACCATACATTTATACACCACATACACAGCACCACAAACACACCCACACATCCAGACTCACATCACACACACGCACATATACACCCACGCGCATGCATACCACACACACATACATATATGCACATACACACATACATATGCACACATATACATGTACACACATGTACATACACTCATATGTGTACACATATGTACATTCACATACACACAAATATACACACACATGCATGCTCACCATATACACACATGCACGCACACATACACATGTGCACACACATGCATGTACACCACACACACACGCACACGCACACACACACACACACACACACAGAGGAGTTTCCTTTTCTCAGCTGCTCAGAAATTCAACTGCACACTAGCTGCTATGATCTCTTTTGGGGGGGATCAAGTGAACACCCAAAGTGATAAGGAGGAAGGGTAGGAGAGGGCTCAGTGGTCCAGAATCTTTGCAGAGAAACCAGAACGAAATGAGAAGTAGCCCGACTCTTCCCCTTAGAGAAACAGGCTCCCAGCCTCCTCCCGCTCGCTGCGCCTGGGTCTCTGAAGGCACAGGGGCGGGCACTGTGGAGGTGAGCAGAAGGACAGCTGCCAATTGCTGTCAAGTGTCCTGGGGCAGACGTTAAGGACGGCGCCCTCCTCAGTGAGCCTGTGGCTCCAGTCGGGGGAATTCGCGCACCTTCCGCCAGTGTCCCCGTGTCCCCGGGTGACCTGGTAAAGCGGGTTGTCACAGGCGCCTGTGCCTCACGGAGCCACCCCCAGGCTGTCTTCAAGTCCCTTGGGCCAAAATCAACTGGAAGGGTTTGGGGTGGATGGCAAGCCCAGGCTAAGTGGGGGCAACTTCTCTGCGTCCCAGAGTCTCATCAAACGTTGGGGAGACCCTGCAAGGTGTGGCAGGCAGGCAGCACATTTCGTGTTCAGGAAGGGACACCGTGCAGTCCTGTTGTGTTCCAGCCACGTTGATGTAAGAGTCACGTGGCAGCTGGTCCAGCCGGTGCGGTGCCAGCTTTCCTTCCTGCCTGTAGGTCTCCTGAAATTGGAACCCACTGGAAAGTTCTTTTCACAGTAAGACGGGGAAAGAGTTTATCTCATGAAACCTTTCCGAGTATATTGCTTTCTCAGGAGAGGTTCAGTTTCCAGGATGTGAAGGTTGTTCCTCTGGTTGCTGCGATAGTGTGCGGTCAACAGCCCCTTCGGGAAGAGAGGCTTTATTCTGGCTGATGCCCCGGAGGACGTCCTGGTGGCGGCAGGAGCGCGAGGCAGCTGGTCACGTGGCATCCACAGTCAGGAAGCAGAGAGGGAGATGACTGCGGGTGCTCAGCCTGATTCTCCTTTCCATGCAGCACAGAACCCCAGCCCATGGGATGGTGTTGCCCACACTGAGGATGGGCCTTCCAATTTCAGTTCACACCCCCCACACTAGTTAAATCCCTTGCAGACATGCTCAGAGCCTTATCTCTGTGGACTCTAGATCCACAGTAATAGCCAACACACGAGTGAGAAATGAAAGACGAAACTGGAGAATATCCCTCACCTTCCTGCCCAATGCAGAGCAAAACTTCCTTTTACTGTGTTAGCAGCCCGGCCACCAGCACTGACTGGGAGTCAACATAGCTGGGAGTTTTGGAGTTATACAGTAGAGAACCGTCTCCCTGTGAGACCCTCCCACGAATTTCAGTACTCCTGATTTAGAGTCTTAGGGGGACATGATTCCAAAGGAGGATGTGATTGGGCAACCACAAAACCTAGGAATTCCTTAACCAGCATTGCTGTTATTAGTCCGCAGGATGGGGACATGGCTCAATGGGTAAAAGTGTTGGCTGTGCAAGCGTGAGGACCTGAGTTCAAATCCCCAGCAGCTATGTAAAAAAAAAAAAAGTCAGGTGTGTTCCAGCATGCCTGAAGCCCAGAGCGGTTGGGGATGAAGATGTGAGGATCGCTGGGACTTGATGGTGTCAGCTGGGTGCAGGCCAGTGAGAGACTGTGTCTCAAGGGAATGGGATGTAAACACACGTCTTTGCACATATGTATGCCCTGCACCCTTAAACCACACATGTGCACATATGCACACACAAACATGCACACACATGCTTGCAAGCATGCACATACATACAAACATGCATGCACATTCAGCCGAGCAGAAAGCTTCTGGGAGGAGATGTCCACAAAGCCACATCATGGAAAACTGGAGCTGTTGCTGCAGAAGGAGAAGCAACTCTCTAGACTCAGAGCGAAGGAAGAAGAACAGAGGCAGGAAATGGCACGGAACATGCCGCTTGTGCCATGATAGAGGGTCTCCCGGGGAAGAGTTAAGGCTGGGAAGATGGCAGCAGGCAGATCGCTGGGGCCTGGGCTCTGGAGGCTCCGCCAGCCCTGCGTGTCCCCCAACTCACCTTGATGGCCCTGAGCGCTCCTCCTGCCCCCTGACACCTTTCTCCTCCCAGCTCTCGTTCTTTTGGAGGCCAGCTGAGTCCTTTCCTCACCTCTGCCTGGCAGCCTGGCAGGTGCCAACTCTTCCCTGACCCGATGGAGTCCCTGTCGGTGCCCTTCTTTGCGTGGAGAAGCCCCTGTCCAGTTTCTATGCTTTATATCCACGCCTCGCTGTTCGCTGGCCCCTCAGGCTCTCTGCGCTGTGCACACGTGTGTTCATACATCCACACTCACGTGCATCTAGACACTGTGTAGATGTGCGCACACATGAACGTGCACGTCAACACACGTGTTCATACATGCATATGGATACAATGTAGATGTGCACATACATGAACATTCATGTGTACACAGCTCAGATATACATACAGATGCATATGCCTGCATACATGTGCCTATGGATATGTGCACAGTGCAGATATGTACATATGTACATGTGCATGCAGATGTGCATTTGCATGTGTACACAATGCGGATACGTGCATGCATGAGCATTCGTGTGTACAGTGCAGGCATGTACACATGTGCATGTGCATGTATACACAGTGCAGATACATGCATGAACATTTATGTGCACAGAGTGCAGATATGTGCTCACACACGTGTGCATGTGTACACAGTACGGACATGAACTCGTACACATGCGAATGTGTATGTAGCGCAGATGACACACACACACACACACACACACACACACACACACACGCCAGACATGAAGCTCACATCCAAAGTGCTTGGGGAAGCAGCTTAATAGCCCCATCCATCAGACAGCACACGGACCTGCTAGAGGAAGGAAAATGGCTCATTTGCAGGTTCCTATTGGCTCCCAGGCGGCAAAGGGTCTTTTTGAGGCTCTAATGGGCAGGCAGCTGGTTCTAACAGCGGAATCCAGTGTCCTTGATCTTCCTGAGACATCTCCCCCCTGTTTTGAACGTTAGCGGCGGTGCAAGCCCTTCCCAGGGAGAACTGTGAATCCTATTCAGTGGCCTCCCTGTGATTTGGACACGAACAGGGAGCGCTCTCTCTGCCTAATTCCCTTTGGAAGCCCTCCCAGCCCACTGTTGGGACTTCAGAGAGAGTTCTGCATTAATGTCTTCTGCTCTGGTTTCAACTTGGTTTTGTGATCTTAAAATAGATGGAATTACCACGGCCGCCATTGTTCTGCCTTGAACTCAAAAGTCTCCAGCCAGTACTTCTAAAAAGTTAATCCTTTTCTTATTTGCAAGGATCCCGGGCCGCAGTTGACAAAGAAATATGCTAAATTATTTATAATCCAGGATTACTGCAACACCCCAGAGTCCCAGCCTGCGTGTCCCAGGGTCTCTAGGCTGCTGAGATGGAGAGTCCTCGGCCACCCCTCGTCCATACTGCGCTCCACTGACCCTGGGAGGGTCCCTTGGGGGGGGGGGCAGGCGTTGTCAGTGCCCTGACCAGGGACATGTAGGTTCCACTCTCAGCATGGCCCCACCATGATCCATGTGCTGGCCACTCCATGCTGGTCTATGAGCAAAGAGACCACCTTGATGGAGTGGACAGGTGGTCCAGCCAAGACTGGCAAGCGTGGGAAATCTTTCGTGTTTATGGCTTGGTCTCTGCATTTTTCTTTTCCTTTATTTTTACATGCATACACATACACTGTGTGTGTGTGTGTGTGTGTGTGTGTGTGTGTGTGTGTGTGTTCGATGGCACTGTGTCCATCGAATGGTCCCTGTGGAGGCCCAAGGGCAACATCAGAAATCATCCTGGATTGTTCTACCTCTTTATTGCTTTGCTCTGGGGTTTCCTAGGCTCTGCCATCCAAAGCCACAATTGAAGACCATGGCCATGTCTGTCCAATGCTTTTACTTAAGGTCTAGGGATCTGGATTCAGGTCCTCCCCAGCGCCACCTCTGTGTTTTCTAAGAGGACTTTGCACAGGCCGTAGCAGCGGAGGTCCACGAGACGTTTTTAAGGACTCACCATTCTGCTTTTGACTTTGAGAAAACTCATGGGGTTTTGATGCTCCCCTGTGAAATGAGGGAAGCCAGAATAAGTGATCAACACTGTGACCTCGGTCCTCACATCACGTGACCTCGGTCCTCACATCACGTGACTTCTAAGGAGGACGGAGAAGCCACAGGGTCATGAATGATGCAGATGATTAGAAGACACTGGCCCCTGATCTTGAAGAGATGAAGCCTGAGGATTTGACTAGGACTTGCCTTGAAGACAGAACTTTCCAGAGCCTGTGGACATGTATAAAAGACACCATTTTCCCTTTTAAGTTTGGGAAGCGACACGCAATGCGGTTTTATAAGCTCTCGCTGTGTCAAAGTCATTTCCAGGTTCCAGAAGTAAGCTTCTTACGCGTTGGGTCGTTTTGCATCCACTGTCATTGCGAAAGGGTTGCTGGGATTCACCTTTCCAGCAGCGCTGCGTCTTGGTGTCTGCGTGTGACTCCACAGGCAGAGAGGTACCCAGGTGTCCATTTACCCTTGCCATGGGTGAGGTGGGGCAGGGCTGCGGCCCGTCAGCACTGAGCTGTGGTGATTCCTGATTCCATGCACAGCTTGGGCTTTCTAAGCACTCAGCGAAACTGGAATCTGCCCAGCTGGGGCCTCTGTGCCTCTGTCCCCGGCCTGCACACGCACGGTTTATCTTCAGACATCTTTGCCTCTCCTTCCTACCCTGATCCATAGCTGGCCCGTCCCGATGGAGCAAAGGGCGTGGATGGCAAGACCCCTCCCTGGGGCCTGAGAGGTGGGGATGAAAGGGTGCGCCAGGGTCCCTGAAAGTGATCACTTTCCATCCCTGTCGGCTCCTTTCTTTCCCACTCAGCCCCCCACGGGCCTCCCCTGTGCAAGAAGCATCCCAGGGACCCTCCCCCCCATCTTCTTCTTCCTGCTTCACAGCAGGAAGCGGAGGGACAGGATTCTGTGGGACACAGAGAGACTGGCAGGGGTGGGGTGGCAAGACGAGGTCCCCCAGGTGCCTCTTTGCCTCGCCATCTCTGGCGGCAGGAGTGCTGTTTCCTATGCCGAGGCTGTCCTGGCCGGAACCCCAACCCCTCAGCATTGTGCCTCAGGGCAGGACCTAAAGGACCGGCTGACTGGCTCACACAAGCTGACAGCTTTCTGCCCTTCCTCAAGGGCCCCGCTGATTGACAGGCACCTGCCTGAACTCTTAAAGGGACAGAGGATTGTGAGGAGAGCTGGAAACACGTGGGGCAGAGAGGGCCAGAAGGAAGTCATCCCCCACTGTGCGCAAATGCAGTGTGGAGGGTCCGTGTGCTGCCGCCCCTCCGGATGTAGTTGGCTGGGGACAAGGGACGATTAGATGCTTATCTGAGGTGATGGCGTACATGAGTGTACATATGTGTGTGTGTGCACGTGCATGTATATGTGTGTGTGTGCATGTGCACATGAGTGTATGTGTGTGTGCGTGTACGTGCGCATGAATATGTATATACATGTGTGCGTGCATGCATGCATACATACATGCACACACATAAATGCACGGTCCTTTTCTCTCCCGGTCTGACCCCATATTCCCCTTTTTCCCTCACTATGAAAGAATCTGATAGAATAACCTCTAATCCATCTGCTGCCTTTGTTCCCGCCCAGCCCATGGCCAGGTTTCCAACCTGACAGATGTGGGTCCACCCAGCCGGGACCCTTGTTCAGAGGAGGAGCTGACAAGCAAGCAGGCCACAGAGTCCATCTTGTGATGGACTGTCCACCAGGCCAGGACAGGCTGGAGCGGGAGGCGACGGTTGGTGACAGCAGGGCCGAGCAGCCAGGCAGACGCCATCCTGCATGGGGAGGAACCATCCTGCTCCTTTCTTTCGGTTTCTCATTGTCTGACTCTTCCGATGCCAGGCGGCGGAGGTGCGCTGCGAGGTGTGTTAGTCCTGTGTTGGACCTCTCTGCCTCCTGCTTGTGCCCGCAGTCAGCCACTGGCAGGGCTGGGGTGCAGGATTTGCATAAACACACACCCACGGCCTGGATTAGGGTTTTAAAACCACCAATCTTGAGTCGGATCTTGAACCAGAGGGAGAGGGCTATTTTTATGAACTCCTTCCTACCCTCTGTCCACCCTATGCTGAACAACTGCCATCGTAAGACCACAAGAAGTCATACGTCCTCGGATCGTCATCCTGCATGCATGGACAAAGTCTCTTTTGTAGCATTTCTTCCTCTTGATTCCCCACCCTTTCCTCCCCGTCCTCTGCTATGGGCTGCACTACGCAGAACTCCTTGGCTCTGTGAGCTTGGGTTTAATCCTGGGACAGTTCTTCCACAGTCCTCATGTCTGAAATTCTGGTGGGGACCCAGTCGGGCTCCCCTTTGTCATGTCCAAGGCAAGCATCGGGAGTGACAGCGTGGCTGGAGTGTGGGGGAGCAGGATGGAGAGGGTGTCAACAGGCTAAGTAACTGTTTCCTCAAGCCACAAAAGGCTGCAAATCTTATATGCTTTATATCTCTGTTAGAAGATTACACATGAGAGAGACACTAGAAACCATTTATGTGTGTGTGTGTGTATGTGTGTGCACATACTCATACATGCATTTGTGTGCCTACCCATACATATGTTTTCACATGTGTGTGGAAACATGTGCTATGTTGTATATATGTGTAAGCATGTGAAGGCCGGAAGAGGTGGTACCCACTTATTTTATTTTTTGAGACAGTTTCTCACCAGCCTGGAACTTTCCATGTAGGCTACGCTGACTGACAGATGAGGCCCAAGGATTGGCCTGTCTCAAACTCAGATCCTCTCACTTGCATGAAAAGCACTTTGCAGACTCCACTGTTTCTCCAGCCTTGAAACCTTCTGATTCTAGTGCTTTCTCTCCCTGCCATCTCCTCTCTTGTCAAGTATGCCGCTACCAGATAAGCTGTATTTCTTCTCATCTCCTTTAGTTTCATTTGTTAGAATCCGATGCCAAGCAAATATCCTCCCAAAGTCTTAGTGACTATTAAGGAAGACGGCTGTGTGGCCCAAGAGTCTGAGACAGAATCACCGGAGATACGGTGGTGGCTTTCTGAATCTCGTTTGCTTCTTGTGAATGGAAGGAACCTTAAAGCTTTTACAGTCGTCCAAGTCTGTACCACAAATGCTTGGGGCAGGTGCAGCCAGACCCTTTCCAACAGAGACTTGGTTGTCCAGAATGGAATTTTAGCTATAAAATAAACTCGCTGCCAAACCTGGATAAGGATGTGGTAATTTGAGCCGTGTCTTGAGTTGTTCTTTGAGACTTTTAAACTTGCCAACTGTTTATGCAAGAGAAGTTGCTTTTCCCGGTGACTTCCACGGCCTCCTCAGGTGGAGATCAAAGCCGTCCTTATTGACCCAGCAAATGGGTTGAGATGTTTTACGGGGGGAGCCCAGGTGCACTGAAAACTGGGTGGCCCTGGGCAGACGGACTCTGTAAGGAGTTTAGCAGGAGCTGGGGCAAGAAAAGGGCCCCCAGGAACTCCCAGGCTTGGAATTCAGGCCTTTCATGTGGGTTATTTCTGTCCTTGGTTAAAGATGTTACAGCGGGTAGCTTAGGAGACCTAGTTCCTGCCGCAGCCCCCTCGCTGGCGGCCGTGTGCGGAGATGAGGTCACCTGGTCGTCTTCGTTCACTCGCGTGCCCCCTCTTTCTTGCCGTCTCTCATCTCAGACCTCCTCCATCTTTGCGTGGCCGTCGTGTGGATAGTGCAGATGTCTCGGTGGTCTGCCTTTTATCAGACCACGTTGCCTGATTTTATTCAGGAATGTGCATCGTTCGGGGTCTGGAAGTCTGTCTCTTGCCCAAGAAGGACCACAGAATATCAGCTGGGTTTCTTTTAAAGATGCTATGGCAGTTGCCTGCATGGCTGCCGATAAATGACCATCAAACGGCTTCAGGGAACAAGGGTTTACTCTCTCTTACGATTACTGGTTCCAGTTCTCAGTCCAGCTTGACGGGAGAGCACGCACCAACACCAGGGCCGAGGGAACTGGCCACACCATCACCACATAACAGCTGAAAGAGGGGCGATCCTTACTTGCTAGACCAGCATGTCTAGCCAAGTGTACACAAGAATGTCGCCTTCCTCAACCAGCTCTCTGTATTTTAATCACCTGTTCGGGGCCTAATCCCATCCACCATGGGCTGGGTCTTCCCCATCAGCTAGACAATCTCCTGCAGATCTGCTCTGGGCTTAACCCAACCACTAACTCTCCACAAATATGCCAGTGCTCAAACCCTCAACGTCAAGTTGACACCTGTGCCTAGCTATGACAGATGCCTTCCCCTTGGGGCTGGCAGATGTGTTAGGGACCAGCTGGTGCTTGCCACACAAGCATGAGGATCAGAGTTCAAATCCTCGGTGCCCATGTAATGCTGCATAATCACTTTCCACACAGAAGATGGGGAGAGGGGATCCGTGGAGTAAGCTGGCCAGGTCGACGAGCCAAACTATCAAGCTCTGGGTTCAAGGGAAAGACCCCTGTCTCAACATACAAGGTGGAGAGCAACTGAGGAAGACCCCAGACATGAACTGTATGTCCACATTGCATGCGACACCACACACATGTACACACACAAAGATGCTTTGCTTTGTCTGTGCTCAATCCCGGTGACATGATAGAAAGGAAAGAACCAGCTCCACAGAACCCTCCGATTTACACGTGTGTGCCAGCGGGCACATGTGCCCCCGGCCCACCACACTGTACGCACAAGAAGAAATAGGTAATTAATTTTTTAAGATGTTCCTCAAAGTTTGGGGGAGATAAACCAGACAGGAGAAGAGGTTTAGATAGAAAACACTGGAAAGAACCTTAAAATAAACCCAAGACCTTTTCTTAATTTTTCCTTTCACTTCTGCTTTTCTCCACCTTGAAATCTTTTGCTCTTGCCTGATGCACACACGTGACTTTATCATTTTAGATTTCTTTTCTAACATCAAATAGTCAAATGCATAAAATCATGCAGCTATCTCTCTCTTTCTCTCTCTCAACCTAGGTGACGTAAGGATTCTGCTGGTCTAGGAAAACGATAGTGATACTTTTTTTTTCCTGGGGTGCAGCCCCAGAGAGGGATTTGTGGGGGGACAAAACCATCCACAGAGCATGCACGGACTGTATTCAGAAGTCCTGGTCACCATTGGTCTCTTTAGATTGTTCCAGAAGCCAGGCTGTCTCCTTCCTCTGTCTCTCTCTCTCTCCCTCACTTTTTTCTGTTCTATCTTGAGTTCCACAGTGCCTCTCTTTTATTCTGTCAGCTGCAGACACACATCCAGTTGAACCCCTCTCTCCTCTTGCCCCTCTCAACCCAACAAGAGCTACCCGGCCTGCAGGACGGCGACATCCTCAGGCCTCTGGTTCCACTCTAGCTTCTCTGTCGCTTTAGCTCCCCGTGTCCCCAGTGGGAGAAAGAATCCCTTGAGGGAAAAGTGCAGCGAGCTATATCCACGAGCTGGCGCGCGCCCCGTGGGCGCTGAGATTTTACCCTGGTGCGCTGAGCACATCACTGAACCCCTCAATTACTTCGTGCGCACAGCTTCCCAAACTCAGGTGCCTTCGCCTCAGTTCCTTTCTTCTCTGCTCTCATTTTCCCCTCTTTCTTCAATCTCCCTATGTTCTTTCATTTTTTTTTTTTTGGAACAAGAAAGTTTCACGCTTTCCACTCATATCAGTACACGTGCAACGAAGAATGCTTGAAAAACCGGCATCAAGATGACAGATGCTGATGTCTGTAACTCCGCCCCTCGCTGCTCACCACATCCGTCCACTCGGCTTACTTGTTCTCCAATAATTATTACATGCAGACTCTGTGCAGCCTTAAGATGTAGGGTGATTGACCCCTCCCTCACTGTGGTTTCCTACTTTTATTACATCTACCTTTGAATGTGCTCTTATAACAAGACTCCAGTTTAACAGCTTTTTGTCTCTGGCCAGGGGGTGACATACAATGCCCATCAGGATGGAGTGAAGGGCATTGCAGGAGCAGCAAAACTGCAAAAGAAAATCAACAAACCACAATCCAGAACTTCAGAGACTCTATATCAACCACCTAGAACTAGGCCAGCTTAGTCTCTCCCCATCCTGAAGCTCAGAGAAATTTGCGGAAGAGGGGGCGGTAAGAGTGTAAGAGCACAAGGATGGGAGGAGCAATGATTTGCAAGATACTCCTTTTAGAGTATCTAAAGGATACTCTAAAGGGCCGAAGTTAGGGCCGAAGCAATCATAATTGGACTTTGCATGCCCTGCGCAATGTCCAACACATTATTGACCTCAAAAAGTCTAGCATCTGCTAAAGGCACCAAGATCCTTGGAGGCAAGGGATTGACAGCCACAGTAGTGTTCCTATGCTTAAGGGGAACACAGGAAGGGGTTCAGGGAAATGCCACTGGGTCCTTGCACGTCATTGGAGAGGAGGACCAAGAGGAGAGTCTGGTATGCACATTAAGGGACTCTCTGGGGATTGGGGGGGGAGGCACTGAGGGATGGGGAGGGAGGGGTGAGGGGAGGGGGAGCAGGGGGTTCCGGGGGAAGAGGAGGGAGGGAGGGAACTGGTGCACCTATTAAGTTTGTATGAGCGGAAATAATAATAAAAAATGTTATTAAAAAAAAAGATGTAGGAATACTGAAGAGACCATAAAGCAAAACCTCCAACCTGGCGGGCTTTGCTTTAGTGTGGAGATCAACACTGCAATATGAGTGTTTTTAAATCACCATGCACCAGCCCCTCATGGACATACATTTAGGGCTCCGTGAACATTCTTCTTTCTCCACTTCTGTCTGTCTAAGACTCAAACCCAGAGCCTTGCACTTGTTCCCACTCAAGTGCACCCACAGCTTTCCCTAAAGACCACTTCTTAACATAATCCATGTACTTTATCTCAGCCAAACCATCCTGTATTAAATTAATCTTAGCATCATCATTTTTTTTTCCTGCCAGCACTTCATATTCTTAAACGTACACTTTGCCCACGTCCTCATTCCCTCGGCTGAAATATTTCTAGACGATTATTAGTCGGCCAGCAGCAGGTCATGTTTGGAGACTGTGTGTACACGCTGCCAGGCTGTGTTCTAGAAGGATCTGTCCCCTCCCCTACTCCACAGCAAGGAAAGTAGAGTCATCCTTTGAGCCAGAAGCATAAACCATGGTAGGTGGTGCAGCGTTTCAAGGAGAAAATAGCTTCTTACTTGTTCTTATAAAATCAATAAACATGTAACTGTGAGATGGAGACATCGTTCTGGGAGGGAACTTTCTGAGCAAGACACAGCATTCGCCGTGGTCCTACTGCAGGGGAAAGGGATCACAAATTGTGTTTAGAGGGTACATTCTTCGGGCTCGTTTTTTTCTGTCGCTCAACTTTATGTAAAGAACAGGCTTCTGACCATAAATATGCTATAGAAAAAACACAGAATCTACTACTCCAGTACTCCCCCCCCCTTACCTCCTTCCACTCTCTCTCCCATCCTGGCCGTGGCTCAACAGGTTTATCACTGTACTTCATTTAGACCTTTGCTTTGGAGAATCGCCTTGGGCTTTGTAAACACATAGCAACACCCTTTACCTCTGTCTATCAAAGTTCAATGGCGGTTGTGCTCATTAGATAAATATAAATGACAACTGAAGGCTGAAGTCTGGATACATTTGTGAAGAATTGGTAGTTAATGGAAACCCAGAACAAGCCTGTGGGAGATTGACTGATTGATTGATTGATTGATTGATTGATTGATTGATTGATGTGGAAAGAACCAGCTCACAGTGGGCAGGACCATGCCTGTGCGCGTAAGATGGAGGAAGCTGGCTTAGTAAGTTGCCGTTCTTCCGCACACATTGGCAGTTTTGCTGTCCGATGAGTGAGGTTTGTCCCTCCCTCAGCCATCCCTGTGGATATGGTATAGCCGGTTTCCCCGGCTCCTGGTGCTCGTAGGAGGTCTTCTGCCCAGCTGGACTAAGCACTGTAATCAAACTGTAAGCTCTTTGGTCATGACTTTATGGGCAACCTGAAAGCGAACTGCAACTGTCTTCGTTGCCTTTCTGTCACCGATAAAATACCCTGGCAAAAGTTACCTAAAGGGGGCAGGATTTATTGTGGCTGATATTTAAGGGCAGTCAGTCCATCATGGTGAGCAACTCCAGGTAGCAGGGGCTCGAAAATCGCTTGCTCACGACACATCCACAGTCTGGTAGCAGAGCACAATTACTCTTGGTGCTCAGCTCACTTTCTCCTTTTTATGAAGTACAGAATCCAACCCGGGTTTTCCCTCCCCTATTAGCCTAATCAAGACAGTCCCTCACCGACAGGCACGGGGACTAAATAATTCTACTCTGGGGTGTCTGGAGGCTTGTCTCCTAGGCGATTTCAGAAGCTATCAAGTTGATAATCAGTGCTAAGCACCATGAGGATGTGCCCCACTCTTAGCAGTAATCCAGGGTATCTTTTAGCATTGTCACTTGGGTGAGGGGTAGGGGGAGAAAGGGGCCAAATTGCCCCCCAAGAAACACTGTTGTAGGTTGATGACGTAATGCCATTCTAGGATGTTAGAGTAGTTCCAACAGAATTCAGGGTATTTGCTAGTCACTTGGTGATGTGAAACATGAAAAGCAGTTGATTTAAGAGAAGCTGGGGGGGCTGGAGAGGTGGCTCAGGGGTTAAGCCTCTGCCTTGCAGGCGGAAGGTCCTGAGTTCGGATTCCAGATCCCACGTATAGACGCCAGGCGGAAGTGGGGGCGGCCTGCGCTTCTGGTCCTGGTAGGGCGGAGCCTGTGAATCCCGGGGCAGAAGGAGGTGGAGGCGTCCATGGTGGTTCCCGATTCGTCTGTGGTTCTACACACACACATGCACACATGCGCGCGCACATACATATACACACACGCACAATTGAATAAATAATAATTAAAAAAAAAAAAAAGAGAAGCTGGGAACCAGTCAAGGCCGGGGGGAGGGGGGGTGCTGAGAACCTGCTGGGCAGTTCCGGGGTACACACATAGAACAACAGTGCTATCTGTGGAGCATAGTTACCCGTCAGGTGTCCAAGGCGGATGGTAAGAAGGAAAATGCTCATTTCCTCTTCCTCGTGTCCTGCCTGACCAGGCGATCCATTGTTGAATGGGGTCCTTTCTTATAAACACATCTCTCCCCTTTCTTTTCCATCAATCCTGGGGTGAACACGGGGAGGCAGAAACGGGGACATTTCACAAAGAACTTCAAAGGTTACCTCCCTTTGGTGAACGGCCCCCCGGCTTGTGTTTTGACTGTCTTGAGTGGTGTTTAATAGGACTATTGTTCAGGGAGCAAATCAGCCCAGTGCCTAACACTTTCTCTTTCATTCCCTTCTCTGTGTGTGTGCGCGCGGCGGAAATGAAATCCTGGGGGTTTATGAAAAATTAGATGAAGTGTCAGGGTGGACATGTTGTTTCGTAATGTGCCTCCAGCCCTAGCGACAACAGTAAATCCAGTGGAGTAAAGCCTTGTCTTGACTTAATTTTTTTCTCATTCTTGTGTGTGCGCGCGCGCGCGCGTGTGTGTGTGTGTGTGTGTGTGTGTGTGTGTGTGTGTGCGTGGAGGCCCAGGAGTGATACTGGGAATCATCTTATATTGCTCTACCTCCTTATTGCTTTGTTCTGAAGTGTCCCAGACTCCACCCTCCAGGACTGGAATTATCAGTCACCTCCATATATGCCTGGCATTTTTTTTAAAAACATGGGATCTGAGGATCAAAGTCAGGTCCTTTTGCTTGTGGGGAGCCATCTCCCCAGCCCACCCCCCTCAACCCTGTCTTCACTTTCTACGTGATGGTGTTAAGTGGAGCTGAGTGTGAAAGTGGCCCTTTGACCAATGGGCATGGTCGGGAATTTCAGGAGAGTGCAATACATGCAGGAAACCCATCAAGAGCAAGGGTTGGTTATTATGGGCACGCTGGTGGCATCTGTCTGTCTGTGATGGGTGGACCCAGGCTCAGGATTGGCAGGATGGATGTAACCCCAGAGGCCGTGACTTGAACTCTGCCCCCAGTGAGAAGACCATCCAGCGTGCCCGGAAGACAAACCGCAGGAGTGGAGCCCGGGGTCTGAGGATGCAGAGCCATGGGGGGAGGACACGGATACCGTCTCTCTGGGTGGTGGTGCATTTCTTTGAAGCACACTTGTCTAAAGAGAGGTCTCCAGGGTTAAATAGGAATGAGGAATGGAGACCAGATGGCAGGTAAGCAGACGCCCGACTGGACTCGTGTGACACGAGAACGACAGCCTCACTTGGCTAACAAAGAACAAACTAAGCAAAAGTAAAGTGAAGTCCACCTGCAGGTGTTTGTCCCCATCTTTCTGTCTTATTTGATCTTTTCTACTGTAATTTCGTGTTTATGAAAATCAGTTTATTGCTTGTCTTTATCTTCCCTTGTACCTTTCTACTTTAACAGAGGATTTGAGCTAACCTACAACAAACCCAACTAACAGTGTTTTTTTTTTTTTTAAATAGGCTGTTCTTTTTTCTTTCCAGAGGATGTTGCTGAAATTGATTTCTTTTGTTTTACCTACACGAGCACCACTAGGTGTATGTCGTCTGAAATGGTTGCTTCAAAACCAGGACAGAGTATAACTCAGTGAGGAATAGGGGATTAAGCCAAGGCCAGGGGAGAACGGATGAAAAAGGGATGTGCACAGACTAGATCTGCTGTTAGATACCTTAGATGCTTCTAGAAGCCAAAGGGTGAAGTGGGGTAGACTTTCTCAGGGGAAAGGTCACCACTAACCAAGTACAATCTCTGTTGCATACGTTTTTCAAGTGAAAATACTTGCTTGCAAGCCTCCTATTGGAGGGGCATGATGTGGGGGGTCACAGGTTCAAACGCACTCTCAGGAAATCGACATGTGGTTTCACACATCACCTTCAACTGACCTGGTGACATTCATGGTACACCTGTGTGTGTTGTGTGTTTTGAGAGGAAACAGTATTCTTAAAGGGCTCATCCTCACCTTAGTTTACAAATGGAAAATTTCTCTTTTGCAGAATAGCATGTAAAAGCAGTTCTTTCAAATGTGGAGAAGCTTCCAGAGCCCTGACCCCTCACCTCCATCCCCTGAGCGTGTTTGAGAGGTATTACTGGCATGTTCCAGGGTTGTTATCTCTCATAGCACCTCAGGCCCTCTTAAGGGTGGGTCTTCCCAATTCATCTTTGTTAATCTAAATGGTCAAAGAAACTATTCTTGGGGAGGGAGGGGTGTTAAGGAGAAGATAGGGAAATCATTTCAAGTCACATAAATACTGCAGAAATACAGTGAAGAGGTTACATCCGGAGGGAGGTTTGGTGTGGCCTTCGGTGTCTAGTGCTGCCTGGTTAGTAGCCAAGTGTGAACACACACTTTATCCTGAAGCTTTTCAATTCTCTGTTCAACAGTCTCAGGATGTAAGTATTGTGAGAATTATCATTCAAGTGACGAACGAATTGAAGCTTAAAAAGACTGAACACAGACAGAAACTTCTGGAAGCCATCGGGCTGGCCAACCCTCAGCATGAGCACAGCGGACCCTGCGATGCTTGGTCCAGAACACTCACATCTCCCTGCAGAGGCAGCCGTACTGTTGATGGCCGCCGCTCGGTACAGTGAAGGACGCCCTCCCAGAACGGAGGACGGCTCGGACGTGTGCCTTTGGAGTTGGATAGTAGAAAGTCCCAGGCAACCCAGAAGGCCAGAGCTAGCTGGGCAACTCTGAGACCTCTAGGGATGCTGAGGGTCTTCACGTTCAACCTAAGCCTCCATGTGGGGAGCTGACTAATGTTTGAAAAACAGACTCACAGGCTGGGGGGGGGGGAGATGGCTTAGGGGCTATATAGTCTTTTTCCTCTCAAGTTTTTACCTGAGTTTGGATTCCCAAATTCCACATAAGAATGTTGGGCAGGGGCTGGGGAGGTGGTTCAGGGTTAAGATTTGCCTTACAAGTAAAGCAAAAAGGAGGCAGAAGGAATCCAGGATGATTCCTGGTCACCCTTGGTCCTCCACAGGGACACACAGTGCCCTCTGATGCACGCACGCACAAAAATAAATAAATAAAGTTTGGTGTTTTTTTTTTAAAGAATGTCAGGTGGGTGGATATGGTAGCAGCCCGCAATTCTGGCCCTGGAAATCAAAGCCTGGGAAACTGTATCAAGGCAGTAGGAAGGTAGAACAACGCAGGAGGATTTCCAAGGTCACCTGGTGCCTCCAAAGACAGACACCACTGAGATGCTTCCCGGGAGGGGGGGGAGGAGAACAGACACCCTGTGGATCTGGAGCTCCATCAGGATAAAACACCCCCTCTGTGTGCATACCCAGCGAGAGAGCCACGCCATGGAATTTTCTTTAAACCATCATGTCCAGTACTTCGCAAGTAGACATTACTCTGAACGCAAGTTACATGTCTGGAAAAATCAGTACCATAGGTCACTATGGTCACATGACTCCCGAGGTGGGGGGTATGTCTTTGGGGTTTAGGCTTGCAGACAGAGACTGACCAATAGGAAGAAGCCGTGATGTCTCTGTGAAGGGACCCTCCCCCGCAAAAAATGATCAACACGGGGCAGCCCGGAATGAGCTCTGGTTCAGGGAAGACCATGAAGGTTGGCATCCCCAGGGTCCAAGCTCCAGTGTCTCTCCTTCGGAGTCACGCCAGCCACCTACATCATGACCTGCAGTCGGCACCTCCGCCTGCACCCCACGAGGGTGGGAGCCGATGAGGGGTCCTCTCTGTCCTCTTAACATTGTAAGTCTTTTCGCTTGGCGTTTCCAACCACTTAATTTCTTCCTCAGCCCAAACTCACTCCCAACTGGATCTGCTTCTAACTTTTGTGTACTAAGGAGGAGATGTTTGAAGAGTGCTAGACACATTTCATCCTCCTTGAATAGAGATGGATCCTAATCCGGTCTCATTGGAGTACTGCTGGTGTGTGATTTAGACAATTTTACCATTATCTGTAAAGAGAAGAAATCATGGACACATTCAGATGTAATTCCCTAGCGTGAAAGGAAAAACTCCCTGTTCTGGCTCTTTTTGCTGGGTTTTATTTCTTTATTTTCCTTGCACATCTGAAATAGCCAGCACCAGGAAAGCAGAGAATCTAATCTCAACTAGTGGACGGCGTTTTAGACCTTGGAATTAATCCATAATTTTCACCATGACTTTCTGATGTTTTCATTAAAAATACCTAGTCACTTCTCCTGTTGAGAAAGGACAGTGCATACTTTTAAATTCTTATTTTTAATGTGCATATACATATGGGGTATGTGCATGTATGTGCTCATTCCTGGATGGGTGCACACGTGTGTCCAGGTGTGTGAGCCACGTGTGTGCATAGCTCTGGAAGCCTGAGGTTGATAGTGGGTATCATCCTCCATCACTCTTCTACCTTATTTATTTGAGGTTGGGTCTCTGACTAAACCCAGAGCTCACATATAGGACTGGTCTCATTGCCTAACTTGGTTCGGGTTAGTCCCAATTTTATCTGGGACCTGGGGATCTGTTCCTTTGGCTTATATGAGTGTTTTAATCCCTGTCCCACCTCCCCAGCCTTCCCTTTCTTTTTTATACCAGCGAAATATGTTTATTGAGTTCTAATCTCGATCAAGGTCCAGGTAAGATAGGAATGAGAGAGAAGCTCAAAGGCGCTCTATAAGAAAGTCCCTATGGACTGAAGGTGTATTGCAGTTAACTTGCATGGTTGCTAATAAAATCACAACAAAGCAGTTTAAGAGAACAAGGGGCTTGTTTTTCTCTTACCCTTGTCCGGTTACAGCTCTCAGTCCAGCTCGGAGGAGAGCATGCACCGTCACCAAAGGGCCGAGGGAACTGGCCATCATATTCCGCATAATGGATGAGAAAGGGACAATCCTTATTTGCCAGACCAGCGTGTCTGGTCAAGTGTACACAAGGATGCCAACTTCCTCAAGCAGCTTTATTCACCTGTCCAGGGCCTAGTCCCACCTACCCTGGGCTGGGTCTGTACCATCAGCTAGACAATCTCCTGCAGGTTTGCTCTGGGTTTAACTCAACTGATTCTCTCCAAATGTGCCCAGAGCTCAAACCCTCAACTGTCCGGCTGACACCTGTATCTAAGTGTGACAAGTTTCATGAGAGTGATCGATCACCAAGGTCCAACAAAGACTTCAGCTTGGTGCTGGTAGAAAACAGACACCGGTTCGGTAGCATTTGCTACCATGGTCATCAAATGGTCACAGTAGAGTGACGACATGACCTGGCTTTGAAACTTACCCTGACTGCACTGCAAAACTCTGCACTGGATGCATAGAGTATCCAGTTGTCACACCATCTTGCCCTAGAACCTTTCTACCACCCCTAAAACAGACCCCCTATATCCATTAGCTGTCCCTCATCCTTCCCCGCTCCCCAGAGTTCCAGGCAACTGCTCATTCTATTTCTGTCTCTATGGACTTGTCCATTCTGGGCATTTCCTGAGTGGAATCCCTACATTCAAGGTCCTCCGTGGCTGATTGCTTAACTGAGCGCAATTTGGAAGTTCATACACGCCATAGCTTATACCAGCACATCCTTCCTTTTGTGGTAGACTAGGATTCCATTGTGTAGATGCTTTGTTTATCCTTCATCACCTGATGGAAATCCAAGTTGTTTCTGATTTCTTGTCTATGACAAATAATGCTGCTATGAACAGCCGTGCACCAATTTTTATGGAAATCCACTCCCATTTCTTCATTTGTCTTGGATATATACCTAGGAAAAGAACTATGAGTCACGTGGTAATTCCATTTAATTTCTTGAGGTATCTCTGAAGAGTTTTCCATAATGAGTTCATGGTTTATAACCTCAAGAGCAATATCTGAGGGTTATATTTTCTCTGTATCCATTTATAATCTCAATAGCAGTGTGTGAGGGTTATATTTTCTCTGCATCCTTACCAACATCTGATTTATTTTTTCATTTTCATCAGTCTTAGTGGATATAAAGTGGTGTCTCATTGTGATTTCTTTATGCTTTGTTGTTTATTTAGGTGTGTGTGTGTGTGTGTGTGTGTGTGTATGCACCAAGCCTGTATGCATAGGTCATGTTGTGCTTGTGGATGTCCAAGGATGTCTTATAACAGTTGGGTCTCTCCTTCCAGTATGCAGGGTCTCAGACTCAAAGTCAGGTCACAAGATTTGGTGACAAGTGCCCTTACCCACTGGGCCATCTTGCCACCCTCGTGGTGATTTAAATAATTACTAGTGATGTCAGGGATCTTTATCTGTGATTATTGATCTTTTTAGGAAAGCATCTCTTTAAACCCTTTGTGCCGTTTTCACGGGGTTATCTTTCTCTTAGAGAGTCATATGATCGAGTTTTTTGTATTTTTGGATAAACATCCTTTGTGAGCCATGAGTCATTTCGATGCGCTCCCATTCGGTGAGCTTCACTTTCCTGATTAAGTCCTTTGAGGCATGAAACATTTGGAACGTGATGAAAGTCCACTTGATTTCTTTCTCCTCCTGTTGCTCAAGCTTTTAGCATCAATTCTGAGACACCTTTGGTCAATCCAAAGTCATAAGATGGATGTCTGCGTTTTTTCTCAGAGCTTGTAGCTTTAGTTCTTAAGTCTTGGAGACTAATTGTTCTCAAATTGTTGCTGAAAAGACCATTTGTTCTTCTCTACTGAAATATCTTGGAGTCCTTGTCTAAACTCTTCTTTTTTCTCTCTCACTAGCTTAATCAACTAAATATCTAGGAATCATGTTAAAACTGCCTTGGTCTCCACCTTCACAGAACTTGCTTTCTCTTGGTTAGAATAAAATTTATAAAGATGCCCATTCATTATGGTCATACAAAGTATCAGATACTATGTTAGGGCCAGAGGAAACTATGATTATAGATAGATAGATAGATAGATAGATAGATAGATAGATAGATAGATAGATAGATAGATACTACATATAATCATGCACATATACTACTGTTGTCAATACTTCTGAAAAAACATCTGCCCTAGGCAGCTGTCAACAGTGTCTGTCCCACTAATCCTTCGGTGACAGCCATGTTGTTATGACATCATATTCCTGTCAACTGCCAAGTATACAAGTGAATGAGCTAATAATTGACTCATATCTGCTGGATGGAGTTTCTCTTTAAAGACTCTCTGGAAGCAGTCATTGGCAAATCCAATGACTTTTGGAAAGAAAGACAAAACACATCCACACTCGGGATGCATCTGTTTCAGGTAGGGGGTGGTGTGGCTGTATGATGTTGCTCAGTCTAATAACAGTGGTTGAAAGTCAGTATATAGGCTCTGGTCTAGCCATGTCTAGACCTTCCAAAGAGAACATTGTCTTTGGCCTGGGAAGAAAGATCTTAAAATCAGATTTAAGCCCAGTGTGACCCAGATGTCTCACGTCAGCAAAACCATTTGTGAGAAGATTTCTCCTTTGCCACAACAGGGTGGTGGTCTCCTAGCCCTCCAACTTCCTGTCAAAACCCACAAATGATAGAGCGTAGAGAGCAAGACACCTTAGAAAAACTGCATTTGAGTGGGACAGAGACTGATATCAAGAAACGAATTCTCCACAATGTAGCTGTCACATTCACAATCATTAGCAGACTTGATGCACTTGAAATGCTACAACTGTGTGGGATTTCCAAAGGGCGTGGCTGCGGGAAGCCCTTGGCCCTCCCAACTATGGTTTTTCTCTTCCTCTAGGGATACTTACCATTAAATCCACACTGCACAACTGTGGTCTTCAAAGGAGCTTTAGGGGAACTTGATCCTTAAGTGAAACTAGCCAAAGGTTGAAAATAATTACCATGACAAATAACTTTCCGAAGGAAGAGCTCCCTGGGTGGTCAGCTGGGGGCTGCCAGCTGGTAGACGCAGCCAAAGTACTTAACCTTGTCCACAGCTTGGTTCCAGTGGATGTGCAGAAGGCTGGGAGCCCTTGGTGCTTGGCGGGATTGACTCCTCGCAGCCACCATAGATGTCTGTTACAGAATTCCTGCTCTCTGGCACCATATCCTTTTCATTAGACAACATTGTGTGTGTAGCTGCCGACATATGGACATGTACAGTAACTTCTTCTTATGGGTTGTGATTTTCCTGGAGGCCTGAGCAAGATAATTAACATATTACACAATGTGAAGGCTGGTCTCCATTGTCAATGGGACATTATGGCATGCTTGTAGGAGATTGTCTGGATTGCTTCAAATGGAGTGTAAGACCTGCCTATTGTGGATGAGACCAATCCCCAGGCAGGGGAATCCCAGACTATACAGAGCTGAGGGCAGGCATGCAGGCATAATCCAACACATTCTGTTCATATCAATAAAGTTTTATTGGAAAACAACTGTGGTCTCTGTTTCAGGAATTGTCTGTGGCTGGCTGTGTTTTTCAGGGGATAATGGGGGACTAATTATTTCTCAACATGGTCTAAGCACACAGCCCAAATGTTTATTTTCCCGATGCTTTGCACAAAACGTTTTCTAACCCCAAAGCTAGAAGGTAAAGTCTGCAAGTTCAGAGCTCTTTCCTGTTTACTGACTTTCGGTGGGTGTATAGTAAGTGGCTTCAACACTTATTTTTAATGAATAAAGGGGATATATAATGAGGGACTTTAATCAAAGAATATTATATATACATATGAAATTATAGAAGATAAATAAAAAAAGTAAAAAAGGGCGAGAGAGAGGGAAAAGATGGAGAATGAGAGAGAGTGAAAGAGAGAGAGAGATTTTCCTAATAACCTCTGTAGTTATGCCCTCACGGACATGGCTTCAGTCTCAAAAAACAAACTCAAACTACAAAATACAATGTTCAAATATATCAATTTTGTGAGGTAGCAGTGCATAAAATGAGATTTTCATCAGTGTTCTTGAGCATTTACCAAAGGGCGGGGGACACTAGATGTGAGATAAGCATTTGTTCGAGGTTTCTTCTTTTCTCCATTGGGGTTGGAGGCCTTATTTTGGTAAAATTGATCTGAACATTAAGAACTGGGTTATAAGTTTTTCAATGTGGTCTGTCGGTAAAGCTAGTGGGCAGCAACACAAAGAAAGGTAGGCTGCGTGGCATTCTTCATTTGCTCCCTTTTTTGTGAATTGCTGTGCATAAGACACATCTGACATCTTACGCTTGTTGTCTACGAAATTTGCTTGTATTGTAGGATGTTATTATTTGAGGCTGTTTCCTGCAGCAGTTGGTACCACTAGTTATCCTAATTTAGTGGAGCTACTCGGTGGAAGGTTCTTTGTATTCCTGGACAAACATAAATATAATGGCTGTGGCAGCCTGTTCCCCCAAGTTCTTAAGCGTTGTTAATCGTCACCGCAGATTAATTAATTTTCCGTCATTAGTTGGTCGTTAGTCATAAAATGTTGTTATTCTCATTCTGTCATTCTGCAAATCCTCTGAATGGGTTCTCCATGCCGCTGAACTATGTGAGTCCTTCTTGGGCAAACACATATGCTCGCAAATTCTTCTGCTGGCAGTAATTCCTGTGGAGTGGCTGCTTTTCCAGATCTTTGGCACTGGTGGATTTCTGGAGTAGGTCTTAGTGCTTATGGTTATTCACTTATTCATCTATTCATTCATCCCTCAGACATACTTTGTGTGGAATGCTTGATTCAGAAATTAGGCTACTAGAACACATGCACACACATACGCACACATGTGCATGCATTCACACACATACACGTGCACAAACAGACACCATATATACACACACATATACACACACACCATGCACATACACACAGAGAAAACCTTTCCATATATGAGATCCACAGTCTACTATGGAAGATGTTAGGAAGACAGAATATGAGCTGAATAATTTAACCATGAATGAGGGGAGATTGCGAGGTGTTGGGGAATGCCTGGTGGAATTGAGGAGGCGCAAAACATCAGAGAAGAAGCTAAAGACACTGGCTCTGGATCTGAAGTCTGAGGAAACCCAGGCTCAGACAGACCTGCATGTTCTTCCTGGCACATAGACTCTAGCTTCTAATTCCCACAGGCGTGTAGTGAGTAGTGCAGACAAGGGTCATGAAACTACTAAAGGGACCCTTGAAACAGACAAGAGAGATTTTAAGGAAGGTGAATGGACCGGGTGATCGGGCCACTCCCAATGTCTGTGGAGAAGCGGAGATCCGCTTCTGCTTCCTGAGGGGACATCTTTACATAGCAGTGCCTCTCTGCTTGGGATTTCTAGCCAACCGTGCATTTGTGCTGGGATCCCAGAGCATCCCTGACACAGTAACTGAGCATTTATAAGCTGTTTGCAAACCTCCTCTCATGGCAAGTGGTGGGGGTACACTAGTAGTCCCAGCACTTGGCAGCTAGGAGTAAGAGGATCTGGAGTTCAAGGCCAGTCTTAGCTATAGGAGACCCTTCCCCCCCCCAAAAAAAAAGAGCAGCTGAGATGGTTCAGTGGTGAAGGTGTTTACACATAAATCTAGTGACCCGAGCTCAGCCACTGGAGCCCATAGGGCGGAAAGATGGCTCCACCCATGTGGCATGGCACACGTGCCCACCACTCTTTGGTGAATGAGATAATTTCTTCAATGAATGAAAAAATTCAATGAAGGGGAAGAAAGGGAAGGGAAAGGGAGGAAAGGGATGAAGAAGGGAAGGGAAAAAGTGAACAGACAAAGAGAAAGAGGAAGAAAAGGAAAGGGAAGAAGGAAAAGGAAGGGATGGGAAGAAAGAAGAGAAGAAGGAAAGGGAAGGTGAAGGGAAGGGAAGGGAAGGAAAGAAAAGAGAAGGGAGATGGAGGAGAAGGGAAGGGAAGAGAGGGGCAGAGATAAAAAGAGAAGAAATTTCTTAACCCAAGTTCATATCGACCATCTTGGTAAAACAAATCGGTATGATACTCCAGCCAGATAAGCCTGTTTCGAGGGGATGTTGTGATGTCCCTAGAACCGTTATCCATGCTGAAGGGCCCTCTCTGTGCCCTCCCGTGACATGAGGACGACTGTTGAGACGGCATTCGACGTCCATGCCCACCGCGAAGCAGAATGCCTGTTGGGAGCAGGGAGCTTGGGCCACAGTCTGGGGGTCTCCCGTCCCTGGGACTCCGCTGGATTCTGTGCAAAGCATCTCGTGAGGGTGGTCGCCTGAACAGCGAAGGGCCTCTTGAGTCTCCCCTGCATGGATGTAGCTGGCTGAAGACCCCGTACTGCTTTGGCACGGTTGCCGCGCCGCCCTTTGCCTGCACTCCTGCTTGCATCTGGGCACTGGGTTGTTTTTACCCCTTCATTCTAGTTAGTCTTTGTTGCTGTGACAAACTACCCCGACCCCAGCAACTTAAGGGAGAGAGAGGGTTTGTGGTTTTGGCTTCTGCTTCCAGAGGGGACAGAGTCCGTGCTGGTGTCAACACACAGCTGCAGGTGCGGAAGGCGTGGTGACGGGAAAAGGGGGCTGGTTATTACCTGGCAGCCGTGCTTGGGAAGGATAGAGAGAGAGAGACAGACAGACAGACAGAGGGAAAAAGAGAGAGAGAGAATACAGAGAGGGCATTGGACAATGACAGCTCAAGTCCTGCCCCAGCTAGGTTCCTGTCTCCTGAGGGTTCCAGAACCTTCTCTGACAACACTACCAGTTGAGCTGTCCCCCCATGGGGGACAATCCATATTCAAACCATGGTGGTTATTAGTCCAATTTGTCACTGTGGCAGATACCAGAGAGAACATTCTACAAGGAGTAATTTTTTTTACACTGCATGTGTGAGCAAGAGGGCACTTGAGTGTGTGCGGGCCTGTGGAGCCCAAGGGTGACTTCCAGAATCATCCTGGATGACTGTATCTCCTTACTGCTCTGCCGTGGGGTTCCCCAGGCTCTGCCTTCCAGGGTCAGACATGTAGGCCGATGCCATTTCTGCCTGGCGTTTTTATGTGGGATCCAGGGATCCGAATTCCTGTCTTTTTGCATTCGAGGCAAAGGCTTTAACCTCTCTGCCGTTTCTCTAACCCAAGGAAAGATCATTTCTGACTCATGGCTTCCGCCCATGGTTGGCTGGCTCCGCATCTCCAGGCCTGAGGCGTGGCCCAACCTCCCTGCAGAATGTGGGGGTAGAAAGTGGGGAGGGGGCGGAGCTACGCAGCCGTGGCAGGTAAAGGAGAGAAGAATGCTCACAGGTGTGGCTGTTCATGGGCTTCCTCTTTCCTTTCATCTAGACACCCCCCCCCCCACCTCGTGGATGGCGCTTTGAACCTTTAGAGCAGGTCTTGCCCTGTCTAGCCAGTTGTCTGTGGACACAGATATGCCCACCCGTGTAACTCACGGGTCTCCAAGGACCGTCTGGTCATGTTAAGAATCAAGATGTAACCATCACATGCCTCAAAGCTTTGTCACGGAGCTACCTCCCCTGTGCATTTGGGGTACCTATGCAGAGAGGCCCCCCTGCCTCCTTCCCACCCACAATCTCTCTCTGTCGTTCAATCTGCCCTTTGCATTCTGGTTGTATAGTAAGTATCTGAATCTCCCTCACATTGTCCAGTTAATTCACTTGCAGAACACATGCCTGCTCTAGGCACCTTTTGTAAGCCCTGCGATGCTCAGCACGGCACTGAGCCAGTATGTATGGCTCAGTAAATTTGTCCCTAAATAACAATCCGTATTTATAGACAATTAGAATCAGTGAGTTGATCACCCTTCTCTGCCCTGCTTATCACAGTAGGAACAATTGGACGGCCCGGCGAGATGTCTGGTTGGGGTCTACTATCGTGTTTTCATAGGCCACTTTCAGCAGTGAGGGAGGGGTGGCAGGTAGGCAGCTGAAGAAGGTTCAGCACCTCAAAATCACCTGTCCTTGGTATTGCTGTGAACGGGACCAACCCTGGTAGAGCTGTGTTCTCTAGGATGTAATTGTGGGACATGGGGCAGGTAATACCTTATGAGCCCAAGTCGACAAGAACTCTAGATCAAATAACCCTGGAAGCCATGAGATGCACTTAGATGTTTTCTCTTTTCTTCTTTCCCTCTGCATTTTTGCCTCGGAAAATTCTTTGCTATCCAAGTGAAATTTACACATGAAAGAGGAGAGTTTATCTAACAATATAATTTAGAATCCTTTGTTTAATCCTTTTTTTCCCCAATACTTTTGGACGACCCCTCCCCCAATGGATGGATTTGGGATTAATCTAATTTGCGTTACTCTAACAAAACACCTGAGCCTGTACACTGTACAGTGATTGGAAATTTCTTCTCATGGTTCCGGAGGCTGGGACACCCAGGCAGGAAAGAATCTCAAGTCTGTGTTTTTCTTGATGATAGAGTACTTCTGCCCAAAGATACCAGTCAGGTTTGAAGTAAGCCTAAGCTAATAAAAGAACTTACAGCCCATGAGTCCTCTTTAATAGTAGAAGTTGCCTTAGTCATTTGCCCACTCAGTGGCTTATTGTCCTAGGGGCTTAGACGGCGCAGCACCTACCAACTTAGATCATTCATGAGCCTCATGTACCAACCTTAGATCACTCGTGAGCCTTTCAAAGACAGATATCAGTGCTCCTATTTTGTAGCCAAAGACACCAAGATTCTCATACATTGGATAAAGTCTCTCTCTGGTGCTTATTCACAGATACCACCAAAGGCAAGCTCCTCTCTAACAAGCTCTGTCCCCTAGAACCCACCTCCTTGTAAATCACGTCACTGGTAAAACCTGCCACATTGCTAGCACTCTGCATTGCAGAGTTAAAAAATGAGTTTGATTTGTATCACGTACATTTTATTTTAAGAGATATTTGGTGCAAATAAAACTTTTGGTATGAAACAGTAACAAAACAAATTTTAAAACACAGAACCAGGAAGGGCAGAAATTATAGGCAAAATTAAAAATAACCATGATGGAAATAACAACACACTATCCAGATTGTATATGGCAGGAAAAACTCTTATCAATTAATTTCATATTTGACCCGGACTTCTATTAGTCAAAACTCCTCATCAGTGATACCTAGATTATCGTCAGCATCAAGTGGCTCTTTTCCTAACGGGAAATGGGAAAAGGAATCTCTCGCCTACATCTTGATTCAGAGAACATTGAAAGATTACTGCAGCTGAAGGCTTGTAAATACCTAGAGGTTGTCTATTAGCATACTTCCTGCATTCATGTGCTTTGGGTCCTTACAACATTTTATGTTGTTGTTGATGGAATTCAAGCTCGGAGCATTAAAATAAACTTGGCCAACAGGACAATGTAGGTCAGGTGTGTAGCCTGGGGGCTTCTATCTGTATCCTCCCCAAGAGAAAAATATATTCTCTGCTGCCGTTAGCCAGTCTTCTGTCCTGAGGCTAGAGGTGTGGGTTTTTATTTCCCTCTCTCAACAGTTCAATTCGGTTCTCTGGCAGACAACCGACTGGGCGTCGTATAGTTTAACTCGGTGCTGTTACCTGCTGTCCCAGGATAGCCTCAGACCACACACACAGGTTCAAGGCTCAATGTCCCCAGACTGTTGTTTTGATAGTAATGAAAGCCCAGCGTGCTGTAAATTCAAGGTTTGTGTAATTCCTTCTTCGGGTTTGATCATTGGCTAGACTACCCCCAAGAGCTTAGGAAAATAATTTGAGCAGTAGATGATTGTTTGTTTGTTTGTTTTTTGTGGAAGACGCTTCTTGGGTATGCCAAAGTAAAGAGATGCAGAGGACTGGATATGAGGAAAGGAGTGGGGGGCTACCGTGCCCACTCCAGCCACTCCCCTTCCGTGCATCTCCATGTTTCCAACCACAGCTTTCTGATTTCTGCCCTTTCTGGGTTTTGTGCAACAAACAGGATTGGTTACCATGTTGAGTAGCTGTGATTACTTTTATACCCAGCTCCATGTATCTCTCTGGGGAACTGTGTGGTTCCTTATACCCTCCACAGTCAGCTCACCAGCCAAAACTCGGGAGTGAGTAAGGAAAGATTCTCCTTGCACTGAACTGCTCATTTTATCCAGGACTCTCTAAGTGTCTCACAGACTTAGTGCCAAAATGGTCAAGGACAAGACACATCTTTCCTTGTATATTTCATATGTCTGTTCTAATTTGAATGTGCTTGTTTTGTATCATAACATCAGCTCCCCAAGAAGCATAAAGCATTACACCTGACTGAAGATTTGCATCCTGGTATGGAGGCAACTCATAATGAGGATGATGCTGAAGAGCAGAGACCCTTCAGTGGTCCAGAAAACCAGCCCACCCCATTGACTGAGAGTCACAGGGATGGCTCCTGGAAGGGATGGGCTTTGGACTGAGCTGGACTGAGCAAGCCTTGGGAGAAGAAAGGATGATAAATGCCAGGTGAAAACTAGCTGATCCGATCTATTCCTTTTGCCAAAACCATTCTGCGCCTCAGTTTCCCTGTGGCACGGATGGCCCAGCCCTAATGGAAAGTGGGACAGCTGAGCGCTTGTGGGCTTTGGCCACAGAGTCACCAGCAATTCCATTACCAACGCTCAGAGCGAGTCTCCTAAGACACATTTGGCTGCAAGCGAAAAACCACAGCTCTATTTTCCAAAACTAATTGCACTTGTTTGCCCCAGTTAATATTAATAAGCCCAAGGCTGTGTGCTTCTCCTCACTGGCGCTCACGGATAATAGAACGGTGGCGTTTCCACGTAGAAATGGTCCTCCTTGGCATCTTCAGACCAGTGTCCTCGTTGCAAAGATGGAGACACAGAGGTACAGGGAACTCAAAGGTCAGGTGCAAAGAGTCACCTCTGCAGGCTCGGCGGCGACCCAGAGCCTCTGACAACCAGCCCTCCAGGTTCCATCAGGTCCATTAGATCCATCAGATCCATTAGATCCATCTTGATCTGGCCTGGATCCTAGGAACGGGAGGACAGGAGAACTTGAACGGGTGACGGAGGATCAGGCACTGCACTCTAGGGTTCTGGTCCAGTCTCTGGTTTCTTACTCCTCTGTGCACTATCACGTTCAGCACTCAAGCGAACGCATTGTACCCCAAAGAAAGAGGCAAGATAAAACAGAGGCTTAACCACACAGCAACCCCATCATTCCTGTCAGATCAGCTCCCACTTGGAAATGATCCTTTGGTAATGACTCTTGGTGCTCCATGACCTCCCAACTTATCTTCAGGCCTTACAGAATCTGAGCTCTACTAGACTGATGCAAACTCCTGCATGAATAGAGTGTAACCATCCGTCGGTATTTCTGGAGGGTTAGTTCTAAGAACCCCAATGATCGATGCCTGCGATTGAGGCCTGATGTGACATGGAGTGGCGTTTGCCTGTAACTCAGGCACACCCTCCCTGACTCTACATCGCCTCTAGCTGGCTTACTGTTCCTGGCATAAAGTGAATGCTTTGTCAGTGCATTAAGAGCTGCACTCTTGTGTCTGTTTTCAAGTGTTTTCCACCAATGGTTGGTTGAACATGCACGTGTGGAACCTTTGACGATGGAGCCTGTGTGTGTGTGTGTGTGTGTGTGTGTGTGTGAGCGCTTCCATAGGTAGGATAAGTCTTTCATACTGAGATGTTTGTGTGTACCCGTCCCATGAATGTGCCCATCCTTTTCCTTGCTGGTAGACTCCTTGTGGGTCTCTAAGGGGCATGAGTCATTCATTTTCACTCCTCAGGGTGTTGAGTTAGAGTCACTGACTCTCTAGTGGTGTAAGTCAGCCCGCAAGACTCCTTCCCGTGTTTCTTCAGTCACCCGGCATCCATTTTCACCTACATAGAACCTTCTCTGAGTGCAGGACAAATAAATCACATCTCCTGTGGTCCCAGAACAATTCAGACTTTCAGAAAAAACAGAATAGCAAACCTGAAGGACATTTGCTGGTTCGGCCTGTCACCAGGTTCCCCACCGGAACCATGAAAAATTATGACCCACAGAACAACTTCTTTTTTTTTTTTGTCTCAGAAGGCGGCGTTACCCTTAATTGTGTCCCGAGCAAGAAATGGCCTTTGGAAGAGAATGTGTGTGGGCAATTCCCTTCTTCAAACACTCAGGAACATCACAGATGAGTCCCATTATTAATTTATACTGGAATAATTATTTTGACTCTACAGTCATTTTCTTCCCTTTTCATCTGCTCTAAATATCAGCACTTCCAGCACCCCCAGAGTACCGCCCAAACCTCTCGCTCCTCCTGGAAGCTATCAAAGCGAGTCTGATATGTGGGCGCTCAGGATCACTGGCTGTCCTGTCTTGTAGCGAGAAGTCAGAGAACAAGAGCAGCCGGGACGGATTCAGGTTGATGTTCTGCTCAAGACCTGGTTCTGAGTTTGAAAAGGATTATTTCCCTTACTCTTCCCGGCAGACTTGTAAGATACACAGCACTTTTGTACCCAGCATACACATGGAGGAAAACGAGACAGGAATCAGTTTGTTAACAAAAGCCAAAGAAAAGCCCACCTTGTGAGGGCTTCATGAATACTGTTTTTATTTTTAAATCAGTCCGTATATTTGAGCACTTTTCCTTGTATATAACACAAAGTGTACATATTATCATCTGACAAACACAGGGTACAGGAAACACGACATGGCTAGTCGAGATTCTTACTGTCTTCAAGATGTCTTGTTTTATTATTGCGTGGACCAGTCTGATTACTGGTCCACACGGTAGGGTGGGTGTGTTCCTGGCACATGCGGGTTTTCTGACGTGTTTTGCTTCTTGGACTGGAATACACCAGCTCTGTCTCACTTGGTGCCCACCTTGGGCAGATCACCTCTGTTTGTTCCATTGTCAAATGTCAGCCCTAAGATTCCCAGGGGGTTGTCTCGACCCCAGATGTACAAACACCTGCTCACCCACGGATCTTGGCGACGGGAAGGAAAAGCAGCCTTTTGGAATACACATGAGGGGTCCGCTGCATGTCAGCCTGCTGGAGGGGAGTATTGTGTGCTTGGACGCAGACAGGGGAAAGTCTACACGGAGGCTCAGTAACAGCAATAACCTGAGGACGGGCTGCCCTGAAGCCTCGTGATGCTAAAAGCTCATTAAGCTCTGGGTCCAGCTCTTACACTCCTAATTGAACCGTTGCACAAATTGCCCATGGTGTGGTTGAGACTCAGAGGCTCCGACCTTGGTGTCTGGTAGGAGCCTCGCACCCCCTTTCCAGAGCTGTTCTGGGAAACATTGGTGGTCTGCCGGGACTCCACTGACGCATGAGGGAGATGTGCACAAGTGCTTTTGATGCATTCCCAAAATGCCCCTTACGCCGTCTACAGCCGTCCCTCGCCTTCTGGGATGGAGATCATTGGCTAGAGGGCGTGTGGGGTATTGCCTCCCCTGGCCTCCACCGCCTCTGTCTCATCTTGGACCCACCGTGCTGGGAGTCTGAGATATTTTTGTCTTGCTGCTGTCAAGCTAAATAAGCCCATCCCCTTCCTCCTCCTCTTCTTCCTCCTCTTCATCCTCCTCCTTCTCCTCCTCCTCCTCCTCTCTCTCTCTCTCTCTCTCTCTCTCTCTCTCTCTCTCTCTCTCTCTCTCAATGACTTCCTTTCCAATTAACTAAATGAAATTTGGGGTCTATGACATGGCTCATTCAGTAATGAGATCAGAGTTCGATACCCAGAGCTCATGTTAAAAAAGCTAGGTGTGGCGGCCATGGTTGTAACGGCTGTGCTGGGAAGGCAGCGAGAGGCTCCTGGCTTCGGGGGTCAGGCAGCCAAGCTCCAGGCCTGTGAGAGTCCCTGTCCCAAGGGAGAAGTGACAGCACTTAAGCAATGAGACACACAATTATCCTCTGGCCTCCACACACACCAGCACACATGCACCTTTGTGCACACATGCACGCACACATTCCTGTGCATGAATCTGCAAGCACATACACATACACGTGCACCTTTCCACCCATGTGCGTCTGAATACATACATACAAATGTTTTATTTTTCTTGCTCCCTTTTCCTGGCCTGTATGCGTATAGCACTGTGTGTATTCTCTCGCCCTCTCTCTCTCTCCCTCTCTGCCTCTCTCTCTCCTCCATGCTAACAATTCAGGCAGATAAACAGTTCAGAGTTGCTCTGAGCTCCCTTCTCTCTCCTTTTGTCTTGACCTTCTCAGAAGAGGATGTTATTAACCGCAGGAGGCAACCTTGGGCAGAGGAGTGAAAAAAAACCAAGGGTCAGCTTTGAATAATGGCGAGTCCCCTGGATTAGAAGAATTCTAACGAGAGGGGTGAGGGTGGTCAAAGACTTGTACACAGCACATCCGCAGAGCGCCTGATTCCATCGCATGCTGGCCCCCTTGATGTTGGCAGAAATTGTGATATTCACCAGCAGGAAGAGTCAGGAAAAACATCTTTAGCACATGTAATTTGAACTTGAATTTGATCCCCACACAATTGTTTTCCTTCCTTCTAAAAACGAAGGACCTATTTCGAGGACAGTTTTGATGTACCTACCAAGGAGACCCCCTTGACCTGGACTGCCTTTAGATCTGCTAACATCTGAGCGGCATGGCCTCCTGCGGGGACAGGTAGGTCCAGAGAACCCAACACACTAGGAGCCTAAAGCCGCATTATATAAAAAGGAAGTCAGGATCGAGCTACCTCCCTCTTGGGATGCTGGAAAAATGTTCTAGACTTTTGGAGAATGGAGAAGGGGACTGGAGAGATGGCTCAGGAGTTAAGACTCTGTCTCATAAGCACAAGGTCCTGAGTTTGGATCTCAGGTCCCATGTTAAAAAAAATATATCAGGCAGACATGGTGGTGGCCTACACTTCCAATCCTGGTGAATGGAGCCTGGGAAATCCTGGAGCAAAGCAAAAAGAAGGTAGAAGCAATCCAGGATGATTCCTAAAGTCACCCTTGGTCCTCACAGGATCACACAGCACCCTCTGATGTACACACACACACACACACACACACACACACACACACACACACACCCTAAATAAATAAATAATTTTTTTTTAAAAAAGGAGACTGGCTGCCTGTCATTTGGCCAGCACACAGCAATAGTCCCCACCCGCCCCTGTCCATGGGAGCCACATCCCGTGGTGACAGGACACTCACAAGTCATAGAGTTGCTTTGAGGATCCACCCAGCAAACCTCAGGAAACTGCTTTGGAAACGCAAAGGTGCCTAGCCAGGGTTAACAGGGAGGTGACAGACACACAGCTCCACAACGACAATCCAGAGAATCACGACTGACGTGGAAGGAGCTGCCCCTCATCAACCGCCATCTACATGTGATTCCCTCAGTGGGCTTTCTAGTGCAGCTGGGATAGGGAGAACTATCTAGGGTCTGGCCTTACTGTTGACATCCCTGCTTAACAGTCAAAGCAGCCCTTATCAGAGATGAACTGGAGGCTCGCCTACGATGCTTAGCCCCAAGGCTCATGTGCGCATCCTTACTGAAGGATGCGCCCCCTCAGGTCGTACTTGATACATTCGTCACTTCCAGCTGGGACCCAAGATGTCCTGACTCAGGCCTGGCAGAGGGCTTGGGACACAGCGGATGTGTCTGAAACGCATTTGAAATGATCAGTGAAGGGACATCACAGGCCTCCAGCCTGCATCCTGGGGACCAGCATTTCCCCTACCGCAGGGTGAGTGATGCGAATGTAACTTTTATCCCTAGAGTGGTGCTTCACAGCTTCATTCTTAGGTCAGTCGTGGTGGTTGTCATCTTAGCACTCAAGGCCAGCCTCAGCTACGTAGCAAGTTCAAAACCAGCCTGGCCATGGAAAACTTTTATCTGTCAAAGAGAAAAAGAATTTCATTGTTAGATAAAACTGGGACTAATGACAGAGCCATGCTTAGTATGTCACTGGTAAGGGATTTAGCACGCGGCATTGAGGGGGTCATGAAAAACTTAGAAACATTTAAAGGGTCCGGAGTGTGACCTGACCACACCTTGTTTGAGAAGCATCTCTCCTCTCTCGTGTAAGCCAGGCTGGCTGGCCTGCGGGCTTTAAATCCTGTTGTGTTTTTCCTTCCATTTTCTGAAGTTGCGTTGAGATCACAGATATTTACACCACCGTGTCTGGCTTTTGTGTGGGTTCTGAGGATGTGAACTCAACCTGTTAGACTTGCATCTGACATTTTACCTGCTAAACCATCTGCCCATCTGCTGAACATGATTTTAAAATGAATTTGTGTGTGTGTGTGATCTGTGATCAGTGTTTGATTTGGGTGCCTGGGATTACATAAACATTTCCCAGATGCAAAAGGGTTGTGGGTGGAAAAGGTTTCCGGTGGCCGGACTCGGCGTCACGATGCCCACTTTGTGTCTGGTTACTCTGGGCATGGGGCCAGTTACCCTTTGCTCAGAAGCGTCAACCAATGGGATGCGTTAGTATTAGAAGATGAAGGGAGACCGGGTTCTCAGAGCTTAGACCTCCCCGGAGTGCAGTGAGATGCCCCGCTGCTGAGCAAAGTGTGTAGCTTCTGCGGAAGGAATGGCGGTCCACTTGGATTACATCATGCTACCAATGTCAACCAGCCGCAATGCCTTGGAAGATTGGCCCATCGAGGGTCCCGGTGGTATTAAACACTTGTCTCCGGTGTTGGATTTGCCACCGCAAGCTGAAGGCCTTGAGACAGAAAAGTCCTGTTATGTCTGGTCCTGCCCAGTTCCTAGCAGGCCAGTCCATTCCGATGAAATGCCCTCGGGCATCTTGGCAGGGAGTCAGTCCTGTCTGGGATCCCCGGTGAGGTTTCTTTGAAAGTAGGCGTGGGTGGTAGGTACGTGGAAACAGGCCTCTGAGCTGTAGGGACTGAGGGCCAGGCTTCGGGAGCAGGGGGGACAAGGCTGTGGACCTCTCCAATCTATACAAAGCTTCAACTTGTTGCGCTGTCTTTTGGAGGAGAGGGAAATTCACCCATAAAGAATGAGTTCAACTGATGAATTCCACAACATGAATTACAGCCTCCCACCGCCTGCCTTTCAGTTCCAGTGAAATTCATGTGTGTGTGTGTGTGTGTTTATGTGCATGTGGTATGTGTACCGGCATGTTCACAGAAGTGGGTACATATGTGTGTGTACATGCATGTTGAAGTCAGAGGATATTTTTGGGTGTTATTACTTATGTGCCTTGCACTTCTTGTTTAAGACAAGGTTCTCCTTGGCCTGGACTGTCATCGAGTAGGCTGGACTAGTGATGGGGACTCCAGCTATCTCCGTGTCCCACATTGGCATCATGGGGTTACAAAGAAGTATCTGCTGCCATCCTGGTTTTTAAATGAATCTCTCACCCAGGTCCTTATACTTTGAGGAAAGCCCTTGACTGACAGCCATGTTCCTCAGCCACGAGGCAAACCCGGTACCTCTAAGAGATGGGCTGGCAGGCAATTAGCCATTCCTCAGGGGCTATGGGAAGGACTGAGGGAAGCAGATTCCAGGTAGGATCCTGGGCCAGTCTTAGAGGCGAGGGGTGGGAGGGAAGAAAGGAAGGAAGGAAGGGAGGGGAGGGGAAAGGAGGGGAGGGAAGGGAAGGGAAGGGAGGAAGGAAGGAAAGAAAAAGAAGGAAGGAAGGGAGGGAGGGAGGAAGGAAGGAAGGAAGGAAGGAAGGAAGGAAGGAAGGAAGGAAGGAAGGAAGGAAGGAAGGAGGGAGGGGGGAGGGAGGGAAGGGGGGAGGAGGGAAGGGGGGAGGGAGGAAGGAGGAAGGAAGGAAGGAAGGAAGGAAGGAAGGAAGGAAGGAAGGAAGGAAGGAAGGAAGGAAGGAAGGAAGGAAGGAAGGAAGGACGGACAGCCTGGGTCAGAAATGAATAGGAACCTCCGCTGGACATCTCTCTGTGGAACAAGATCCAAGACATTTTGCGTGGTTCGTTCCCAAGGCGCCAGAAAAAGCAGTAATCCTAGCAAACACAGAGCGTCCCCATCTCTCACGTCTAAGCATGTGGAACCTTCGTTCTACTGCATGGTGTAATCAGAGCATTGGAGGCGCAGAGTGAGGAGAAATCACCAAGGCAGAGTTACCCTGAGCAGAGGAAGACGCAGGGACGTCACGCTTCGCACCCCATCTCTTCTGGGGCTTGCCTTTCCTCTGACGCATGCGTCAGGGCACAGTTCTTGCTTTGCATCGCTGCATTCTTTCACTGGTCATGTGGCCTCGATCTGAGGACAAACCCTGGGAGCCAGTCAGTTTCCTCTCCGGCCTCCTGGTATCTTGGTGGTGGGGACCTTTATTTCAAAGGTACTGTAGCTCAGCCTCATCTTGAGCTCTGAGCTGGTCCATCCTGCCATCCGTCTGGGGCTGAGAGGACCAAACCGTGCGCTCTAACCACTAAAAGGAAGGTTTAACTGTGGTTCTCTCTTCCCTGTGGTGGTCTTAGCCCTTCCACTCAGAGACCAGCACTCCCTACATCTGCCCTGCCAAGCCTTCTTCAAGCCCGGGAAGTTCATAGGATGAGAGAATTCACATTCCTAGCTCCATGTGCACCTCTAGCAACTGGGGTGCAAAGAACCCCAGCTCTGGAGTGCTGGAACCAGAAAGTGAACTCAAGTCTTCTGACTTTCCATGGAAATGTGCAGTGATCGCCGGTGGCCCCCGAGGTAAAGCTTCAATCCACACTTGGCACAGGACACCCAGGCTGAGAAGGGGAAGCTCATTCCTGCAGTCGACAGATTCCAAAGTCAGGAACATGAATCCAATTTGTCTGGTCTCAGGATCCTTCCTCGCTCCTTCCTGAGCCCCTTTCTGCCTTCGTTCCACCTGTTGCATTTTATATTCTCACCTGGGAAACGGAAGCAGGCGTGTGTGTTCTCTAGAACCTTCTCTCAGTGGTGATAGCCTGTGAGCCGAGCCAGTGGGTCTCAGAAACCAGACCTCTTTGCTTCGGCTCTTGACGTTAAGCCCCGCATTGCACTGTGGCTCTCAACGCATTTCAGTTTGTAATTTTAACATGGGAAGAAGGGGGGGGGGCTTGAGGGCACCTGTGTGTCACTCTGTGGGACACAGATGGCAGCCAGGTGGGCCGCCTGCTTGGCCGCAGGCTACCCTGTTGTGTCTGGATGCCAGCTCCTGTGTTTGTGCTGGAAAGAGATGGGCATCCTTTCAACCGCAAATCCCCAGAAAGCGACCGCAGTCACCTGGGGCCGAATGTACATCGCTGGCGGTGTGCCAAGCGCGAGACCTTGTGCAGCGCAGCTGAGCGCCCAGGGCAACGATCACCGAGGCTCACGCGATGTATCTTTACAGCTTTTCCTGAGCGTTGCCAGAGAAGTGTCCCAGGATCCCAAAGGGACCAAAAATCTGAGGATGCTTAAATGTACTAATTGGTACAATATTTGCATAGAACCTTAATACTAACAATATGTTTGTACATGTTCAGTACCTACACCACATTTGTGTGTATATGTGGTGTGTGTCTGTGAACAAGTGTGCATACACACTTGAGTGTGCGTGCCTCTGGAGGCCCGACATTTTTTTTTTTTTTTTTTTTTTTTGCTTTACTCTGTAATTTCCCAGATTCTGCCCTCCTCCAAGACCAGAAGTAAAACCACTTCCATATTTGCCCTGAACTTTTATGTGGGGTCTGGAGATTCAAACTCAGATCCTTTTGCCTGTTAGGCAAGAGCTTTAACCCCTGAGCCATCTTGCCAGCCCTCGACGCATTATTTTTCTAAATACTTGAATATGACATGGCAACTCTTTAGACACTGAATCGACAGATGTGGAAGTCTTGCTGTGCTTCCATCGGGGGCATAATGAGGACCCACTTCTTTCTCCATGGAACCCGTCCCCCACCCCCCACCCCCCGCAATAGCTCCGTGTGGCTTCACTCTCCACTCCTGTCTTCAAGCTTCAGAGGTACCACGTGACCTCTTGGCTGGCTCATTCATATCTGAATTCCTGTCCTTGGTAACTCTGCCCCACCGTGACAGTAAATAACACCTGTTGTTCTCTATCTAGTTGTCCCACCAAACTACAAGCTCCTCAGGGGCACCGCCCACATATCCCTCCTCTGCAGAAAATGGAAAGTTGATCTTAAATATAAATTAGCAGCAAGAGTCTCGCCATCTTTCTGCAGTCCTCCCCTTTGTTTGGTACACTTGCCCCCACGCCCTCAGGTACCTGATTTCACCTCTGCCCTTGCTCCAAATGAATCTGCATTCATCCCTCCTTTTTCTTAATCCCCAGGTTCTTGGGCTGGACCAGGTTCCACTTGGCAAAGGAGACCCAAATCCATGCTGATCCAGGAAATGTCAGGGAGAGACCGTCTCTCCTATCCTGCTTGCAGTAAACATGCAGTTTCCAGGGCTTCCTGTCTTCACATTTGGCCCTCATACCATGTGTAATTGTGCATCTCTTTCGGGTCGTCCATGGAGTCTCTTGTTTATATCAGGGACTTTTCTAGAAGCTGATTTGTCCTCCTATTTTGATACTATGATATCTGTAACTTTAACTTTTTCACATAGGGCCTCACAATCTCAGACACAGCCTCTCACGTCTCCATCCTTGGCCTCCCATGTCTATAAGGAAATCCGACCCATTTCACTAAAGCTTTTCTTTGACCAAGACCATCTGGTAGAAGCACAAGGACTAAACTCAAGCGTGGGCAGCTTTGGGAGTAGAATTAGAAGGCCCGTAGATTTCACGTAGAAAGGTATCCGGATGACGTATCTCCCCAGCCTGGCTCGTGGCTGCAGAGAAAGGTAGCACTTTGGGGTATGAATCAGAAGTTATGCAGGCGCCTATATGGTCTGTCTTGTGGTTTTCATATTACCATAAAAGGTGATTCTAAGCTCTACCGCCCCGCTCCATTGACTCTCTCTGACTTGCAACATGAAAGGCCAGTTCTTTGATGGTCAGTGCTCCGGAAAAGTTTAAAGGCTACGCCGCCATGCTTTCCTCAGCAGCTTAGCCCTACTAAGCTGTGCCTACCAGGGAGGCACACACAGACTCATAAAGCACTCAGAGTTCAGGGTACTGTCCGTGCGGTCGGCCATGCAGTAAAACATGATCTTTAGCTTGGCCCCACCACCACGCCTGCGTCAGCTGCTTTGAGTTACTGTGTGATACTCCCAGACGGGCATAAAACTCATGACTGTGTTGGGGGATCCGTGGTTTTCAAGTGTCACTGACTAGTGCTAATGATTAGTTTTCCCAGTGCTTCTTTTGGGAAACCAATATTTGGTATCGTTTCTTAACTTACTCTTTGAAGCTAGTAAGTAACTCAAGTTCTCCAGGCTGAAAGACTTTGAAAACCATCAAATGTCTTGGAGAGACACTGTTGCATGTAGTGTTTGGGGGGAGGGTTGTAGGTAGTGTTCTAAGTATTTATTACTGATGTGTTTCTGCCGTTTTGCAGCTGAGCTCACCAGCTACAAGTGGCCGGTTTTGTTCTGACACCCACCCCAGGGCGATTTCCAGCTCTGAGTATACGCACAATACTGTGTGTATTGCTTTAACTTCTTTAACTTCTCCAGGTGTTTGGTATGGCTTCCCACTTAAACAGTTTTGTGTGTACCATTTTGGAAACTATAATTATCATCCACATTAAAAAATACCTTCTTCCTTGAAAGCTTTAAGGTTGAAAAATGTTACCTCAGAGTTGAGAGGCCCAGAGATCACCTCAAAGTGGACATTACCCCTGGCTAATAATGTTACCATAGTTTAGGTTGATACTTCTCATTTGTTGAGAACTTTTCCATCTTTCTTCACATGTAACCTACATCTGGACCATGTGCAGTTGGTATTAAAGTCATTCTATGTCTAAAATGAAAAAACAGAACACTTGGGCTAGAGAGAGGGCTCAGGGGTTAAGTCTCTGGACTGGCAAGCAGAAGGTCCTGAATTCAGATCCCAGATCCCACTATAAAAATGCTGGATGGAAATGGTAGTGGCCCGAACTTCCTATTCTAGAAGGTAGAGCCTGGGGAACTCCAGAGCAAAGCCCAAGGGAGGTAGAGAATCCAGGATGATTCCCTTGAACCTCCATAGGCACACAACCTCTGTTAGGCGCGTGCACACACACACACACACACACACACACACACACACACACACACAAGTGAGCACACATGCGCACGCGCAAAATTAAATGAATGACAGAGAGAAACAGGAGCCCACAGAGCATAAACTTTCAGACATGAGCAACCGCTACCATTAAAGCGCATGCCTGACCCCAAATCAAGCATTCTTCCAGGTCTTTCTACATGAGCACTACCTCCAAAGTTTCAGCCACTTTGGTAGTTGATTGTTTGCCCACACTGGGACACAGGGGTCAGAATATTCCTACCATCTCAGGACGGGATCTGCGCTCTGTTACATCTAAGCCCATCAGGCCGCGAACCAGATGTCCCATTCCCACATGACATCACGGGGTGTTTTCGTTACTACACTTTCTTTTCTAGTCAATATCTTCTTATTGGCTGGCCTACTGCCCATTTAGCACACACCCCATTAGGTCAACCATCCTGTAGTCTTCTCGTAGAATGTAGAAACTTCTCGGTTTATGCCTTTTGACTCTGCTTTGCGGAGCAGTGGCCGAGAAGGTTACAGCCGCTCTGATGTTCAGAGCTTGTCTCTGTGTGGGAGTGTTACAGTATCAGTCCCTGCGGGTCCTTAGGAGAGCTTCCATACCCCCAGCCACGCAGACAGTCCCTGACCTTTGCAGCTGGGGAGAAGGTCCCAGGCTGCCTCATGGGTGACCTTTAAGCCAGGGGTGGTGACAACACTTTTTTTTTTCCCCGTGACACTCATTTTGCTTCACCTCTGTCTGTGTCTTTAATTGGAAGCATGTACGGTGTGAATCTGCCTGGTCCTCTGGGTGGAAAGGTTGTGTCTGACCACTGTCTGTCACTAAGGAGTCCTGCTCTCCATGCTATGCTGGGGGTCACTCCTAATTGCGACATTTACAGACATGAGGGATTGTACTAGCTCCCTCAGGAAAGATGCTATTAGCGGAAGCCTTCGTGGTGCTTTACTGTTACATCAGTGGAACCACAGCCCTGGAAGGCATGTCCAGCTGCCTTTGTTCCAGCGTATTCTAAAGATATTTATTCTGCATCCTTCTCTGTTCGTTACATACATGTGTGTGTTTGGGTAGGTGTGGGTACATGCATGCATGCATGTGCATGACAGAAGCCAGACATTGAAGCCAGGCATCTTCCTCAATCACTGTCTACTTTCCGTACCGAGACTTCATTCACTGAACTCCTTCCTAGCACCGATTGTGATCTTAACCACTGGCCACTTGCTGCCTTGGTAATATTCCTGAATGATTTCTGCATAATCATCTCTATAGTGATAACTATAAAGAGACTTTTTGCTTTGTGTGTGTGTGTGTGTGTGTGTGTGTGTGTGTGTGTGTGTGTTCTATCAGAGGACATGAGTATTCGTGCCTGTAGAGGTGCAAGGATAACATTGGAAATCATCCTGCTTATTGCTTATTGCTTTGCTGTAGGGTTTCCCAGGCTCCGCCTTCCAGGGCCAGAAGTACAGCTGCCACCATTTCCACCTGGCATTTTTACATGGGATCTGGGGATCTGAACTCAGGTCCTTTTGCTTATGAGGCAAAGGCTTTAACCCCTGAGTCATCTCCGCAGCCTCTTTTTATGTTTTTGAACCGTTAATACTTCACTAAGAGAAGCTGCTCGCAGTAATGTGGTAGACATGTGCCGACTGCTGGCCCCACATGATGACAGCACGTGGAACGCAGCTTCCCTTCATTCTCAAGAGTCCAGAATTCAGTGTCTTTCTCATCATCATCCAGACACAGGACGAGGACACCCCAGAGATCAAGGGGTCACACTTCTGTGCCAATCACACTCACCGGCTGGAGGACATTGAGGAGGGTGGAAGTCTGGTGACGGTCGCTTCAAGACCACCAAGCATAGATGACCCTTAGCACAAATCATTCAGTATATAGGATGAGAAGCATGGACGGTACCTACGGGGTGACTTGGGGTGGCGCCTCTCCGGCCCTGCTGTCTGTCACACAGGATCATCCCGGGGGACTCGGTGTCTGTGGTCAGGGAGGGACGTCCCTGAAGTGGCCTGCTCTAGCGCGGGTCCTCCGCTGCTCAGCTGGTGCTCTGCGGTGTGGGCACATGTGGCCCCCGGGAGGCTTTCCTGGGAGTGGGGCAGCCGCTTCCTGGCCCAGGGGGAGCTGCAGGCCCATCGCAAGGGGCTTCTTCCTCTTTCCTCAGAACGCCCTCATGTGCGCAAGGAACGTCCTAGAACTGTCTGCGTGGCAGGGGGATGGGTCGAGCAGACACTGGGAGGGAAGGAAGCTGGAAATGGGTGCGGAGGAAATAATTATATCTGACATGTACACACACACACACACACACACACACACACACACACACACATGCACACGCACACAGATCCATAAACCAAAGTCACTGCATGATCCTTAATAAAAGACAACTTAGACAATCCCACATTTACTTCCTCTCCCTTTCAGATTGACTGGATAGAAGATAATGTTCTCTTCCTTTAAGTCATGTGATTCAGGCCAGCTTGCAATCTAGAACCTCAGGTTTCTGGTCTAAAGCAGAACACCTTAGTATCTCCAACTTTCTCCTCTGCCCAGACGGGTCACCCTTCCTGGCCTGAGACATGCACACTCATGGCCAAGGACCCCTCTCCCTGTAATGATAGTGAGACAGTCAGATCATCCAGGGAGCTGGGAGGCAGACCCCCTCCTACCTCCAAGGCAGCATGACTGGCCCCTAAGATGCTGGAAGGGGGAAAGAAGCTGCCAACGTCTGAGACGGATGCTGGACAGCTGTGCTTCATCCACTTTTGAGTGTGGCTTGTGCTTAGAAATCGCCGCGTGACCATGTCACGCGTGACCCAAGGATTTATGTCGAGGTACAAACTCTGACAGTGTGGCTCCCATGACTCGCCCCGTGCCAGCAGGGAGCACTGACCGCCCCTCGGCCCTGGCAGCCGCAGTACGCTGCCTCTTTTGTTCAAGCAGCATCTTCACGCCCACTTGCTCAGCGCCAGACTGAATGAAATGCGCTGTGCTGCTTTGTGTGTGGGGAGAAAAAAAAGACATGAATGGCCATAATGGCCGTCCGTACAAAATAAAGGGTCTTTTTTGTTGTTGTTGTTCTTGGGGCTTTTCAAAAGTGTTCTTGTTTCCGTTGTTGTTGTTGGGCTCTCCTAAAGACCTGGTCCTTGTCCTTCATCGAAGCACACGCCCGGAGGAAACCATCTCCCCCGGCACATCCAGGACCGCGTCTCTTGACGTGATCATAAGAGAAGGCGTGGGCTGGAGAGGATGTTCAGCCGCGTGGTCTCCAGGGCTCTCTGCTCAGATGTCTGCAGGTGACAGGAAATGAGCTTTCCTTCTGGACAGACTGGACTCCGAGGAAGGCCAAAAAGAGAACTTCCACCACCATCATCATCACTGTCCACGTGGCTTGGTACTAACGGTGAGGCAGACACTTTGCATCATGGCCCCAAATCCCTCTGGGAAAGCCAGAATTACTATTTCCATGTTAGGGATAAGAAACCCGAAGTCTAGAGAGGTCTCATATAACTTTCCAGGTCCATTCACCTAGAAATGCTTACGATTTGAATTCAGGGACCCCCCCAAAGCTCTTCCCCCACTAACTAACTAACTGTCACACAAGACTATTAAGCATCAAGTATCTCAGAATGAAATATCCCAGTTCATTTCCTCTGGAGTTTGCTCCAAGTTCATCTGTGGTGGATTCTTCAGGGTGGGCTTGTTCTGTTGATCCTCATTGGATGAGAAAGTGTAAAAGCCATTGACATTCGACACTCTCTCCTGAAGAGCTTGTTGAGATCACAGGATGTGGAAGATGGACCAGCAGTTCTAGAAAGGACCATGGCTGTATCCTTCTGGAATGTTCAAGAAATACAATGATTGATCTTTATATTTGCCTTGCATGGTATAATTTTCCTAAGGAAGATCTAGGCAAAGCCAGTCTTTTTACATGTTTTTAAATATTATTTATTTATTCATTCAATTTATTATACTGATTCATATTACTGAAAACAAGAGCAGAGGTCAGAAGCAAGAAAAAAAATCCAAGAAACTATGAGAAGATACCAGTCGTTAGAGTAAGAAGCATGTCTGGCCATTTTCATGCCGTGCCCTCTTTAGCTCTTGCTGCAACCCTGATATGAACCACAGAGATCAGTCCCCAAAGCTGAGCCTCCAAAGCGCATTGTGTCCATCCACTTAGATTTCACAGTGATATTAAAAGGAAGGCTTATGAAATAGAAAGCAGAGACCCGAATTACACATTTAGGTCACGGCATGAAGGCAAGTTCATAGAAGGATATTTAATACTGCACAAGGTAATGAAAGTCATAGCAAGTACATGAGGGTCTATCTAGAAGCATCTAGAGCCTCCAGCATGCTCTGCTTCCAGAAGAAAGTCCAGCCAAAGTACCCTACTGGTGATGGTATCCCAGCTTCTTAATCCTGACATCAGAACAGCTGTGTCCAAATGCAGCTTGGACTCGAGATCGGGCCACAGTTGGAAAAGTGTTCACCTTGTAAGCATAAGCCCCTGAGATTGAGCCCCAGAGTCTGTTTAAATGTATGTGTGTGTGTGTGCGTGTATATGTGTGTGTGTGTGCACGTGCGCACATGCGTGTATGTGTGTTTGACATGTGTTTGTAAACCAAGCAATAGTAAGGCACAGAACTGTATATCCTGAAGATTTGTTGGCCTTGTCTACTTGCAAGTTTTAGGTCAATGAGAGACTTTGACTTAAAATTTAGAAAAAAAAATTAAGAAAGTAGATGGCTCCTGAGGAACCATATCTGAGGTTGTGATCTGGCCTCCATATGGATTACATACATGCATGTGCACACATGAACACATGCACAGAGAAATAGAGAGAACACAGGTGCCTAGGGATATCAGTCGATAAAGTGCTTGTTGCATAAGCATGAATACCTGAGTTCTGATCCCCACTCCAGTGTGGAAGAGGGTGGGTGGGAGAGACAGGGCAAGGAACTCATTGGCCAGCCACTCTAACCAATCCATAAGCTCCAGGTTCGGAAGAGACTCAGTCTCAAAAAATGAGGGCTGGAGAGATGGCTTGGGGGTTAAAATCTTTGCCTCACAAACAAAAGGACCTGAATTTAGATCTCAGGTCCCATGTAAAAATGCCAGGCAGATATGATGGTGACCTATAAATTCAGCCCTGGAAGGCAGAGTCTGGAAACCCCAGAGCAAATCAATAAAGAGGTAGAACAATCCAGAATGATTTCCAATACTGCCATTGGACCTCCAGAGGCACACACACTCAAGTGTCCTCTTGTACACACACACACACACACACACACACACACACACACACACACACACACACGGCAGCTTGGCCATTTTGATTGTGTAGTAACAAAAACTCTGACATGCAAGGCCAAGTTATATGAGCAACATGGGACTTTGTAACATCGGTCCAATTACCTTGACTCTTTCTAATTAGTGTCGCAGCATCGTGGAGCAATCTACATCCGATTATCAAATGGACAGACTGTTTCTTTCACTCAGGCCAAGTCCTTCCTGAGAGAGTGTTCTGCAATCATAGCTACATGATGGCGTAGGAGCTGTGGTTCAGAAGTCCATCCCTTTGATAAGTCTCTGATTAGCTAACATTTATTCAGCCTACAAGACTTTGGGAAACACCAAGCCCAGTTATCCCAGCAGACCTGGTTGGAAAAAATTGCCTATGCCCGGTACCAGCGTAGCACAGCCATACACGCTTTGTTCTGGAAGCCAGTGAAGCTAGTTCTACCATGAACTCAGTCTCTTCTGGGTACTGAAGGTCGTTGTCTGACAGGCTCCATAGCTTCTGATCCCTTGAGACCTGTTTGCTGCTTACATGCTTTGGGCTTCAGGGAACCCCTTCTAGAAATGCAGAGGGTCCGGATGCGTTATCCTGGCTCATTGCGATTGCTGGATACGTGATGGCAGCTGTGTTGACATCGACGCGCGTTGGTGCTGAGCACTTTGGAAGAACTAACTCCTGTTTCTGCAGCAAACTGAATGAGGAGATGGACTGCGTTAACCCCGAAGCGTAGATGCGAAAGCTGAGATTTAGGCTAAGGGAATAGAGCAAGATGGAGGGGGCACAGGGCCCCTCAGAAAGAGACTTCAAGGCCTGACTTGGAGCCTCACCTTCTACACCTTTATATTTTGTACAGGTGTTGGCCACAGTCGGGGGAGCTGTGAGTTTTGCTTCAGCCATGATGTTTAATAAAGACATAATATACTGTGGCCCACGGTGACTTCACTCTGAGGTGGGGTGAGGCGGTTTCCTTTGCTTACACAACCAATGCCACCCAGGGACACCTCTCTCGAGGTGGCTCATCAGCCGCAAACCGTTTCGATGCACATTGTCCAGTCACCTCAACTTCCTGAACATTCTCTTGAGCAGATAGTTCATCTCCTTATCTCAGAGAATTGCTTCCCCGGGTGTGTGGCCCTTGGAGTCGGTAGCTTTGATACCATCGACACAGGAAGGCAGGAAACCACCTTCTTGGTAATTGTTGGGAGTCACAACTTCTTTTCAGGTTAGTTTCATGAAAAGATGATGTGGTTAGATTTCAGCGGGGCCTGGCTGAGGGTGTCGTTTGTGCCTGGGGTAACCCGCATGGTCACGTGATATGCCATCTTTTGCAGCCCAGTGATCTTATCTTCTGCACCTCTCTGTGGAACTCCAGCTCCTTCCAGCTTTGGGGTGTGCGTGCACACAGACACACACACATACACTCTCACACACACACACGCACGCACGCACGCACACACACGCACTCACAGACATGCACTGGACATGGATGGAGATTTGCTCAAGGCAGACCCTCTGTGATGGAAACTGGACAATGGGGAGTGGGAAGAATGTGGGGGTTGCCGCTGTGCTAAAAGAGTGAATGTCCACTGGTTTTTCCACTTTGGGAAATTGCACCCAAGTTGGCCTTACTTAATTTGATACATTTCTTTGTGGTCTGGCAATTCCTTTGTTTTGTCTGCATTCCAGAAACTGCCCATTCAGAGGACAAAGGTGATTCTCACTGAGGGAGTGTCCTTGAAAGAGTCTGAGTGTAAGGGGGGGAGAGAGAGAGAGAGAGAGAGAGAGAGAGAGAGAGGGAGAGAGAGAGGAGAGAGAGAGAGAGAGAAAGAGAGAGAGAGAGAGAGAGAGGAGAGAGATTGAGAGAGAGAGAGAGAGAGAACACCAGGACAAATTGCTAGGACAAATTGCTAGAATTCAAACTCAGGAAGGGACCAAGGAAGTGCTATGCCCAGAGTTCCGTGGGGGTGGGAGTGGGGGGAGAAAGGGGGGTTGGGGGTAGAAGGAGACTATAAAAGAAGAGCTGGGGGGAGACTGTGGAGAGAGGCAGGCCTTTCAAACCCATCTTCAAAGTCAAGTACAACTTTGCCACTTAAGAAATGGGGCCACGTCCCCAGCAGAGGCCCCAACAAAAGGAAGCTGGGAACGGTGAACGTGTGGGCTGGGCTGTGTCGAGGCGTCGGCGCAGAGAAGCAGATCAGGGTCAGGCTGTGGAGAGCCTGCGGCCCTTCCGGACAAAGGACGGAGCCAAGTGTCCTGGGATGCCTAGCACGTGGTATACAGGCTTTTTTTTTTTTAAATCTTTTATTATTATTATTATTATTTATTCAACTGTGTGCATGTGCGTGTATGTATGTGCGCGCGCGTGTGTGTCTGTGTATGTGTAGAACCACGGACGAATTCGCGAACCACCATGGACGCCTCCACCTCCTTCTGCCCCGGGATTCACAGGCTCCGCCCTACCAGGACCAGAAGCGCAGGCCGCCCCCGCTTCCGCCTGGCGTCTATATGTGGGATCTGGGATCCGAACTCAGGACCTTCCGCCTGCAAGGCGGAGGCTTAACCCCTGAGCCACCTCTCCAGCCCCAAGGTATACAGGCTTTTTAAGAACTGCCCCCCAAGAAATCACAAGGAGACTTTGGGGGGGCTTCTCCTCCCCCACCTCTCCACCCCCCTGCCAGAGGGGCTGTGCCCACCCACTTCTCCCTGGTTCTGAGTCAGCATTGACTTTCCTTTCCTTCCTGTGGGTCAATTAACCCTCTAGCCACTGTCCTTCCAGCTGTTACCTGAAAGGTGTCGGTGACTTCTAGTGACCTGTGGGAAAAGTCCCCAGAGAAGCTAGGGGACTCTCAACCTCGACACTCCCTGTGGGGCAAGTGGCCAGGGCAGGGCTCCGTGTTTGGAGATTCACGATGGGCTTAGCCACTTCCTGCTACTGCTGAGTGACGTGGGACACATGTTTCTCTCCAGCTTCCATTTCCATTTCTACAGGAGGAAGACGTTGGTCTTTCTTCTTAGGTGCCTCTGCTCCTTTGAGTCTACTTTGTGTCTCTCATAGAAGAGAATGCATAGAATATCTCACTTTAGTGGGAGATTTCTGGTGTGCGTGTATGCAGTGTGCGTGAGCATGTATGTGCGTATGTGTGTATGTGCTCATGTATGTGTACGTACTGTATGTGTGAGCATGTGTGTTTTGTGTGTATGTATTGTGTATATGAGCATCTGTGTAGTGTGTGTGTGTGTGTGTGTGTGTGTGTGTGTACGTACTTTGAACAAGAACAAACAGATAAATCAGTAAGTCTAATGGGGATACTTGCTCCCTTGTCTGCTTGCATTCAAATAAAAAAAAATGTAAAGAAAAACAAAGAGGAAATCAGGACCCAACTCTGAGCTGAGTCGTTCTTAGGTTTGGGCATCCGGGGGGTTCAGCCTAGACATGGAGTTTCTTGTGGGCTGTAGATGGACAGAGGCCGTGGACAGAGGCTACTGCAGGCTGTGGTCAGGGGCCTGTGTCTCAAATGAATGCAGCCAGCTTTAAGTGTTCCCACCCGCTATCCTTGCCCGTGTGCAGGGAAGACCCCAGATGTATGTCTTCCGGACTCACCATTGCCCTTTAGCATGTCTTGGGGGCTTTCTAAAGCCCATCTGGCATAGGGATAGGATTTAGGGGAGGATGAGGTGAGCCATCAGAAAGGACAGTGTGGAGGAGGACAGGGAGCTTGAGGCGGTGGCGCAAGCTCTTAGCTCCCTGCTGCCTACCAGCGCTGTGCGGCCTCACCATAGACATGGCTGCGCTGAGTGCGGGGTCACTGCGTCTCCCCGTCTAAGCTCTGGGTTCTCCCGGGCACTAGGATCTCACCTTTGGCATGGGTTCCTGTAAAGTGACAGACCCTCTCTCCCCAGGCCCCAGGGTCCTTTCCCTCTCGGCCGCAGACATCTTGCCAGTGTCGTGGGCACAGCACAGTGGGCGTGGCATCTCAGAACCGGGACAGATGCACGTGCAGGTCTGGACTGTGTTATCTAAAGGCTGTGTGGCTTTGATTGACACTCGGTTCTCTGAGATCCCCAGAGGCGATCAAGGCTGGGTGCCTCTAGTGCACAACCCCAAAACCCGAAGCTTTCTGAGCAGAGGCACCATGTCACGAGTGGGGAAAAGAACCAGCTTCGTTTCAAGCCCAGTTCTTTTACCTGCTCGCTGTGTGTAAGGAGCTTAAAACTCAAATGACTCCATTCTGTCCCCACCTCAAAGGAGCTGCACAGCTCCCAATATGTGAATATTCCAAAACGAAAAAAAAAAAAAAAACCCAAATTTCATTTTTGGTTCTAGTCATTTCAGATAGAGAAGCTACCTGTGCTTATTTCTAGGTTGACCTGATAGATTAAATGGGAAATATAAATGAGCAAATGGGGGAGATACGTAAAGAGCCCGCATACACCTTCGGTAACCATACCGTCACCACCATCACTGTAATTATTGCTTAAGCTTGTTCCCTGTGCATATGCAGGGTAACCTCTACTATCCGCAGGTCACCCGACATTTAATAAACACACGTGGAGAGTTTTAAAGAATGACCAGGAACAAAATCAAGTGATCTTTTACAAAAATAAACAAAGAAGAAGAAACATCATCTGCGGAACTAAATTAACAGGCCAGAAGAATTCATGTTTTTTTAATGTGATTGAGCTTAAATCGTGTTTGATGGGAATTGGAAGCAGAGGCAGATTTAACCCATCAGGATGAGTGGTGTCTATGGTATAATGTAGAGGAAGAAGTCTATGTGGACAGACTACCTCTCTCCTGTCCCCGGCCACTTCTTTTTCTAGAGAATTTTTCCAAAGAGAGGAGCTTTAGGTCTGACGTCTGACCACGCAGAGAGCTGTAACGGTGGCCCCGTATGCAGTGGTGTGTTCTGTCTGCACTCCTGACCAGTGGGCAGGAGGCAGGATGCTCCTTCTTTGCCCTGCCAGACATCTGGATGCTTAGAAACATCTGGATAGCTTTGCCCCCATTCCATTCCAGGTGTTCCAGATGTTTGGTGCTGTGAGATCACACTTAGAGTAAAACACCTGCTAAGCCCACGTCATAATCAAGTCACATGGGTATAGCCATAAAAGTGTGCGGTGTGTGTGTGTGTGTGTGCATGCGTGTGCGTGTGTTGAAGGGGAGGTGTCTGGACTCCCTAAGCAATGGCCAGGCTGATCCTAACGTGTCAGGAGAAGGGAGGGTTGACCCCAGTCTGCAGTGAGTAAAACAAAAATGGCCCCCAGTGTTCTTGGGTTGGCAGATGACGTAGACCGCGGGGCCTGCATTAGAGAGCTGGATTAGAGTGACAGGGAGGTAGAGGACGGACAGAGCAGGAGCCCAGGTCATCCTGCAGCCCGGGAGGGTGATACAACGTCTCTGAGAGCAATGTAGGCGGCAGCGCGTCACCAATACACCATGAGTGAGTCGCCCACTCCCTTGGTGCGTCCTCCCAGGCTAAGCCCCAGACCACGTATTCAAAGGGCCTCATCTCAAGGCTTCCGTCCATGTTTACCACCGGCCCCTGGGACCACCCCAGGGCCAGTGCTGGAAGAGACGGTCATCCAAGCTGTCCGCTCACGATGCTGTGTTTCTTCGGGAAAGAGGCAACGGTGCGGTTCCTTCTATGGTTCCCAGGCACCCATAGAAGGTTAAGCTTGATCTTTCTTGGTGGTCCTTGGTGGCGGAGACCATAGAGACTTCAGAGACTCTGGGGGGGGCACACCACTCATAATGTGGTCCTTGGGGAGGCTTGGAGCACAGCCACGGGTCCGAGAGAGACAGGCTGCGGAGAGGATGGGCCTCCGCTCCTGGGCAGCTTCTGAGGATGGCCCGGGAGGAGTTGGCTATTCTCCTGCCTTTTGTTTTGCTCATGTTGGACGCTTCACACCTGTTGCTGAGCCTGTGCCGACCTGTGAGGAGGGGCGAGGTTGGCGGCGAGCAGCGCCCGGTGATGGATCCACGCGGACCACACCTGCAGAGGCCATACCTGGGCTCACCAGGCACCATCCATAACGGAGACACGCCTCAGTCACGTGGGCTGCGTGGTGCACCCCTGTGCTGACGAACTGACACGTGGGAAAACAACAAGAAAGGCCTTTGGTGGCAGGAACATTGGCCAAAAACAGAGCCCTGCGTCAGGATCTCCCCGGAACTTTCATGTCACCCCTTTGGCCTAGTCTAGCTCTAGACAGCAAAAGAACAAGACGTAAAAAGTAGGGGGGTGATGAGGGTCCATGTGACGACTTTGAACTTGGCGGAGAGATTCTCCACAGTGAAGACTCTGGTCAGGTTTAACTATTGGGAGTGTGGTTGGGTCTAGGGAGATACGAGAGTTTGGCTGTCACCTTAGCTAACAGAGACCCAGAGGTGCTAACCAGGAGGTTGTGTTCCTAAGGTGGGGGGCTGGAGGCTCATTGGGGGGTGTCTTAGTAGATGGATCTTGGGAGCTTCAGGGCCTTGATAACATGGAGAGACTCCCCCATTCTTGCTGCTAGGTTGGAGCGAGACAGACGCAGGAGGGTAAAGGTCAGGCAGGAGAGCTATGAGTTTGAGTCTGAAAACGGTAGATCTGGAGTTCCCACTAGACTCGTGGGTGGAAATAGTCAAGGACCTCCTAAGAGAGAGAAGACAAGACCAGAGGGGAGTCCTCTTCTAAAGCTAGGGATTTACCTAGGACCCTCGAAGGACTGTCGGGTTCCAGCCAGCTGAGCCAGGCAGCCTGCATGTCTGTCATTTCAGGGGAAGGTGAAGAGGAGGAGCTGGTAGGCTAAGAAAAAGATGACCTGAAAAAGTTAGAACCCCCCATCTCCCCTCAGACTGTTTCCTACTCCGTCACAAGAGCTCACTGAATCTGGATCAGGAATAGCATTCCTGTCTTCTTGGTCCATATGGAAAGGAGCTTGGGCCCAGCCCAAACCGTTACCAGTGTTTGACCCCTGCTGGTGTTCAAAGCAGGGGCGGCTTCCCCCCCGCAAGTGGCATTTACACCAACCTTTGCAACTACATGTGCACTACGGTTGTCAAGACAATTTCAGCTGAGCATCATAGGTGGGAGGGAGAAAAGGAAATTAATTTTCTCTATTAATTGTTGACACTAAAGCTTAAGCATTCAAAAGATACCCGTTCCTGGGCACGGTAAAGAGATCAGTGAGACAGAGTCCATGAATGACTGGCAGCACTTCGGGTACCGCCTTGCCCTTGACTGGTTGTGCCAGTGGGATAGATAGACAGGTGTCATCCTGACCGTTGAAGACTGAGCCCTAGGCCCATCTATGAAGAATTAGTGGTTGAGGGCAGCCCTGAGCAAGCCTGCAGGGGAGAGTCTGATTGACAGGAAAGCAGAGGCCTGAGCCCCCCCAAGAATAGAGAAGCCAGAGGGAGCCCCGAGGCCCACACGGGACAGTGGGAGGGACTGGGATGGATTGATGAAGGGAAGGGAGGGGGGATGAGAAGGAGGGGGTTGGGGGAGACAGGGATAAGTACTCAATATGCTTGTAAAACTAGGAGAAAACATTAAAAATAGGGTTATAATATGACATATTATAATCATATTTAAATTTTTTATTCAACTATGTGTGTGTGTGTATGTGTGTGTGTAAAACCATGAGCAAATGTGAAAACCACCATGGACAACCTCCACCACCTCCTTGTTTACTCTGCCCTGGGATTCACAGGCTCCGCCCTACCAAGACCAGAAATGCAGGCCTGCCCTGCTTCCGCCTGGCGTCTATACGTGGGGTCTAGGATCCGAATTTAGGACCTTCCACCTGCAAGGCAGAGGCCCTTGTTCGCTTTTGCTGTTCGATGATGAATTATCAGCAACATGCAAACACCTGCCAAAGGACTTTAAGAGAAAATCGGGGTCTCTCACTGGCCTAGAACTTCCCAAGTACACAAGGCTGGCTGGACAGCGAGCCGCAGGGAACTTTTGTCTCCGTCTCCTCAGTGTTGGGATTACAATTGCACATTCCTATCTCAGCTTTTGTTTTTACGTTGGCTCTGGGAATTGAACTCAGGTCCTCAGGCGTGCATGGCAAGCCACCGCCCCACCCTCCCATGTTTGGAGATAGAAACATGATTTAATAATGAGTCCTACCTTTAAAGGAGGATCTAGCGACACAGACCAGGCATCTACTAGGTTGTATGTGAGGATAATGAAAGGAGACAGGATACTATAGTGACTCAACAGACTTGTTAGGTTGTAAGTCTATAAATGAGCTTCTGAGGAATTTGGGGAGGGAGAGGCCAAAAGGCTCGGATCGTCCTCTCAACCCCAGCCCGTCATCTTCAAGCTCCTCACATGTAAAGTGGGGATGACAGGAATTGAATATTATTGAATAAATTGAAATCAGTGGTTGTCATGACAACTACATGCGTGTAGAAATGGCCTTGTCCTGTGTAGTGGGACGGTCAGGGGTTATTTATACACTAGCATCTTGTGGTCAGGGAGATCTCATATTGGGGAGTCTGTCTCCAGGCCTGGAAAGACCCCTTGAGGATCTAGTGGTGTTCCTACTGATGATATCTTTGAAACTTCGCTTGACTCACGTGTGTGTATTTACACTGATGCTGAAAAGGCTTATGGGATATCTGGTAGAGCCCACCAGCCCGGGAGATGGTGTCTCGTGGTCCAAGGCTGTACTTTTCCCCTTTTTTTATTATTAAATTTTAATTAACTCGTAGCCTGGGAGCTTTCAAGCCAAGCCTGACCTCGTTTATGGCCTCTAGCTGATCCAAGCAATTTGGGTGCTGTGTCCACGCCCCACTCGTGAGGACCCGTGTAACCAGCTGCCAGCTGATGCTGTTCTGGAGCTACTAGGGTCCTCGATTCTGGGGTACAGCTTCCCTTTGTGATCCCTCACCCACCTGGCTGGGGGACACGTGCATGTCACAATCATACATCCGATCCTTCTGAATATTTTTTTTCGGAATATCATGTGCTCTACTTTTGTACCTCGGAAAGCCGAGTTCAGTGGCTGTTGCTCTAGAGAAAGTGAATTTTTAGGAGAAACAGAATCCTGCTAAGGGAAAATGTCCCTTGTAGAGAGAAGGGGGACGGAAGGGACAAAGGAGGAGGAACCAGAAACTCTTGGCTCACAGAATTGCCAGGAGACAGTAGTGTCTGAGATACTCCGCTCCTCTTTCCCCGAAGCAAGGGAGAAGGGTGACATCGCCGTGGGTGGGGACCTGGTTGCCGTTGAGTAAATCCCCCCTCTGTTTTCCCCCTGGGCTCCATGGTGGTTTTAGCCTTCATGGTATGTGCTGAAGGGGCCTGGCTGAATTACTCACAAGCATCATGGCATGAATGGGTGGTCTTACATCTGATTGGCTACCCTCTAGAGCATGTAAAAATAGAACTTTGCACTGGCTGAGAAGAAGTCAGCGTTGGCTGACGAATAGTACAGCCACAGTCTTTTTTTTTTTTTTTTAATGGTTTCTATTCAAGGTTGTGAACACGTGGAGTTGCGCTAGAGAAATGTGTGGAGTTGGTCGTAGATATTACCTCGCATTTCTAGCAGGATGCACAGATGTGACGGCCGAACATGGACTTCCAACCTTGTCCTAACAGCCAACGGAAGTTGGGGTCAATGGGTGCACAGCCAGAGGTCACAGTCAGTGTGAGACTTGGGTCCCACACGTGCCCACGGCCTGTGTCTCTTTTGCGTGGAAAGACAAGTCCAGGAAGGGATTTTTGTCTTGGCAATTTTTTTATATGCAAAGATGGTTTGTCTTTTCTTTGTCTCTTGGTCGTGTTACAAAGATGTTCCACTGTCCTATTCTTGTGGGGCTTATATGTCCAGGTTCTTGGGTTGGGGAGTCGAAGACTGAGACCAGAACATGTATAGAGGACTAAGGCAGAGTTTATTAGAGGAGAGAAAGAACAGAACTCTCAGACACAGAGTCCCTGAGGGGCAAGAGAGCCGAGAAGAACTCACAGATGTGGAGTCCATGAGGGACAGAAAAACGGTCAGGAGTATTTGTAAACTTGGGTTCACGCCCAGGAAAAGTGGCTCTTTCTTATTGGTGAGTTCTGCTTTCCGTGAACCTGATTGGTCTGGAATGGGGCTCAGCTCCACAAGCAGGCCAGATGTTATGGCCAGACCCCTGGAGTGATCTGGACCAGCAATCACAAACCTACTTGTTCCTCAGAGTGAATTAAGGAATTCAGTTCATTTGCATTGAAGCTCCTTTCCACCCGCATTTGCAGAGTTCATATCCATAGCTCTTCATAAACAAAGGGTTTGGGGGGGTTGGAACCCTATCTCAGTGGGGGTTGGGGCCAACTTCTGCATAGCCAGAACTTTAAAACTTTCCAGTCTGTCTTATTCTAAATTATCGCCAACATTTCTCTATCTCACAGTATTGTCAATGGAACGTGAGGATAATGTCCTCTGGTACGATCTACACTCATATTGTGAGGAATCAGCCTCACTCCACACGTTCTTATTTTCATGAGAGAGACAAATTAACTAAATTACGTGAGTGTTTGGCTATCTCAGAGTACACCAGGAACCTCATGACTCTATCCTCTTACTCAAAACAGAATTGACTTGCTATCTGACTTTTGCACGTAAGTCTGAGCTGGTTTGACAGTCATGCTACACAGACTTGACGTGGGTAGTTGCAGGTTCCTCTGTCCTTCCCGGGCTCTACCTTCATCTGCATATCCATCGTGACCATGTTCCAAGAAATAGAGCAAAGAAAGAGGAAAGTGCACACAGAGGTTGATGACAACCAATTTTTGCCCAGAACTGGGGGATTTCCCAGGAAAGTCCCTGACACACCGGAAGGGTTAGGAATCAACTTTCACCCGAGTTCAAGGGACCCAATGTAGAGCTTGCCAACTTCAATTGTCAATATAGATTATTTTCTACAACTTACGTCCCTAGCTGCAAGGGAGGCTGGAAAATCCAGTTATGGAATGTGCCCAGCTAAAGTTTTTGTTGATAAGAAGAGGACAATACATATTTGACCATAGCTGAGTTTGTAATAACAAACATCTTCATTAATAGAAGAGAATATTGCTTTGAAAAAATGAACAGGTATGTTTGTGATATCATATCAGTCATACAATCTTTGCAAATACTATGCCCCAAAGCCTATTTGTTTCCTACTCTATTAGATCTGAAGGATCACTCTCTTTCTAATTCGCAAAGAATATCTAAGAGCAGGATCTTATGCTAAAAGACTTGATCCCTACAAGTTTTTTTTTCAAAAGTATCAATTTTCTACCACACCCCCCCCACCATGGATTGCAACACATCATAGTCAGGAGACATGGAAACGCAGATGTGTCCTCGCAGGCTGCCAGATGGTGTTGAGCTCAGAATTGTGAAATGATATGATGTGGAGAAAGGTTCATCTGCAGGCTGAAGAGCCGCGCTGTCTGCCTCGGGACCCACATGAGGAAGGGGTAGGTGGTCAGGTGTGGAGTTCTGTGTTTTAAATATCACCAGAGGGATGTAACTGTGGGCTCTGGAAGACTCCACCATAGAAAACATGAGGACTTACCCCATCTTTGTCCTCAAGGGTGCAGAGGAGCATCCCCTTGGCAGGAACAATCTACCCTGTGCCCCAGGGCATGGCAAGGTGATGTCACTGGTCCAGCTGGCCTGGTAAGAGGGGATGAGCCAGTGGGCACTGGGCAGTCATGAGAGTGGCTTACCATACCCTGCCAGGCATGCCACCTCGCCATGCTAGGATGGATTCCCCATACATCATATCCCCCCCCCAGTCAGATGGCTACATCTGCATTCATCAGTGTTCTAGTTTTAGGGCAAAATTTAGGGTAGGGTGATATTCAGAAGAGAGGAGAATAAAGCCATGCTTGGAAGCCAGTTGCCCATTAGCAGAGAGCCCAAGACAAAGTTGATCTAATGTTTCAGGTTCTGGCAAAAGCCCTTCATCACCTACTCTCCCTCTCTGACTCCTCTGGGTTTCCAGTCTGCTCCCTGACTATGCAAGTGTGTGACTCGTTATGGACCATGCAAGTGTACAACCCTCTAGTCTCTGCCCTGCTTATGCAAACATATGACTTCCATTCTCTTCCCTATGTGAGTGTATGATGCTTCGTCCTCTCATTAACTGTGCAAGTGTATAACCCTGTGTGTCCTTGAATGTTGTAGCTTTTCTAGATAGACACATGTACCACGCATGCACACACAGAGGAATACTGAAACATCTCTGTTCTATTAAACCGAGGTGTGGCCCCTCTTACCCAAAAGTTCTTAAGCAGTTGTGAATCAGCCCAGTCCTTGCCATGTTTGTGTACCCTGGAGCTTCCAGCTTGCAGAGAATAAACATTCCAGAGACATTAGTCTGCCTGTGTGAATCCGGAGCGCTGAGGAGAGAAAAGCTGAGTGAGCTGCAGCCACACCCACAACAGCTTTACGTGTCTGGAAGGATTTGTCTCTTGGCGATGGCTTTCAGTCTGTGTCACTGGCCGGAGCCACGCAGCTCCGTTGTGATGGACAGTTGGCCTGACTAGCTAAGCTCGGAGAGCTATAATGTAATAGTATACGGCCATTGATGTGACACATTAAAAGACTATTAAATAGTGTGGTAAGATGCTGCTGATATGGTGCTAAGTAAAAAAATCAAGCTTGAAAACCTCATATATAGCACATTTCCTGCATCGTTTAAAAAAAAAAAAGATTAGAAGAAAATTCTCCAAAATGTTAGCAGAGTTAGCGAGATTGCAGACATGTTTGGGCTTTGCCATTAAAAATGCGTGGTTTTCACCATATTTCCTTAATAACCCACAACACTTTCCACAGTCTTGTAGAAGCCTGCTACATCTGCAATGACTAAAACATGATATTTAAGAAGGATAAAAATGCCTTTCATGAAGGCACCAATGGAAATATTTTCTTCACAAGTCTATCTAATAGCAGAATGGTGCTCAGTGAAACACTTTTATTTTCTTTTTCTATTCTCATGTGTACGGATGTCTGTGGGTACTCACATGTGTCAGTCATCCATGTATGAAGGAATGCGTGCACATGTGTGTGAGGGCCTGAGGTTGAAATTAAGAATCATCATCGATCACTCTTCCAACTTACTCTTTATGAGACGGGGTTTCTAATCCAACCCAGAGCTCACACGTAAGGCTGGTCTGGCTGGAGAGCTCACTCAGCATTTTCTTGGGGCCTGGTGACTTGAACTCTGGTCTTTTTGCTTGTACAGCAGGCACTTACACATTAATGAGTTGTATCCTCAACCCTCTATGGGACGCTTTTAAATTTAATTGTTCATTTACCCATTTACTTAATAACTCTTTGCTGTGATATCAGTGCATAGCAGGCTCATTGCTAAATTGAGGAGCCAGTGGCATTAAGAAGGAGGTCATAATTACTATGAATTTATATACAGTACATATGCATAGTATATTCAGAGTTGTGAAGAAAGAAGGAAGAGTGTGTTTTCTGGATGGATGGATGGATAGATGGATGGATGGATGGATGGATGGATGGATGGATGGATGATGGATGGATGGATGGATGGATGATGGATGGATGGATGAGTAAATCAGTGACTTGTGGTCTATAGTAGGGGTTGCTCGTCAGCACAGTACCTTTCCCTTGGGGATGCTCTGATGCCCTGGAAGATTCCTTCCATCTCCTGGCAGGCGCCTCGAGCATCTAGGCTCTGCCCTTCCAGTTGATTACCCCATAAAATGACAAGCTCATGGAAGAACTGACCGGCTCTTTCCATGCCCTGTCCCAGGATCCTTGGGCTGGGTCTGGAAGGATGACTGAAAGGAGTCACGCTTGGAAGCCTCCAAGTGTGTGCATTTTCTCCCTCCTGACCACAGGCCTCCTGGGACACCAGCAACCCGGGTTGGAGCCGTGGTCAGCGTCTCTTGGTTGGCAGAATCGGGCCCAGGCCAAGGTAGGAGTCAGTGTAGGCGTCTCTCAACCATCCAAGTAAGTCCGGACTCAGATCCCAAATATAAAACAGTGCTGTGTTTGCATGGGACCTTCACATACCCTTCTGCATATTTCACTTCACCTCTAGTTTGCTGATCGTACCTAATGTAGCGTAAACGTTATGTAAGCAGCTGTCACACCGTATTGTGTAAGGAATAATGACCAGATCCATCGTAGGTCTGAGCCTAGTCTCCATACACGCTGGATGCATTCAGACACAGAAAACACTCTGTCCTGTGGAGATGACCTTGAGGGTCCAGAGAGGGTCTCTGTCATCCTTACTGCCCGCTGCTCACAGACCAAAGCAGTCGCTGAAGACAACTTCTCAACCTGCCAGGGCTGGGACAGCCACGCCTCCCGGAATTCTGCTAGCCTGAGGAACGCCAGATAAACGCCAGAGGGAGGGGGCTCCTGGCCGTGGAAGCCCCCGGGCAGCTGCTGGCCACACCTGGCAGTGATTCTGGTGGGCAGGGTAAACCCAAGGCTTGGGTCAGGCTAGACAGGATTGGCATCTCCTCCTTGGTAGTTTTTTACTCGGTGTTGATCTGACTTTCCAGTGGCCCCATGGGAAGTGCTGTTCTTTGGGGATTTGGGGGGCAGGTGCCTAATGTCTTCATTGCGGGGCTCCTGGAAACTTTCAGTGATCTAAGTAGATGAGGAACCCTTTGGGTATTGTAGGATCAAAGTCAATGAGTTGCCCCGAGACCATAATGAATAGAAATGAATTCTGTACCTTTTCACAGGTGAGAGAGAGAGAGAGAGAGAGAGAGAGAGAGAGAGGGCAGGTTCTAGTGGTGAGGTGTCTGAACATGAAAGAGAGTTGGAATCAATGGGAATCTGAAGGAAGAGGGGGAAGGAAATGTCACGTGGTGGTCCTTAGAGAAGCCATTAATGGAGGCTTCTTTCATCACCTCCTTCAACAGGGGTGGGACATCCTTATGCACTGTTCCTCTGGGGGACGATGCTGGATGGAAACAGACTGTGTCAGCCCCTAGCCCGTCCTCTCTCTCAGACCTCAGACCTCTCTCCTTCCAGAAGCTGCTTGAGAGATATGCCCACCTATGACTCCCTCTACTTGGAAAGGACCATTAAATTAGCAGTCCCTTCTTCCCTCAGTCCCCTCTTCACTGGCCCACTTCATCCAGAGGCCCGGCTGGGTCAGGTCTTAGTGCCAGGGAGACTGTGCATCCCCTGAGCCTTAATGTCCCCCACCAGCAGCACTTCCTGCCCCCTCAACCCCTACCCAACGTCCAATTGTCAGTGTTCCGCTCAGCCCCCTTCCCTTCCCTTCAAGCTTCCTTCTGGGAGCCCCTCCTAGTTCTCCTTACCCAGCGCGCCCAGCTGTGGGAAGCTGCGGGTGCTTTCAGCCAGCTCTACGTAAACCAGGCGGACCCGCAAAACGCCTGTCATTCCAGCACGTGGGGGGCGGAGTCAGGAGGTTCAGGAGTTTAAGGTTTACCCCGTCGCAAGTTCAAAGCCAAACTGCGCTACATGAGACTCTGCTTCAAAAATAAATAAATAAACATGAGCCAGCCCGATAGCTCAACGGGCGAGATGTCTGTTTGCAAACTTAGAGCCTTACTTCAACTCCCTAAAGCTCAAGGGGCAGAAGAAGATAACTGATTCTAAAAGTGTCGCCCTCTGACCTCCACCGTGTGCCATCACATGAATGTGTACTCTTTTTTTCTGTCTCTTGCACTCTCTCTCCTTTCCTCTCTCTCAAATACTAAAATATTAAACAATGATAATGATGAATAAATAATAGGAAAGCATTTGCGAAGAGGGGGTCAGGCCACACCGAAATATTCCTCTGGGTCTGGGTGTTAAGTATCTAGACAAGAAGATGGGATGAGTGCTGCCTTCTGATTGGCTGCTCTGATAAGCCCCTACAGGGTACTCACATTATATTATCGTGGGGGGTTGGGGAGAGTTCATCCACACAGTTGGGTTTGGGTTAGGGCTTGAGAAATAAAGTCGAGAACGATAAATAAGTTTGAAAGTTGATAGGAAGGGGGGAAAGGAATATGTCTTTAAAAAAGAAAGCAAGAGAAAGGGAGAAGAACATGCAGGTAGAATAATGTCCTCAGGCCAGGAAAGTACCAGTCATTTTCAGATAAATTATACCCTCCTCCTCCTCCTCCTTCTCCTCCATGGGAAAAAAAATCATACTCAGACTTAACTGTCCCTTTGGCACTTTTGTTAAATGAGTTTTAGTAGCAGGAGCTGCTAAAAATATAAGCCAATTTCTTTCTTCATTTAAATCAAGTGCTTAAAAAAAGCCAAGAGCCCAGAACTGGTGCAGGATCAAGCTCACAGCAGCCAGCGCATCTTCGGTCTCCAAATGGTCCTCAGTGGGGGCCCGAAAGTCCCGTCAGAGTCAGGGGCCGTGGGAGGGGGGAGGGAGCATCCAGCAGGAATTGGGGGGGAGGTTGCATTTAGTCCTGGGATCCGAGTTCAAAAGCTGCCCTTGGGTGCACAATAAGCAGTTTTGGAGGCAGCAAAATATGTGTAAGGTTCATTTCTTATTTCTTCATCACCCTTGCTACCCACCTTACTTGAAACAACGATTTCTCAAAGCCCCAACCATCAACTAGTATCAAGATGAGGGCAGAGTTCATGGCCATCAGTGAGACACTTGTCCCTGTTGCCCGACACTGTGGGATTCACTCTGTCCAGTCTCTCCTGTCCCATACCTCTCTTCAAGGCAGTTCAGAAACAACCTAACCAATTGGTGTTGCCTACAAGAGAGCTGGTGGAGACTTCTGTCATCCCCAGGATCACCTGCCTTTTAAATACAAGACCCTTACGAATTTAAAAGCTTTGGGGGCTGGAAAGATGATGGCTCAGGGGTTAGGCCTCTGCCTCACAAGCAGAAGGTCTTGAGTTCAGATAACAGATCCCATGTAAAAAATGACAGGTGGAATGGTGGTGGCTTGTACTTCAGTCCTGGAAGGTAGAGCCTGGGAAACTCCAGACTAAAGCAAGTAAGAGAAAGAAGCAATCCAGAGTGATTCCCAAAGTCGCCTTTGGGCCGCCAAAGGCACACACAATACCCTCAGACACACATAGACACAGCCATATACAAATAAAAAAAAGAAGAATTTAAAATCTTCTGAAGTCCATAGAACTATATACACAGTGTAAGTTGTCAGGCGCACAATGAAAGAAAGAGTGTCCTTGTGTTATCTTGTTCGCCCAAGAATGTTTACTTGTAAATTACACTCATCAAAGATAATCATTGATTCCAAGTCTAGAAGTGGAAAAGTTTTCGGGAATGAATTCATCCAATTCTTATATTTGTAGAGATGAGAACATTCTGGAAGCTTGCGCCGCAGGGCGCTATCCTCAGTTCTTTCTCCTCGTCCTGCTTGATGCTAGGGAGCGGTACCTACCGCATTCCAGCCAGGAGACAGGGAGACAGCCCGGGATACCAGACTAGCCTAGCAGCTATGTCTCCAGCGGTCGGCCTTGGGATTCTAAAACAAGGCTGCCTTGAATCCCTTCTGGACCCTCCTCGATTCAAACGAACCTCCTCAACGCAACTATGTGGTAGCTGTGCTACTTCAGCTCGGGTCTCTGATGAATAGGAAATGCTGTTGTTAATATATCCGAGCCTCTTCTGCAAAACCAATGCAGCATCTCTTCTGCCTGTCTAGCCTGGCTTGCCTGGGAGCACCGTGTGAAAACCGTATCAGCAGAGCATACACAGCTCATTCTTCTATTCTGTGGATGGCGACAGATCACCCCACACTTCACACCTTGGAAGCACGAGGGGACTTTTCTACACAGAGCCTTGGCGCTGTGCCCGAGTGGGCAGGCAGCTGGTCCACAGTTGGATCGACTCCACAGACAGATCAACTCTCTGAGCTTTGCTCCACCTACCTGCCAGGCTTCTGGATCCCGTTTAGACCATCTTGATTGATGATGTTTGATATTCCACTGTGATATTTTCTGCAAGCATAAAGTTATTTTGTCCTTGGCCAGCGGCTCTGTTGTCCCACAGTAGTATTATCATCCATTTTCAGTGGCTTTCTGAACAGGCAAAAAATATGCACTCCAGCAAAAATGAGTTCGGTTCTGGGTAAAGGTTGCTGTCCAGCCCTTCTTGTAGTGTTCTTGGGAAACGTAGCACCCGTTTCATTACTTAATCTCGCAGTGACAATGCTGTGTGTAGATATTCTTATCAGCTCCATTTTCCAGATGGGGAACCAGAAGCAAAAAGAAATGGTATGATTTACCCAAGAGGAGGGATAGAGAGAGGGAGGGAGGGAGGAGGAGAGAGGGAGAGAGAGAGAGAAATAGAGAGAGAGAGATCATTTAAATGATGAGACTTTCAAAGAGCATCCAGCTCAGTCCTATCTACTGACTATGGCGTGTGCTCTCTGGTGCACCAAGTTTTGGAACATAGACTTTATATTGAATGTAACACCCCAGTGGCTGGCACCTTGGGATTCTTTCTTCCAAGAGAAGATGTCTGTGAAAGGAGCCAGTTGGCTTCTGTCAGCAGAGCTGTATTTATAGCTCCCAGAGACAATAGTGTCTCCTCATTTGAACCCCCCAAGCCACCCACATCCAAGAACAAAGTTTGTCTTGACGCGACAGAGCAGGATTTGCTCTCCATGCCAGGTCTGGAGAGGACTTCCCAAAGCCCACTTGAGCAAAAAGTAGTCCCAGGGCCGGAATTCTTCCTCTTCTGCATCGCCTCCATGCCCTCCATTCTGCCAACCTAGAAAGTGCCCTCCTGCTGTGATTGCTTCCTGGGGTCTCCCTGGAGATGGTCTGGCCAGTGCTCGCTGACCCAAGCCCCCCCCCCGACCTGTGTGCTAGAGCTGTCCTCTCTCCTTACTTATAGCATCCCCGTGGTTTCCTCCAACCAGCCAAGCTCAGTTTTCCCACTGAACTCATGGGCCGTGAACCTTGTCCTGAATGTCACTATTTCTCTCACGAGGCTTATTAGTATGCCGGATACCCCCAAGCTGTAATTAATAAATATGCAAGGACTTGACCCGAAGAAGCTATAGTATTTTAGGCAGAATGACTATTTTGGCCAAAGTTGTTACATTGCTTTTTTTGTTTTGTTTTTGCCTGTCAGTATTTGTTCTATGCTTTTGTTTAGTTAGCTTGTTGCCTTTTTCTGGCAGTTATATTATATTTTATATATATATATATATATATATATGTATGTGTGTGTGTATATATATATATGTATATAGTTGCCCAATAATTGGAAAGTTACCTACTAACTTTTTCTTATTTTTGGGGTGGGGAAGTACGAATTACCTATGTTTATATTCTGTCTCTGTTAGAACACACACACATGCTCACACACATATAAACCTATGCATGCTCATATAGACACATACACATGCCTGCTAATGCCCACATACAAATATAAGCACATGTACAGAAATATATAACACATATGTGCATATAAACACATGCACAGACATGCTTATGCACATATACACATACAAACCTATGCACATATATAAGCACACATATGCCTATAAACACATGCATACGACATACATATTAGCACACATGTACATATAAACACATGCATACACACATATACACATAAATGCATGCATACACATGCATACATAACACACATGAATACACACACACACACACACACACACACACGGCTGCTAGAAGTAGCCAGGATGATGCATGTTGACTGTTGAGTGTTGGCTGATGTACAGAACTGGGCCGACCTCCCACTGAAAGATTGATTCGTGGCTCAGCAGTCTAGTCTAGAGTATGTTTATGTCGGAGGAAGGGAGACCTGTGCCTTCTTCCAGGGTGAATCTTACAAATCCCTGGTTGCAATGTGATTCTGTAACTCTGCCCACCTGTCACATGAAAGAACTGGATAGCTTTGAACTTGAGCTCCAGTGCCCGGTGTTTGTACGGAGTCAAATCTCGAGTGGTTGGACAGTCTGTTCCTAGCTGCAGGCGTAGGCCAAGGGGGTGGGGACAGGTGGGCCTGGGGCCGAAGCACTGAAATCCACAGAAGTTCATTCTCCGCAGAGTTGGGGGGGGCAGTTGTGGGGTGCCACCTGGCTCTAGGAATGAAGCTGCCTCGTTTGCACAATGCAGTCATTCCATAGGAGCTTCCGTTGCTTCTTTCTCCTGATCAAATTCTAGCGATTCTAGTTATAGAAATCAGCCTACCTTCTGCACCCCATTTCCTGCGGTCAGCTCTAGCTGCTGTGATTCTGCCAGGGACAGTCGCTTGCGTTCTCTGGAGAGGAGCTCGCCCGGCGGGTAAAGATGCTCACGCAAACCAGGCCACCTGAGTTCCATCCCCAGAACCCGTGTTGTGAAGGGACAGTCGTCTTCTGAAAGCTGTCCTCGGGCCTTTTCTTTTGCTCTCTTTCTTCATCCCTTCCTCCTTCTCCCTCTTCTTCCTCTCTTCCTTGCAAATAAATAAATGTGCACTTGGCAAAAAGCATTTACAAGATATCGGGGGTTAGTCTGTGATCTCGTTTAATCCAAGCCATCAGATAGTAGGATGAGTTCTAGCATTATCATTTTCACTTTCCAGGAGGGTCTTATAGTTGGGGAGAGGGTGAGTGGCAAGCCTGCATTCTGACCAAGGCTCGCTCCTGTCTTTCTCTTCACCGTCATTTCAAATATCCGTTTTTCAAGGTGCCAATCACAGCTTAGACTGTGTGCCTCCCCCACCCCCCATAATTCCTTCACCCCTTACACCCCACTTCTCTGGAGCTGTGCTTTTCGGGTGGCCATAGTTCTGGCTGACACTCCTTCCCAGAGCCTAATAGCCCAGTGACTCAGGAGTGGTGGGTCTTGGGGACTGGAGACCCTCTTCCTCCTTCACAAGCCCCTGGGTGATACCCGCAATCCTTTAGGGGCTGCGCTTCTCTGGCTCCTGCAGCTCACTCATCTGTTCGCAGATCTATGGGGCTTGGGGCTGCAAACTGTGTGACCGTGTTCAAGTTCCCTACCCCCTGTGCCCGCCCAGCCTCCTCCATCCCAGCGGATCTGAGAATAGCATGGCTCTCACGGGGTTGCTGCGAGGATAAAGCGGCAAGCTGCAGATTGCATAGATGGCGCGCTGCCCCGGCATGGGGCCTGCCAAGCAGTCAGCGCCTCATCGGTGTTTGTACCGGGATTGTCAGGCCCTACGCTGGTTGCTAGGGACGGAGAGATGAGTTAAGACACGGCCCTTGGCGTCACAGGGCTTGCAGCTCAGGCAGGGTGAGGGATGGGTACAAATCATTAAAATGTGATCCGAAGCCACACAAGGACGTTCCAAGCCTGTGGGGCATGGAGAGGAGGGAGTGGTTGTTTTTAGGGGCAGGAGGTAAAAGTGGCTCTCCTTAGAGAGAGCACTTGGGCAGAGAGAGGGAGAAGTGGAAGGGGGCTGTCGTTCCAAGACTCTACTTCCTGGAGGGCTGCAGGGCGCCTGGGAGAACAGAAGCCCCCTACCTACCCCACCCCAATCTGCCAGGGAAAGCATGGAGAGGTGCAGCGAGGTGGGCAGAGGCTGCCACAAAGTGGGGTTGGCAGCGCACACGCACACACATGCATGTGCGTGCATATACGCATATGTGGTCAGGCGCATGCACGTACACGTGCATACATATGTTCACGTACACATGCACACACACAAGGGAGCAGAGAGCCTGGAGGGCAGAAAGCATCTTCAAGAGAAGGCAGATCCCCAACATTGCCAACTGGCCCTGCCGATGAGTGGGAGGAGCCAGCCTTGGCTGACATCCTAGGCGCTGTAGGCAGGAATAGGTAATGGTGACACCTGGCAGAGGTGAGGCTTGGCAGAGAAGCAAGGCGTACCCTCACAGCCGGGCAACCACAGTTCTGGCTGGTATGCCTTTCTAGAGAATAGCAGATCCTGGGTGATACCCACCATCCTTTGGGGCAAGACTTGGGAATCTGCATTCTGTCAAGTTCCCCTGTAGTTTCAGTACCTGTACTGTGTGGTCTCCTTTGACTTGGTAATAAAAATCGAAGACTCTATCAATCTGTAACCAACGTGATACCTCCAGGCTGGCAGTTTTGATGGCCTAGAGTTACCCTCGGGTATTTTTATGAGACCCGTGCACCTGTTTCCCTAACCCCCACCGTCTATTCAGTCAGGATGTCAGAACTATAGGTCGACAGGGGAACACTCAGCTGGAACAGGGTTGCTATAATGGACGGGGGAAAAAAAACCTCAAGAGGTCCCACACCTCCCTGAGAAGCTCTTGAGGGTGAATGCTGGATGTAGGGGAAGGAGAGCTACTTTCCTCCGTGGCAGACCACCGATCTACCATCTGTGCTTCCGCAAGTGCCCAGGAACATGATATCAAAGGCAGTCCAGGAGAAACTTAGTGCCCCCCCACACACAATGACCTAAGAGCAGGAGGGAGACTTGTGGGGAGAAGCTTTATAGTGGGCGAAAGGAGGGAGGGGCTTGAGAATGGGGGATAAGGGTCAAAAAATAGCATAGATTCATCATAAAATAATATGAATTCATTTTATTCATGTATGAAGCTCTAAAAGAATCTAAATATGCTTTTAAAAGGAATTAGCATGGCGTTTAAGGAAAGCAAACATGCAATTCTTAATCACCTTCCCACAGGACACGCGTCTCATTCTTGTCTGCCCTTTTCTTACATGTGCGATGTTTCATTAAGAGTCTGTCCATCTGTTTTCTTGAAGATGCCTTTCCCCCGCCCAGTGCAGAAGAGGTGGAGTGAGAAGGGTCGTGTCTCTTCCCTCCTCCTTTCTACCCGTGGGAAGGCAATTCTTGATCCTGTCCGGTCTTTTCAACACTAAAGGGAACTGGCACCCAGCTTTGATCTGCAGTGTTAATCTATCTCTAGGTGGATTAAAAAAAATAAAAAGGCAACTTTCAAAGCACATGCCAGGACCTGTATGGAGCGAGAGAAACCTTATGAATTCCCTGAAGCACCCTCGGGTGGCTGGAAGGCGGGGCCAGGCACCCTGCCTCAAAATACCTCTTCGTCAGCTTGTCCTGGACTCTAGAGTTTCCCAATCGCAAGATGCCAGAGACACCTCAGACTTTGGTAGCTCAGTGGGAGACCCGGCTCTGTGATCTCCGAACATATGCACGTGTGTTCACACACATTCCTAACTGAGGAGTGTAAGGTAAGAACTATATGGGAGAGCTCCTTCCATCTGGAATAGTAAAGATGGAGTCACTGGTCCCAGGAGACACTTTCTGAAGGATTATCCTTAGAGTCACATGTCTCTCCTGCCCAGTTGGGTCTTCGGGTCCTTACAGGGTGGAAAGATAGCCATGGCTCTTATCCATAAAGATGACCCTGTGAAATGCACCCGGGCGTCTCTGGTTCATTTTCCCATTACTACTGGGAGCTCTGTAATGGAATGAAACTCCCTACTGGAGGTCCAAAGCAAAAGGGAAAGAGTTTCCACGATAAATCCACGGATGAGCCCCAGCTTCCAAAGAGCACCAGCCGCCACCAAGGCGCTGTGGAAATTTCTCTAGGGAAATCTCACAAGCCAGCAAGAAACTTGACCTCATTTGCATTTTTCTGATTGAAGCACAGATAGGTTTTAGTTCTTCCCTAGTTCTTCGTTTTACCAAGCCAGGCCCCAGGATGTAGAAAACCTGAGTTTTCCCCGTGTCTGCAGCAGCTGTGGGACTATCATTGGCTTAAGAAATCCCCAGCCTTTCACCCATTGCTCCGTGGCTAGGAATGCATCGTGCCCCGCAAACCTTGCTCTTCTTTCTTGAACAGCAGGGCATCGCCAGCATCAGAAACCATGGTCCAGGATGGGTTGGTGAGCTGTAACCTTACCGTGGTTGAGACAGGAAGGTTTTCAGGGAGTCTGTTTCCAGCTGTCTCCTAAGTCAAAGAGAAGGACTTGGGTCTGTTCCTATCCATAGTCTTCCTTATAACTCATGCCTCAAAGGAGGAGAAGTAGAGATTCCCAAAACAGGCACTGGGACCACCTCTTTAAGATATCAGAAGTGATCAGGACTTGGGAGGGGGGCTGTACTCTTCGATGTCTCAGAGGGCACACGGGGAAGGGATGAAGCAGGGGTTCTTCTGCGTGCCCAGTCCAGACCGTAGTAGAAAATACCACTAGGGAGGGATCGGCACCTTCTTGCCTGGTTGTGTCCACCTGCAGCTCGTTGGTGAGACATGCTCGGGCTGCTGGAGAAGATGAGCCAAGAGCCGAGGAAAATCAGTCCAACTGGTACTGTTTTTCTTCAAGAAAAGCAAGAAGTCATACTTCTTTTTAGTATTTATGTATCTGAGAGATAGAGAAGGAAAAGAGAGGGTAAGAGAGAAAAAGAAGAGAGAGGAAGAAAGAGGAGAGGGAGAGAAAGAAAGAGAGGGAGAGATAAAGACAGGGAGAGAGGAGGTGAGAGAGAGAGAGGAAGAAAGAGAAGGAGAGAGAGAGAAAGAGAGAGGGAGAGAGAAAGACAGGGAGAGAGGAGGTGAGAGAGAGGGAGAGAGGAAGAAAGAGAAGGAGAGGGAGAGAAAGAGAGAGGGAGAGAGAGAGACAGAGAGAGGGAGAGGGGAAGAGAGAGAGGGAGAGAATGAGAGAGAGGGAGAGAATGAGAGAGAGGGAGAGAGAAGGGAGAGAGAAGGGGAGAGAGGGAGGGAGAAAGAGGGAGAGAGGAAAGGGGGAGAGAGGGAAGGAGAGAGAGGGACAGAGGGAAGAGAGGAAAGAGGAGAGAGAGGAAGAGAGAGGACAGGAGCGGAGAGAGAGGGAGGGAGGAGAGAGAGGAGGAGAGGGAGAGAGGGAGGGAGAGAGAGGAGGGAGAGAGGGAGGAGAGAGAGGGAGGAGAGAGAGGGAGGGAGAGAGAGGGAGGGAGAGAGAGGGAGGGAGAGAGAGGGGAGGGGGTGAGGGGGAGAGAAAGAGGGAAGAGAGAGGGAAGAAGAGAGAGAGGAAAGAGGGGAGAGAGGAGAGGAGAGAGAGAGAGAGAGAGAGGGAGGGAAGAGAGAGGGAGGGAGGGAGGAGCCTGCATGCTTGGTGTGGGACGCAGGGTAGAGAGTGGAGCACCCCTGTCAGAATTCGCTTCTCTCCTTTCCACTGTGTGGACTCACATCACCCATCATGTTTGGGAACAGATCCTTCACCTGCCAGCACCTCACCAGCCAAGACACCATACTTCCTAAACGCCCCGCCAGCTTGCCCCATTCCGGGTGTTTCCACTTCTTAAGACAGAGTTGTACCCAGGCCCACTGGGATCTGAACGAGAGGGGAGTTTGGTTTTGTTCTATCGCGTTTTGGACAGAACCTCACAGAGCTCTAGCTGGCCTTGAATCCATCCCCCATGAGGATCACTTGGAACTGCCAATGCTCCTGCCCCTGCCTGGCGTATGCCGAGATTACAGATGTGGACCATCCCGCCCAGCTTACAGAAGCACCAGGGATGGAACCCAGGGCTTCTTGCTTGTTAGGCAAACATCCTGCCAACCTGGCTGCATCCCCAAGGAGAGCTGTGGAGATCCGCAGTCCCACCACCTCCTTAAACGACCACGGTGGAAGTCAAGCCCTCTTGGCTTCCATCTGGGGCTTTCTCCGCATCACTGTAAGACTCAAGTACAGTACACTCCTTCTCAGAGCTTCCACTGTGAACTTCCTGTGTGATCGACTGGGTGGGAGGATAGAGGGGGCATACAGGGGCCCTCTTTTCCTTACATTCCTGTCATGGGGAAAACTCACTAACAGAAAGTAGAAAATAAGGATAACACGTAGATATGTTAGACTTGGGGTTCCAGATCCCTTGTTCCACTTCCCATCTCCCATCCCCCACATCCCCACCTTCTCTCACCCTGCCTTGTACCTGATTCCTGCTTGCACACAGTGCTTCCTTCCTAGAAGAATCTCCCTCTTTCCTTCCTTCTTTCTCTACTGTAGTCACCAGCGATGGGTGCAGGGGAAGCATCAGGGAGGACTAAGAAAGGAAAGAGTGAAATCCTAGTTCCTCCTCTGGGACACATTGGCAAATCACCCACTGTGTGCAGGGAGCACAGGATTGGCATACATCAAGTGTGCAGATAGGTACCTGGGTCAACCCAGAGGGAAGCAGCGAAAGATAATCCTTCCTAGCAAGTTCTTGGTGCCAAAGACACAATCCAGATCTGAGAGGGAAACTGCTGAAGGTATCAAGATGAGACTAAGGATTGGAGTCTTCTCAGACAAAATGGCGCACGTAAGGTGTGGAGAACAGAGAAGACCTGCAGAAGAAATCAAAATCGGTGCGGAGACAGGCTCATGATGTTGATTAGTAGCAATAAGCAGGACCTGCCCCCAATCCACAGTTTTGCTTCTGTGCATTCAGTTACCCACAGTTAACCAAGTTATAGAGCATCGCATAGATGCTTTGGAAAGAAGTTCATGAGTTTGAAACGACCCACGGCTCTGAGTCCCAAGGCAAAGCCCCTCACTGCCTCGCTTCAGCCCTCCTGAGACACGAGTTCCTTAGTGCGGTGCATCCAGGCGGTGTGCATTAGCTGCCTGTGACTGCTCCATTACCAGCTCAGGCGTGAGACCTCCTGTCACTTCACACTTCCAGTGACCCACTGACTTGCACATCATGTACCTGTTGGCCCCAAAACGCAAGAATCTCAGGGCCAGAAATCCAGATGCGCCAAGAAAGAATCCATAAAGACTTCTCCGCGGGAGGGAATGAAGGGTCTTCATCAGGAAAGCAAACATCATGCACTGGGCAGCTGAGACCTGCAGAAACCAGGGGACTTTTCCTCTTTTCTTTCTTGTGTCTTGTTTGTTTGTTTGTTCCTATTGTTGGTAATCCTGAGATTGGAACCTGTAACCTTGTAAATACTTTTTTATTATTTATTCAATTGTGCGTGCGTGCGTGCGTGCGTGCGTGTGTGTGTGTGTGTGTGTGTGTGTGTGTGTGTGTAGAACCACGGGCGATTTCAGGAACCACCATGGACGCCTCCACCTCCTCCTTGTTTACTCTGCCCCGGGACTCACAGGCTCCGCCCTACCAGGACCAGAAGCGCAGGCCGCCCCCGCTTCTGCCTGGCGTCTATACGTGGGGTCTAGGATCCGAACTCAGGACCTTCTGCTTGCAAGGCAGAGACTTAACCCCTGAGCCACCTCTCCAGCCCCAAGGAACCTGTAACCTTGTGTATGTCAGGCAAATATTCTACCAAGGAATGCTACCCCAGCCCAGAAGTAATCTCTCCATGACATTAGGAAGAACGAGGAAGAGGAGGAAAAAGAGGAGGAAGAGGAAAGGAAGGAGAAAAAGGAGAAGGAACAGGAGGAAGAAGATAAAAGTGGAGAAAGAGTGGGAAGAAGAGCAAGGAAAGAAGGGGAGGAGGGAGTAGAAGAGGAGGAAGAAGAATAGGAGGAGAAAGGAGAGGACTGTAAGAAGTGGAGGAGGAGCAGAAAGAAAGACAAAGGAAAGAAAAGGAGAAGGAGGGAGGGGAAGAGGAGGAGGAAGAGGAAGAAGGCTCATTTGGTTTTGCCATCACAACTCAAATTGTGAGAGCTGCAACCATAATGGGTAATGCGTGCTTCCTTAATATGGAAAGGACATCAAACGTATATATTATGTACAGAAAGAAACAGTATCTGTGAGGTGCGATAATACCACAGGATTCAGCAGCATGTGATCTTTTTGTAGCTTCGGGTGTTTTGGGGAGGACTGCTCTGCGGTATATTTTAGAATTACAGAAGGACTCGTTTTTAAATATTCTCCCCACAAGCATATAGGAACGTGAGATGCCATGCATCTCATGGCAGGAACCTACATCGTAGCCCCACGCGGTGACCCATGAATCCGAAGGGTTATAATTTGTCAATTAAAATTGAAATGTGAACAGAGGTCGGGAAGGGAGAACCGAGTCCCGGGCAGAGAGCGGAGGGGAGAACGAGCCAGGTGCTTTGCATCATTTGGGAACCGCTCACGCTCACCTCGGAGAGGCAGAAAGAACAGATAGGAGGGCATGCGTCACCCTGTCTGTGACATTGACCCCCTTTCTCAGGGGGCAGTGAGAGGCCGGTTCCTCTTATCTGCCCCCGTATGTCTGTCGTTAGGAGTTGAAAGCCAGCCACTTTGCTAAAGTGAAGTACCCTCAGTGGGTCTGCGAATAATCGAGATCAGAAGAGGTCCCCCTCGGCCAGACAGCGTGTTAAGGAGTCCACGGAGGGTTTCAGCCGACTGGTTTTGAAACGTAAGACAGACCATAATCACCGGGCGATGCGCTGTTGTTTTACCGGCGAGAGACATTTATAGACTTGAAAGTGGTTCCAGAAGGTCCTGATACTGTTCTTTAAATGCAATAATAGCGCGGAATTATTAGGGGGAAACTATTATTATTATTCTAAGTAATAACATAATCTTGCGCCCATGGAGACCATCCAAAGTGCTGAGAGGAACGAGTCTGGGTTAATTAAGCCCCGGCCACTCCTCCGCGGGCTGGGGAAGCATCGTTAGACTGGCTTTTATAGAGAATCAAGCCGAGACGCAGGTGGGCGTGTGGAATTCCTCTTTGCGCCTCACCAACCCCCATCAGTCTCAGGCATCCCGCTTGCAAGCAGAGACGAGGGGGTCACCCACCTTGTCTAAGCAAGAGGAAACCCCCAAGGTGGGAGATGTGTGCATCCTGGGTCCGTCTGTCCTTCCTTCTGTACCTTGTTCAGGGAACTGGGGAGAGTACGACTTCCCTCCCCACCTCCCAAGAACATTACATACAAAGAGCGTCTGATTCCATTTGTGGTGGGGGCCTAAGGCATGCGGAAGGGAAAATGACTCCAAGAAGAGTCGAGATGGGTGGGAAGAACAGAGGGGCCACTTTCGTCCATCCCTCTTTGTTCTCGACCTAAACATCAGCGTGGGAGACCGTTTCAAAACTTAGCTCGTCGTTGAAGATCTATCTTAGCTCCCGATTGTATGTTATCTTCTAATTTCATAGATTGTCTTAGAAAGTGTAGTATAGGCCTCTTATCCAGATAGATGATGGGTTAATTCCAAGATCTTAGTTTCCCTTGCAGTGCAGATTAGGCAGTCTAGAATATCCAGCATTTACCATAGAGATGGAAAGAAGTTGAAATTGAACACAGCTTTGAAGACATCAGCCAAAGGGCCACTTCTGCCCCAACCTCACTGAGAGTAACCTTGAACGAATCACTTCAGTCCCCTGGCCCCAGACGAGCGATTAGGACAAGGTCTTTGAAAATTGTAATGTGTCTCAGAAAGCACTGTTCTTACTTCTAACTCAATAATGATAGTAAAGATGCCAGAGTCTAGAGTAGTTTCTATGCCCTCCACTGTGTCCAGTTAGAATCTCTAAGTGGAGCCACAGGGCATGCTGGGATTTCAATGGCAGGCTGGAAGAAAACAGGCAAAAGTTATTCTAAGTGGGATGCCTGCTGAAGGCTTGGGCTTCAGTCAGTAGTGGGGAGCAGGGCATAGTGATCACAGATCTTTGCCTACTCTGCCTCCACAAGCCTCAAGCAGACAAAATATACTGTGCATCACCTTGAGAAGTTATCCCCGAAACGTACCCATGTGCAAGTGAATCAACTTTTCATGAATGGTCAGAGGTGAAAAACGTCAGAGTTTTCCCAAGTGGCAGTAAGTAAGATCCAAGTGCTCAGGCCCTTGTCCAACATGACATGGTGCTCCAAGATTCGCAATCAGGCATGGTGGGTGCAGGCCCCAAGTCCCCTAGGCAGGAGCAGATGGAAATGAGACTTGATGGAGCTGAGCTGGCCAGAGAGCTCAGTGCACAGAGTGCTGGGCCAGCAGGTTTCGATCTCCAGCATCACAGAACATCACATGCTTGTAATCCCATGGGCATTGTTGCAGTCTGCCTGCGTAGTTGCTAATAACTGACCATCAAACTGCTTAAGTGAACAAGGGGTTTGTTTTATCTTACAGTTTAGTTACAGTTCTCAGTCCAGCTTGACGGGAAAACACACACCAACACCAGGACCAAAGGAACTGGCTGCACCATCTCTATACAACAACTAAGAGATGTATAATCCTTACCTGCCAGACCAGCATGTCTGGCCAAGTGTACACAAGGATGCCAACTCTCTCAACCAGCTCTCATGATTTATTCCAGGGCCTGGTCCCACCCACCATGGACTGGACCTTTCCCATCAGCTAGACAATCTCCTGCAGGTTTGCTGTGGGCTTAACTCAACCATCAACTCTCTACAAATGTGCCCAGAGCTCAAGCCCTCAACAGTCAAGCTGACACCTGTGCCCAACCATGACAGGCATATAGGAAGTAGAGGCAGGAGGATGAGAAGGTAAAGATTGCCCTCAGTTACATAGCGAGCTGAGTCACAGCCCAGGCTAGCGAGACCCTGCTTCAAAATAATTCATTGATTTTTTTTTCACGTAAAGTGTGTGTGTTTGCTTGCATGCGGGCTGGTGTATATATACACAAGTGCATTCAAGTGTGTATGCCTGTGGAGATCCAACCGTGATATCTGGAATCATCCTTGATTGCTTGGGTATGTGCCTAGTCTCTGACTAAACCCAAAGCATGCCTTTGAGGCTAATCTGACTAACTAGCTTTCTCTGAGGATTCCCAGGCTCTGCGTTGCAATTTATAGGCGGCTCAGCACACTCGCTCTGAAATCTGGGGATCTGAACTCAAATGGCTTTAACCACTGAGCCATCTCTCCAATCCAGAATTATGTTTTGGAAAAAGAGGCTTGGAACAAACCAGGCACATTTCCATCAATTGCCACCATTCGGGCCAACGTCACCTGCAGTGTGATACTCTAGCTCGGAGGGCACCTCTGTCATTGAAGGAGGCGTGGGAATTCAGAGAATTCAGGGTCGACGTTGGACATGTCGCTGTTGTGGATCTCCTCGATGCATGAATGTTTGGGTCATGTCTGAAATCCCCCGTGGCTGAGTGAATCCAGCATGAATCCAGATGACAGCAAGCTCCCCCCTCCACACTGTGCCCCATCCTCTCCTTGGCACCTGGAGCCACTCTTCTGTCCCTTGGTCTGTGAGATGGGTTCTGATGCATGTGCCCACAAGGAAGATGGGTCTTATGTCCTAGACTCCCAGTGTAACTTTGACCCAGAGGCCGACTGCTTGTTTTTCCCATCTGCAGAATGGGAGCCCAATACCTGCAGGGTCTACCTTATACCACGGATACAAGGATCGCGGGATTGTCCACAGATGAAAGCCATGTAGGACACTAAAGGCACCCAACTACCTGGCATCCTACCTGCCTCTAGGCCACCTCCTTGGGTGCAGAGAGAGAAAACACCACCATCTAGAAGCTTCTGTAAGGGACAGTGTTGAGAGTGCTTGTATTGTATTGGCAGGTGTTCCCGGAGACAGGATAAGAGATGTTTTGCCCACCCTGTCCTAAACCTGGCATCCATGTGCTACTGATGTTCCTTGGGACAGACGGCCCACACAGGGACAAGCTTACCGTGGGAGAGAGTACACGCTTTTGCGCTGAGGCTCACGGGCAGGCAAGCTGCCAAGTATGTACTTTCCCCTGCCCTCAATATTTTGTTTTGTTTTCAACCCTTGCGGATGTTTCCCTCTTGGGCTCTTAGCAAGAAATCAGAGGCTGTGGAGTTAGACTTCTTTTGACAGATCTGACTTCCCCCACTGAAAGGAAAATTTCAAAGCAGTGGCATCACAGCCTGGGATGCTTATGAAAGATGCAGAGAAATTGGTTGGGACATTTGGAGGGAGATGGTACAGGCAGACAGTCCCCAGGGTCCCCAACCCCGCCACTCCGTGGGGGAGGAGGAGGCTTGTTGAGAGGAGCCAGCTGCTCCCAAAGAAAGTTCCAGAATTTCTGTTGCTTGTGTTCATAGTGTGGCACTGAGCAGTGGGGAGAGCCAAGTATAGGCCATTATACAAAAGCATAAAGGACTTCAGGAAGATATCCATGCACATGCTTACGTGGCAAAATTGGAAGCTGGTGCAGTAGAATGTAGTTTTCTAGAATGTTCATGACCATTCAAGAAAGGCAGGCCTGCCAAATGACTCTACGGTTGAATCCTTTAAAGTCGCATGGATCCATTTTGAAAGAGGAGAATGTGTCTGCCACTGCGCACGCGCGGAAGGCAGAGGACAACTTTCAGAAGTTAGTTCTTTTCTTTGACCAGGTGGGTTCTGGGGTACTCGAACCTGGGTCACCTCATTCAGGCGTCTTTACTTGCTCAACCCTCCCATCAGCCCTGACTCTATAAAACAGTTTAACATCAGCCCCCCCCACAACGGGCTAAGCGCTCAAGAGAACTAAATATGTAACATCAATACTCAGACGCTCACAATCCTGTGAGTCCAGTATAGTAACTACTCTGCTGTCTTAGACACGGGTCAAGAGGGCGAGGAACTTCCCCAATGTTGCATGCTCTGTAAAAGTGCTAAACCTTCAGCTTCCGATGATTTCTGTCTGTCCTCCCCCAGTCCAGGGGCGGGAGCTTACATTTTTAGTTGTGTCAACAGTGCCCCCTCCCCTTTTACTGTGACCCTGTCTGAGCTTCCAGCCGGGTCACAGTGTTGCTGATAGTTTAAGTGACAGGGTGGAATTTGGACTGTCACCACATCGAGTGGCTAGGGTGAGGTCACCCTCTGGCGGGTGTTCCCCTGACAACCAGAGGAAATGACATAATGGTCAATGGGGTTTACTGCCACTGCGTGGGGGTGCGGTGATGGGGACAGAAAGGCTGCGTGCTGGGGAAGCCAATTCTTCACCTTAGATGCAGGTGAGCCCACCAACTTTATGACCTAACAAACCCCAGATCAGGCCTTTTAAACCTGTGGTGGGGAAATCCTTTTCCTGTGGCTCGTTAGGTCCAGTAGAAATCATGTTGGAGCTTTACTTATAAAGACTGAAGACTATACTGAAAGGAAATGCCCACCTCTGCAGGGGGGGAAGGTTTGGGGGGGGCGGGTGTCAGTCCTCTGATTTCCTCTATTGAAAGGGAGCTCCCATTTTAATTAAAGACTCAGAACAGAAAAATTATCAAAAGGTATTAACCGGAAGGGGCTGTCCTTTGAAAAACGTGTACACCTAGTTAATGTGGAGGGAGATCCTAAGGCTTAGGGAACTTTGCAGAAGAGGGGGCAGTGAGATTGTAAGAACCTAAAATGGGAAGGTCCACTGTTGGACAAGACATTCCATTCAAGGCAGGACTGCTGCATCCAGGAACTCACTGCGATAAGACTTGTCCTTAGCAGACCTGCATAATGACTGACATGTCAACATGCCCCCAAGGACTAGGAGAAACTCAAGAGAGATAAGAAGATACAGTGGAAACCTTGGAGATTAGAGCTGGATGAGTGAAGGGAAATGCCCCTATCAGTGGGGTGGCCCAAAGAGAGGCCACTTGGCATGCCACAAAGGCCACAAAGGCCACAAGAGTAGACAAGCCAGAGGGAACCCTGGGGTCCATAGAGACAGACAGCAGGAAGGTGGGACAGAGTGGAATGGATTGAAGGGAAGGAAGGGAAATGGAGGGAGGAGGGATGGAGGGAAGCAGAGATAAGTACTCAATATGTTTGTAAAACTAGAAAAATAAAATAATAACTAAAAAAAAAATAGTAAAAAAAAGACGGCGACTGATTTGTATGTTTGATCTGCATGAAACACGTGTACACGGGTAATTTTCTTGTCACACGCCTCATTTGTGGAGATTCAAAATCGTGCGCCGTGACTCTGGGCCCCCTGGTGCTGAAGCAATCGGTAGCCACTGTGGAAACGACCCTGAACCCGCCTGCTTGCTTGGTGGGTCCCCCTCCCCCGCACAGCTTTGCTTTTCAGGGGGTCCCAGGGCCAGAGCAAGAGTCCATCCATCTCCCTTGGGGATTAGGCGAGTCCCCATTCTGAGCTTGTTTCTCTCTTTCCCAGTGGAGAGGATGAGGGTCTCCTCCACAGGCCGTTTGGACAGTTCGACGAGATACTTTGTAGAAGAATTTGATAGCTGTAGCTAACGCTGAGCAAAATTAATGCATCTGTTTATATTAATTAATGTCAATGAACTAACTGATATTGATTAATATTGGTGCTAGCTTTGGAGAATGTATTGTCTCTTCTTCCCATGTGTGGAGGAGAGAGACAGTGAAAATGCTGAGAGTTTACAAGGAAAGAGAGAAGTGGAGAAAGAAGACACAGACTCCCCCAGATCCCAAACACATAAACACACCCTTCAGAAGCAGACATGCCCTCCACACCCCGCTACTTCAGGGACTATCTGGAGAAAGCAGTTTTAGGCCGAGGGCTAAAGATAGCAATAAACCAGCTACAGCCGCTACTTCTTAAGATCATAAAAAGTTGGAGAAGAGTGAGTTTTGCTGTGAGGGAAACTGAGTCCCAGAGAGCCGGTGGTGTCACCTGACCCAGAGCAAAGGACACCACGTGCCCCGCACCACGTGCCCCGACCTCCCTGCCGCTCCGGGAAGCTGCTGCTGTGCCCTGTGTTTTGTAACTGTCTTTCCTTGGAATGTCCAAAGCTGACCCGTCCGTCAAGTGGCACAAGGGGCTCAAGTGGGAAGTGTTTGCTGTACAAGTGTCAGGACCTGTGTTCAATCTCCAGAACCTGTTAAAAAACAGTAACAATAAGCTCGGTGCAGTGGCGTCCTGGGGAGGGAGAGATAGGCAGGCCTCTGGGGCATTGGCCAGCCACCCCAGCCTAATGGGTGAGTTCCAGGCTAGTGAGAGACACAAGGCTTCAAAATATAAGTGGACAGCCCTGGGATGTCCTCTAGCCTCTGTAAATACATGTATGCAACAAATACACATGCACACACATGCATGCATGCATACATATGCACACACACACATACATACATGTGCATGCACACAGAAGCAAAACATACATACTCATAGACACATGCATGTATACATATATGCATACACATATACACACATACAGACACACAAACACATGTATATGCACACACATACTCTTAAACACACATACACAACATGTAGAACCCAGTGCACACACGCGTGCGCGCGCGCACACACACACACACACACACACACACACACACGCACACACACTCTGCTGACAGGTATGTCTCAGGCCCCCTCTTCTTCCATGACCCCACAAGCATGTCGCCATTGGCTGACACATGGACAGTCTGGGCCGCTCCGGCTACGCCACTGGGCCTCTAAGGACCTCCTGTGCATGATGCACAGATGAAAAGAAATGTTTCAGCCAATTTGAGGCATAAATTAACGCACACCTGACCAGGTGACATTATCCAGATGATAAATTGCCGAGGACACAAGCCTTTGTGTTCACAAGGGTGATTTATGGTCCAGGTTTGGAAATGAACAGAGAAAGAAATATTTAAATGTAGCCATTTAAAACTGAGCTGTGAGGCTTAGTTGGGCTGTCTGTAAGAAATTAAGGTGTCTGTCTTTTGCTGAAGTTGTCCATATTAATCAGAAGAAATAGCACAATTTTTCATTTTTTATAAACCAAAACGAGGAGAGAAGCATTAAAGCCTTAGAGAGCAGGGAAGGGTTTCCCTTGCCGATTCGTTTTTTCTAGAGCCCAAGACGAGATGTAAAACCTGCAGGTACATGGACAGATGTTCTCTCCTTAAGCTTCTGTGCATGTCTTTCGAACCTGACCAGAAAATGAAAACCATCATTGATTTCCTGCCCTATTGGATCTGGGTAAGGATTTTTTTTTCCAACCCTTTAGACACAGCAATCTCTGGTAAAAGACAAAGATGGTTTGTCCCTAGCAGGTGGATAGCATTTTCGAAGTAGAGAAGAGACAGAAATGGACCATTTAACTCATGACATGAATGTGTGAACACACACACACACACACACACACACACACACACACATCCCGCTCCCTACTGTGCGCTGTGCCCACCCTTAAGCGGATGGAGCGTGGGATCAACCGTGGGTGACAGTTAGACCTGCAGCCAACCCCCACGTCTGTCAACCTCCATCCTCCACGTTTATGACAGCACTCGTTCATAGCCTGTCTAGCTAACATGACTGCTCTATCAACCAGGCAAGAGGCATGGGAGAACAGCCTTGTACGCATGCACGGGTGTGTATACACAGTCACGCATGTGCATGTAGGCAAACAAATGCCACGGCACACCCATAGAAGCCGGAAGATGACCTCAAGTCAGAGTGTCAATCCCTTCCCTCCACTACATTTTAGACAAGACTCTGTTGCTTTTATGCAGCAGACACCAGACTAGTCCGTCCATGGGCTCCCAAGGATCCACCCGTCTCTTCTTCCCACCTCCCCGTAGGCTACTAGGTTTGTAGATGCTTGACAGCCATGTCCAACTTTTGCACGAGTTCTGGAGATTAGAACTCAGGTCCTCATACTTGCAATGGCAAGCGTTTATATCCACCAAGCCATCTCTGTGGCCCAAAAACAACCTTTTACACCACTACCATCACCATCGCCATCATCATCATCATTATCATCACCATCAAGACATGATGGCTTCTATGCTATATAGTCTAGGAGTTTTTCCAAGGCAAGTCTGCTTGTATGTTGCAAGAAGCCTCCTGCAGACTAAAATCTCAGCAGGCAGCTCCAAAGTGCATCTTGAGATGAAGTGTCTCCCCTGTGGGGTCTGCTTACAAACCCCTCATTAAGGCAGGGCCTCTGGGCTGACCACACCGGGGTCTTTTAAGGCCAGAGCTTCCCGGCTCTCTAACACGATGCGTCCATGTCATCTGTAAAGAGCAGAGACATTCCAGATTTCCAGATAGCCCCGATGTTTCTCATTTTGGTTCGAGGAAGCAGAGCCGTCTTCCAGAGTGTTTTAAATAGGAAAAACCGGCCGGTCTCGAGACAGCATCCTGCATCGCTGAGCCCGTGGGTCACGTTCACAGTCAGAAGTCTCCCGGCCGCTGAAGCCCGTGTTTCTTTAAATGGATTGCTGCTCGTAATTCAAACGAAGGTGGCATTCGGCTCTTATATAACAAGCTTCCCGCAGTGCCCGTGGGCAGGGCGGGCTCCCACTCCTGGATCAAGCAGTTGGGACACAAGGAGCAAGGGGGTGGGGAGGCTAGGGAGATGTTTTCTGTGGCTCCTGATAGATCCTCCTCCTCCCCCCCCCAGCCTGCAGGTGTTTCCTTCACATTAGCCATGGCATTGCGGTGAAGTGCTTAAGCAAGGTCTGGGGCCTGCCAGGGAAGGGCTGGTCCTCGAGGTGGGCAATACTGTCCCCCCACTGTACTCTGGAGTCTGAGTTCCATCATGATCCTGTTCATATAGGATGATTGCAATCAAAAGCCCCCTTATGTCTGGGTTTTCAAAGTGAGTCACTTTCCTAAGCACTCAGCTAAGTACCAAGCACCATGAAATTGCCAAGAATGCTAGTATCTGCCCTTGAGGAGTTCACAAAGTAGAACAGAGACAGGAGCGAAGGTCCCAGGGACACGTACCGGAGGGGGCCCATAGAGGTGACAGGGCATGTGGAGACCGGGTCCTGCAGGATGAATATGAGTTTGAGGGATGTGAAGAGAAGACAGAGCGGGCCTTGTTGACGAGTCTAGAGGAAGGAAACCAAGACTCAGAGAACATCACTCCCTGGCTAAGGTCGTGGAGAAGAGCTGCCGTACGTGACTGGCGTCCTCACGCCTGGCATCCCGCCTTGCACAGCTCCGGCCTGGCACTTGAGCCAGTTCTCTTTTTAACATCAAAAGAGATGAGAAAATGATGTCACATCTCTGCCTCTTCCTTGTGGGCTTGAACGCTCCATCCTTCCCACCAGCGCTGAGTCAGAGGCACCGAGTGCAGAGACACACTCAGGCTTCAAACGATCGTCCTGGCATCGGCTCTCGGCTTCACAGCTAATCCCGGGGGCTGGCATGCCATGGGGAAGGACTTGCCGAGGGTTTGGGGCAGGTAGGACGGGGGCCAGACAGGTGGTAGAGCTGGTGGAGTTCACCCGGACGGCTCTTCCTTGATGACTTAGCGAGTGTGTGTGGTGTCACCTGGCCACTGTTTCAGCGGCTAGAGAAAAAGAAGAAGAAGAAAAGGTCACATCCTAGGCCTGCACTGATTTTCCAGCATCCGCTGCCAGGTCGGAGCCAGCGGCCTGGCAGCCCTGCAGGGCAGCTTTGGGAGGAGAGCCTTAGAAATCCCAGCAGATCCCTGAGCCCGGGTCTGGGTGCTGGGGTGAGACCCTGAAACCAGGAGGACCTGTGTTTAGGTCTGAGACTGACCCTCAGGACACCTCAGATCTCACCCCCTGGATCTAGTCAAGGACATCCCGTCCCAGCGTGCTCTCTGAGCAGTGTTCCTGGCATCGTTTGGACAAGAAAGCAGCCAGTGACCTAGGCATGCGAGAAAGGCCCAGAGTTAAAGGCCTTGTGTAACTGAACATGCCTCTCAGCTCGGCAGAGACCAGTGGCTCCTTTTCCGCCCTGCCCTCCCCATCAGCCCCCCATCAGCTTTTTTCAAAGACTATCAAGCTGACCAGGAGGTAAGACCAGAAGGAAGACATGGTGAGCCACTTCTGGGTTTGAATTCAAGGTGCCCTGGGCCTCGAGTCTTCCCGGGAGAACCTTCTGGGCATCTCGCCTTGCTTCCAAACTTCACGGCCGGCCCGTCTCCCCCACGTTGTATCATGGGGCTGTTGCAGAATGCAAACCAGTCATCGAAGAAACCTTCCAAGGCCAAAGGGATGGCTTAGTCCGGGAAGCGTTTTCCTCACGAGCTGGAGGATCCGAATCTGTGGGAACAAAACAGGTGTGGAGGTGCAGGTCTGTGGGGAAACTCTGAGAACAGGTGGATCCCTGGGGATCGTGATGGGCCATCAAACTGACTTGGTGAAATCCAGGCCAATGAGAGGTGCTAGTGGGCAGTGCCTGGGGGACTGGACCCAAGTTGATCGGTTGCCTCCCGTGCATACATGCCCACACATGGGATGTGTACACTAGCATGCACATGTGCACACACTCATCCTCACACAGGTTTACATTCACAAGCATGCGCATGTGTATAACGCAGGATTATACACGCAAACATGCACATGCATGTACATGAGCATGCACGCACATACGCAATGAATTCTCCGTGTGAATCCATGCAAAGGAGAACGATTACGATCGAGTAGAGAGCTATGTACATGTCTGTCCTGCTTGAGGTCTTCCTCATGCTCCCCACTCCTGGTGGTGGTCCTCCACCCCATCCATCAAGGAGAAGCTGTTGTGTTAGAAAGAACACCAGGAAGGCCTGAAGCCCCCAAGCTAATCCCTCCTTGTCCGTCGCCTCTGCAGCGACCCTAACTCACTGACGTCAGGAAAACCTCTGCTTGGCGCTGAACAGATGTCCACCCTTGAGGACGGGTTAGTTTCTCGGGGGCTGGAGAAGCGGATCCGTTAGTACGGCGCTCGCCTAACCTGCAAGAGGCCCTGGGTTCCTTCCGCATCACCCTCTGAGACCCACATGGCGGCACACGCGTGTAGTCTCAGCATTAGGGAAGGGGAGGCAGGAGGAGGAGAAACGCAGATGGTCCTCGGCCACACAGTGAGGAGGTCAGTCTGGCCTCCACGAAACCCTTTTAACAAAAAAAGACAAAGAAGAGCAAGTTGATGAGGTGCCTTGCCCGGGAAGACGGACGAGCAGGAAGCTTTCATGGCGAAGGAGAGAATGTGAGAATGGACAGGGAGGACAGGGTGGAAGCAGCCTGAAGTAGGAAACTGGTGTGGGGAGCCACAGAGAAGGGTCTTCTCTTGCTGAGCACGCACAGCTGTGTCTTCACCTCTGTAGATGACTCAGTTCTCGCTGTGGGAGTGAAGAGACAGAACCCACTGCTCACACACACACGCGCGCGCGCGCTCACACGCACACACGCACACGGCCCTTTTACTGAGCAATAAATGGACAGTTGCGTTAGTCCGTTACATAAAATGTCTCCTTTCGACCCTGTGAGGTGGGTATGCTCCACTGTACAGACATGCGCACCTCCTTTACAGAAGGAAGAAGCTGGGGCTCAAGGAGGCACGGGACACACCCCCACATTGCAGGGCTGCCTCAGAAGTGGGTTTCAGGCCTGGAGGCAACGGGGAGGGGGAGGCAGCAAGCTGAGGGGTCTGGCTTCTGAGTGTCCATTACCCCATTCTGCCATGCCCCTGCCAGGGGGGGAGCGTTCCTCTGGTGCTCTCGGGCTCCAAGCTGCATCTTTGGAGTGTCTTCTACCTGTATTCAGTCCTGTTGGGTCTGGTTAGTAACTGGTGGTTGTTGAAAGACCCCCACCCTTGAAGTCACCCCCTTCTGCTTCTGAGATCATATTGCAGGTGAACCCTACTTCTGCATGGACAACTCCCTGGATTCAGTGCAGAGTCCCTCGGGCCTCTCCAAGTTGAGAACCTGGTTCTTTTTTTTTTTTTTTTTCATGTGTAGGTATGGGTGTAAATGTGTGTGGAGGGCACTGTGTGTGCCTGTAGAGACCTAAGGGTGACTTTGGGGCTCATCCTGGATTGCTCTTCCTTCTTATTGCTTCGTTCTTGGGTTTCCCAGACTCCACCTTTCAGAGTCTCCAACATTTCCACCTGGGATTTTACGTGGGATGCAAGATCAGAACTCAAGTGCTTTTCCTTATGAGTCTAAGGTTTTAACCCCTGAGCCATCTCCCCATCCCAGAACCTGGTTCTTGAGCTCTATCTTGATCAAGCTTTCATAACTGAAATAACTTACACTAATAATTCCAAAGTATATCTTGTTAGTACAATACTGCATAGATTCAGATTCAATGTGTAACATACTTGTGCGTGTGTGCGTGCGTGCGTGTGTGTGTGTGTGTGTGTGTGTGTGTGTGTGTGTGTGTGAAAGGTGTGTACTCCAGATACCAAACGCAGACATTCTTTCTCAGCGGACATCTACCCTGGATTTGGAGGAAAGATCTCTCACTGTCCTGGAACCTGGCCAGTTGGCTGGCTGATGAAGTAGCCCCAGAGATCTCTGTGTGTATCATCCTTCCCAGCACTGAGATCACAGGTTCATGTGCGTCCCAGGGATCGAACTCAGGTCTTCAAGCTTGTGTGGCAAGCACTTTAACAACAAAGACATTTATTTCCTTAGCCTAGATCATTTTTGTAGTTGCCCTGTCCATTATATATGACGCATGTATAGTGCATATACACATTACATGTATATATAAGTACATATATACATTGTGTATGGTAATGGATAGATGGGAGGGCAGATAGATAGATAGATAGATAGATAGATAGATAGATAGATAGATAGATAGATAAAGTAGATAGATAGGTAGACAGAGACAGACAGACAGACAGACAGACAGACAGACAGACAGACAGACAGACAGATAGATAGATAGATAGATAGATAGATAGATAGATTACATAGGTAAGTGGATGGATGGATGGATGGATGGATGGATGGATGGATGGATGGATGGATGGATGGATTAGATAGGTAAATAGATAAATAGACAATAGATAGATAGATAGATAGATAGATAGATAGATAGATAGATAGATAGATAGATAGATAGATAGATAGATAGGGGGAGGGACACTATGAGCTCTGGAGCTCAGTCCATTATTTTGAGACCCTCGTATGACATCACTGGCTTAGCAACATCATCAGGTGACATCTGTTGAACTCTGTGTCACCTTCCTGCAAGTTCAAGCCGGAATGAGCAGAGCACTCAGCTTCCTCTCTGGCTTGGGCTGGGAGGATCTGGGATGGCAGGAAGGCTGCAGATATGATGATGGTGGTGGCCATCTTCGCTTCTCTAGGTGAGTGGGGGAGCTGGAAGGCTTCGGCAGGGGAGAGCCCAACTCCTACAAAAACCCTATAACTTTAGGCGGGCATCCTGGGTACTCGAAAGCGCCTTTCACTTTACGAAGGCCACAGGTATCCACGGCTGGACAGGAAAGAGTTAATAGCTCCTCCGCTGCAGCAAGAAGTCTTACACAACTCCTTCCTAGGCATCTCGGGGGTGCTTTTCTGTAAACTCTGCCAGAACTAATTTCACGGTTTTAAAACAACTCTTGGTAATGTGTAATGAGCTGCCCTGAGAAGGGATTGTTTCCCGCTTGTGAAGGGAAGACCTATGGCTCCCTGGCGCCCATTGGGAATCATCTCTCCATTAAGAGGGCAGCTCAAGGCCCTTGGAAAGACTCGCCAGTGGCAGAGGGTCTCTCTGCCCTGCAGCCCCCGGAACACTCCCATCTACTCCCCCACCCCACCGTGTTCTGGATACAGCTTTCATGCTGTGAGCACATCACACAAACTGACCATCTAAACCATTTCAGTCCATTGGAATAATCCTAGAACCAGTGACCACTCCATAGCTCCAGAACATTCTCATCACCCAGCAAGGAAATCTGATACCTGCTAAGCCATCTCCTGTCATTTCCCTTCCCCTATAGCCTCCCAAGCCACCAATCTGCTTTCAAGTCCGTATCTTCCCACCCTGGGTCTTTATATGAATGGAAGTGTGTGTTATCTGGCCTTTCGTAAGCACTTCTTGATGTAGAATAATGATCTCTAGGCTTATTCATAGAGCATGTGTAACTCTTTGCTCCTTTTCCTGGCTGAGTGATATTCCACGACGTGCACATACTACATCTTCTTTGTCCTTTCATGAACTGATGGGCAGTCGTACGTAGTCTGTCAACCTTGCTTGTTGTTTGTTCCTCTCCTTGCTTGTTGTCTGTCTCTCATAGAGTGATGAACTTCCAGACCGTTTTCCATAGCATCCGCTTCATTTTATGTTCCTACTGTCGACAGTTGGGGGTTCCAGTTTCTCCACATTCTAGCCAACGTTCCTCATCTGACTTACTCTTGTCTTGGTGCTCCTCTTAGTGGCATGAAGACGTACCTGGCCACGCTTCCTTTCACTGTTCCAGATGAAAGGCAGGTGGTCAGAGGTGTCACACAAGAATGGTGGCAGCCTTCACTGCCGCACGTAGGCCAATGTCCTCGTGAGTCTTTTATGTGGCTGTCGAGATGTTGGGTCAACCCAGGATTTGTTTAAGACAAACCCGGTGAAAGTAGACCCCCCCATCCCACACATCCTGTTTCCCACGTTTGTTTATTGGAAATAGACCTACTGTGTGTACGCATACACATGTGTGAGCTGCTGCAGGTGTGTGGCGATCACAGGGCACCACAGATTTCTCCCGATGTTCTCTGCCTTGTTTTCTGAGACAGGGCCTCTAGTTGGCCCGGGCTCCCCAAGTAGATGAGGCTGGTGGACAGCTAGTCCTGGGGTCCCACCTGTGTCTACCTCCCCAACACTGGATTTCACGCACGCACCCACTCATCAGTACTTTAACATGGGTCCTGAGGGGTCAGAATTAGGTCCTCGTGTCGCTGGGCAAGCGCTGTACTGACTCCGCTGTCTTCTGGATGTCATCTTGGAAACAGTAGATTCTGCGGTGAGAAAGTCACAGAATACCAGTGACTCAGGGGTCTCCAACAGAGGAGGTCTGGACATCTAGAAACGAGCTTTGCTGTTCAGGTTCTGTCCCCTGATCGGCCCCTGCCCCAAGAGTTCCCCCAGAGGATGGATTGAAAGGAGGGACGGAAGTCCTGAGACAGCGGAATTCAAATGTGCATCACGGCCGCTAGAAAGTCCCAGCACTGTGCAGACCTCATGGCGTGTTAGATGGTGGGAAGCTCAAGATAGACGTCACGGTGTGCTAGATGGTGGCGAGCCCAAGCTGCATAGACCACATGGCGTGCTAGATGGTGGCGAGCCCAAGCTGCGTAGACCACATAGCGTGCTAGATGGTGGGAATCTGGGACATGCTAAAAAGGAAGCGTGGCTGAGGAGGTGACTCAGTCGGTACGTACTGACCACGCAAGCATGATGACCTGCATTGGACTTCCAGAGCCCACACGTGAGAGCCAGGCGTGGGGTAGGCACTTGTGATCCCAGCAGGGGGGGGGGGGCGGGCAGGGGAATGGACAGGCAGATTCCCTGGGGCTCTCTGGCCAATCAGGGCAGCCCACTTGGGGGGTTTCAGGCCAGTGAGAGACCCTGCCTCTAAAAGCAAAGTGGACGATGGCTCGCGGAAGGACAACTAAAGGTGTCCTCTGGTCTCCAGGCACGGTAGACGTGCGTGTGTGTCTGTTCACACACATGCCCACACGTACGTACATACCTGCATACACATGCATGCACATCTGCACTCATGCACATCCATCTGCACCTGCCTGTGCGTGCACACATGTGCACACACGTGCATGCATACATGTGTACCCACACATACACATGCACATCTGCAATGCACACACATGAACACGCGCACACACAAACTTACCCTGGGGATTGGGATGGGTGTGTGGAATGAAGGGATGCCTCCGAACACGCAGAACATTCTTACCCAGCATTCCCTTGCTCTATTCATTAAAGCAGTCATGTTAGGATTTAAATTTTTCTATTTTAGTCAGACCTTCCTTTCCTGCATGCCAGGATGTGTAAATACTGATACTAACGTGACGTCTTAAGCAGACGTGTTTCCAAACAGCACGTTAGTCACTGTGACTGTTCCCAGGAGAGAGAAGAAGCCACGTCGGTATTGGGGTTCAGCTGCCTCAGGAAACCTGCACCAGGGCTTGCCCCCACCAAAGCTCCTCGCACAGGCAGCTGGCACCCAGATCCTCACCCAGCCAGATCCAAGGGTCCCAGTGTCCAGCCGGAGACATCAGAGTTGCAGAGGCAAGAGATGGGAGGGGCAGGCGTCTGCCTGGCTCAAGTGTCGAGGTGCACTGGAGTTGAAGACAGCACCCCAGGACCACCTTGAAAAGCTTGATGGCAGGGAGCCTTGGGATACAGCCTGTCTTAGGTCCATCTCTGTGGAAGAGTGCCAACTCCCCCCATAGCTAATGAACTGCTCAAAGTCCTCCTCGGGCTGGAGGTGGGAAGACAGGGGTCCCCCTCCTGCCCCCCGTGTGCCTCACGGGACAGGATATGTGGTCAAAAAGTTTCCAGGCTGGCCAAGCATATCCTGGGGTACGGAGTGCAGTTCTGTGTTGAAAATGCCCATGAAACAGCAGTGAGCATCAGTATGTGGTCAAGGGGAAGACAATAGGACAACTGGGCTCGCAAAGCCACCAGGACTCTGTCTGGACCCGCCCTCGCTCTGCTGGTGTGTCTCAGTACCCCTCCCCACATGCTTTCCCTGCCCGAGCACATCTGGAGTCATTTTGGAGCGGTGCAATCCGGTGGCTGGGGCTCAGACACACCTAAGGCGTCCCTAGTTCCGGAGTGACGCTTGTGAGTTGTCTGATCCCTGTGAAAAATCCCTGGTGCCTTCTCCCTGATCGTGAAAACCTGTGCTAGGCTAAGACAAAGGAAGACTCTCCCACGTGCATCTCCTTTACGGCCACAGCGCATTGGGGCCAAAAGAAACGTGTGAACATCTCGTCCCTCTTGTCATTTCACAGGCAGAGAGATACAGCGAAGAGAAGCTCACGGGTGTGCATACGACAAACGAGGCTTCCTTTTAAATCGTCCCTCACTCTTCCTTCTTTTCCTCCCTCCCTTCTCTTTGCCCGTCTTTGCGTGTCTCCTGGCTTGTGTAGCTAGCAGGTTACTCAGCATCTAAGATCCGAGATTCTGGTCTGCTTGTCTGAAGGGAACGTGTGCACCTGTGGTGCGTTAGCCCGTGGGAGCTCGGCTTCCTTCATCTCTACCTTCCACCATGATCAGAAGCTTGGCTTCTCCTCTTCACTTCTTGGGTTGTAGTCCATGGCCTTCAAGTAATTTTTACAGGTCGTTTTGTATGGATATTCTAATTATTATCTGCAGGATGGTTAATAGAGCCTTAGCAAAAAGCAGTGACCCCTATATTTAAGTTTGCATTTTCAAATGAAAGCTACGAATGGAGCTCAGTGGTAGCATGATTTTTGTGACATGTGTGTAATTCTGGATTCTATCCCCAGCACTGTAGAAATTGGGAACGATACTACACGTGACTGTAATCTCACAATGGTAGGGGGAGGGGATCAGAAATTCCAGGGTCATTCTTTGTTACTTCATCTCTAGGGCTAGCCTGAGCTACATGAGATTCCCATCTCATTTATACATTCAAGACATTCTGACTACCTCACTACCTTAGAGGGCAGAAATGATGTTACAAATGTATGCTATAGTTGGGGAAAAGAACAGAGACTTGTCAGAGTGTCCTTCTCTTTGTGGTATCCCACCAGGCCTGGCCTGCGAGCCCCCCCCACTTCAGCCTGTATGGAAATTTAAACTTTAGGGTCCACATTTGTGCTGATCTCTCCCCAGGTCCCAGACTAGACCCAGTCAGTTCTCCTGCTTGTTTTTAATACTATCTGGAGATAGTTTTTTCTATTCTGCGGTTTTTTAAATTTGTGTACTTGCTTAATGCGTTGACAGTTTCATACACATATACAAAAAATTTAAGTAGTTTTTGCCCATTACCCTACTCATCACTTCTCCCTTTGAGAACCTTTTCATTCCCAGCCCACGTCCCCACGTGCTTTCGTGTGTGTGTGTGTGTGTGTGTTTATTAAACTGAGTTCATTATAGTTTGCTTGCACTAAGATGTGTCTGAGCATGGATGAAGGGTTTCCCATAGCCCAGGCTAGACTGAAACTGCCTGTGTAGCTGAAGGTGACCTTAAAATTCTGCTCCACCTGCCTCTGCTTCCTTAGTATTAAAGTTGCAAGCGTGCACCGCTCTGCCTAGTCTGTGCGCTATTGGGCATTGAACCAAGAGTCTTGAACCCCCGAGGTAAGCACTTGACCCCTGAGCTACATCCCAATCCCTGGATTTTTTCCCCCTAAGGGAATTCTTTGCAATTACATCCTTCTTCTCAGCCCCTGCCAGGAGTTCCCAGACAGTAGGAGACACTCGTGTAAATGAGTAGGCCAGAGCGAATCAGAGCAGTGGGTGCTATGCAGACCTTGCCTTTGGCGCTCATCTGAGTCTGCATTTTTGAAGAAAGTGATAAAGGAATTTCTTGGAGGAAGTGATGCCTGAGATTGGACAAGGACCAAGAGAAGGAAGGATCTTGGAGAGAAATAACTTATGCAAAATTATAGATTTGAAATATATCATTTATCATAGGGGTGCATGTGTGCATATGCATGCGCATGTATATGCATTTGTGTATGTATGCATGCATATATGTGTGAATGTTGGATGCATGTATGTGCATGGGTGTATGTATGCATGCATGTGTGTGTGCATATATGTGTATGTATGTGTGCGTGCTGTATGTCTGTGTGCATGTGTTACGCACGTGCATGAATGTCTGTATTTGATCACTTGCCAGCAGAGAGCATTTTTCTCTAGGGCAGGGCAGCCACTAGCAACAAGAAGAGCTTCCATTTCTAGGGAATTACAAGGGCGGGGGACTGTGCTTCCAGAGGACATTGGTCCTCTGCACCCCAAACCCCAGCTATCCCTCTGCTTGACCTACCAGACCAGTGCCCCTCTGCTCCTTACATCCCTCCAGCCCTCCTCTCCGTGAGCCTCGCAAATCAATATTTCATCTTGACGAGCCCTGTTTGATGCCAGTTCTGCCTATTTGCTTTGCAGCCACTGTGGGTAACGCTTTGTGGGCCTGTCAGTATGTAAATTAAACCAAGCATAGATAGCTTTGTGTTGCTTAATGTTCAGCTGATAAAAATTAATGTGGTGTGAAATGAGCGTTTTATCTGACTGCAGAAACAGTGACGGAGTTAATTAGACAGGCAGAGGCAAGATGTTATTAAGTGGACAAGGGGCTTTTCGCTTGGAAGGGAAGTTCTGACCCTCAGACAGCAGGTTTGGAGGGGCCAAGAATGTGGCCAGGGATCCTGGGCTGGGACCTGCTCAGAGTCACCAGGAGGGGAGGGACTTTCCTTGAGCAATCAGCCGGGTGGGTGACGATAGCTTCTCTCTTGCCCGGGGATGAGAAGGGAGGCCCAGGACTCAGGCCCGGTGCTTCTAGCTCAGCTCGCTGCAAAACGCACACATCAGCACTTGCTGAGTCGGCTTCCTTGCGCCCAACCTCACCCTCTCAGCTCTTGGTAAAGAAAGGATGTTTCATTCCTAAACAAGGAGGAGCTAGAGGAGAGGCAGAAAACCAACGCCCTGCGTGGAGATCAATCCAAAGGTGCCGGGAGCCCCTGGCCTCGCGTCTGGAGCGCCGGGTGCTCTTCTTGCCTGGGCACCGCTATTCCCTCTGATGGGGATGCGCCCAGCACCCAGCCATGAACGAGACATATCTTGACACTGCGATCTGGGGCCAGCGTGTGTCGGCCACTGCGCCAACGCTCACAGCCCCGCGTGGAAGCCAGTGGGCCAGAGAACGTGCGTGATATTCCCTGGCCCGGAAAACCCCCCTGCCCTCCCTTCCAGCTCCCTGACCTCACCCACTGCTGAGCATCCTTCCTGTCTCAGCCCAACTTCCCCGATCCCCATGGGGATGCGTTCCCGGGGGGGGGGGGAGACAAAGAGAGACAAAGACAGAGAAAGAGAGAGAGACAGAGAGAGATTGAGAGAGAGACAGAGACAGAGAGACAGAGACAGAGAGACAGAGAGAGATTGAGAGACAGAGACAGAAAGAAGCTGGAGAAGGCTGGTGTTTTGCTTTCATAACTCTTCCCAAATCTGTGGCATCCTCTCCCGCTGGACTGTGAACCCAGGAGGGCGTGGCCTGGGGTGTTCTGCCCTCCACTGCCACCCCAGCCCCTAGCACAGTCAGTACTTCATGGTATTTGACCAACGTTGACACATGGACAGAGGGTCCCGGGGAAGGACTTGCCTGGCAAGCCTGAGTTTTACCTTGCAAGGTGGAGGGAGGAGGATCGGAAATCCCAGGTTGCTGTCGCTACACGGAGAGTCCAACGCCCTCTCCCTCCTCTCTGGCTCTTTGTCTGCCTGACAGCAGCTGTGTGGTATCCTGGTATGTAGGAGGTCACCCCACATACTGTCTCTTGGGGTCGCTCTAAATGGGAGACGCCTCTCTTCCCAGAATAGCCCTGAACTCTGTGTGCTTGCTGCGAGACTGTCCCACTGTGTGCTTGCTGCAAGACTCTCACTGTGTGCTTGCCACGAGACTGTCCCATTGTGTGCTTGCCATGAGACTGTCCCACTGTGTGCTTGTCAAAAGACCATCTCATTGGTGTAGCTAACCGGCTCCCACAAAGCAGGCTGTGCCGTTCGTACCCAAGGGGTCTTCTAGTCCAGGGATGATTCCATAAATCTGGGTAGGCCAGTGGGTAGCTGGGGGAAGAAGCAACCCGCATCCTTTCCTCTCAAAGCATGCTGGCTTCCATCACCTGGTTTTCTCCCTGACACACTGGGGTCACCTTGCAGGGAGATGGAGGAGAAGAGAGCTCTGGGGATGTGTCCAAACCGCCTGTGTCATTTACTGCACCTGGGTTCTGAGAGGCGTGACCCTGCTTATGTCCTATGCATCAAAATGCCATTTTCAGCTGGTGCAACCCCACAGGTTGGGCACCATGTCTTTGATCCTATCCCACGGTGCCCTTTCCTGAGGTCAGTCATTAGAAAGAAAGGGGAAAGAAAGCTTTGATGGTGTTATTTGTCACGGACCCGCCCACATTCATTTAGTTCTTCCAGGTGTTGACTGGCTCGGCCACCTTGGGGACCGGATGGAAGGACGAGAAGTAGAGATGTTTCTAGTCTTCTGAGGGAGGTCAGAATTCATCAAACCAGGAAACCACGAAACAACACTGAACAATTTGTCCTCTGAAAACACATTATCTTTGGCATGGGGAGAATAACAGGAGGGAATACCGGAAGGACTGGAAACAGTACAAACCAGGCAAAGGGGACGCTAGAGTGTGCAAAGGGGGCGCTAGTGTGTGCAAAGGGGACACTAGAGTGTGCAAAGGGGACACTAGAGTGTGCAAAGAGGGACACCAACATGTGTAAGGAGGATGCTCACCATGTGCAAAGAAGATGTTCACCGTGTGCAAAGGGGGACGCTAGTGTATGTAAAGGGGATGCTAGTGTGTGTAAAGGGGATGCTAGTGTGTGCAAAGGGGACACTAGAGTGTGCAAAGAGGGACACCAACATGTGTAAGGAGGATGCTCACCATGTGCAAAGAGGATGTTCACCGTGTGCAAAGGGGGACGCTAGTGTGTGTAAAGGGGATGCTAGTGTGTGCAAAAGGGATGCTAATGTGTGTAAAGGGGATGCTAGTGTGTGTAAAGGGGATGCTAGTGTGTGCAAGGGGGATGCTAGTGTGTGCAAGGGGGATGCTAGTGTGTGCAAAGGGGGTGCTAGTGTGTGCAAAGGGGATGCTAGTGTGTGTAAAGGGGATGCTAGTGTGTGTAAAGGGGATGCTAGTGTGTGTAAAGGGGATGCTAGTGTGTGCAAAGGGGATGCTAGTGTATGTAAAGGGGATGCTAGTGTGTGTAAAGGGGATGCTAGTGTGTGCAAAGGGGATGCTAGTGTGTGCAAAGGGGATGCTAGTGTATGTAAAGGGGATGCTAGTGTGTGCAAAGGGGATGCTAGGGATGCTGCGTGCAAAGTCCCTGAGGCAAGACCAAGAGTCGCATGTTTGAGATCTGGGTAGCAGGAGGCCTGGATCGCAGGAAAGAACGCCATGAGGATTGGCAAGGTGGTGCGGCAGTAAAGGTGCCTGCGGCCAACCTGGAGACCTGAGTTCGATCCCCAGAGCCCACATAGCAGAAGACCTGAGTTTTGATGGTAGTTCTCTAACCACCACATGTATGCCTTTTCTCTCTCTCTCTCTCTCTCTCTCTCTCTCTCTCCCTCCCCCAAAAGACTAATAAAATACTTTAAAGGAAAGAAGGGAGGAAGGAAGGAGGAGGAAAGAAGTTGAAAAACAGAGACAGGACTTTCCCCAAGCGTCCTTCAGTCAGCCAAGACACACAGCACGTTTGCGGGTGAATCTATCAAAGGCACAGGTGGGGTCACCCCAGCCCCCACACACTCTCTTTAGGAGCCATTAAAACCCAGGACCTTTCTCTGTCGGCTGCATGCTGCTTTCAAGCATTTCTGCTGCCCAGGTAACTTCTTTGCTGGCCTCGGTGGTCAGTCGCTCAGTCATTGCCGCATTCTTATCTCTACAGAGGACTCCAGGCAGCGGTGACCAAGGCCTGAGCCTCTCCTCTGCTCCCTGACCTCACTCGCCGCGAATGGAGATTACGCCCAGAGGTCACCGGGTTCAGCCAGTCATAGGATGGCGAGATTGGGGGTTGGTCTCCTGCAGAATCTCGCTTCCTTCGTCATGACATTTCCATATATATGTGTGTGTGTGTGTGTGTGTGTGTGTGTGTGTGTGTGTGTGTGTGTGTGTGTGTGGTGTGTGTTGTGTTGTGTGTGTGATATTTACATTCCCATTATTTTATTTTTTAAAAATTGTTTTATTTACATATGAGAGAAAGAGAGGAAGAGGAGAGGAGAAGACAGCACATGTATGTCATGATACATGAGGGAAATTCAGAGAATAACTTTCAGAAGTTGGCTCTCTCCCTCCTTCTGTCATGGGGGCTCTGGAAGCGAACTCAGCTCACCACATTTGGGGGCAGGCACCTTTACCCACTGAACCATCTCACCGGCTCTAAAAAATATGTTTGTCTGTTTGTTTTTTTAAAAAGAGAGAAAGAAAGAACTTCTCTTCTTTGATAGACTTTTCTGGATAATGGAATTCAGGTTGCTGATAGACAGATGTTTTCCATCTGGAAGTTGAGGGATGTGTGAGGTTTGCTGAATGAGCTTCTGAGGGGACAGGAGGCAGCAGGCTGTGTTGGCCCCAGGGGAGGAGTGGGAGGGGAGTGAGGGGGGGAGTCCATGTGGACCCCCTTGGAGTCTCCGTTGTAAAACTAGAAGCAGTTCTCTGCAGAGATGTTCCTTGGGTGTTGAGAGGCCCGAGGTGGACACAATACCGAGGTCCCACCACTTGCCTGCCACAGTGAGCAGAGTCCCCAGGGAAAGCCCCTTCCCTCTTTCGGGTGGTCTCACCACCAAGACAGCTGAGTGGGCGCGCAGGAGAGGTGGCTCAGTGGCGCACACGCTTGCTATACAAGTGTGAAGACCTGAGTTCAATCCCCCAGAACCCACTTTATGAACAAGCAAAGCAGGTGTGGTGGCACTTGTAATCCCATCACTGGGGAAGAACAGACAGGCAGGTCACGGAGTAGACAGCCTAACCTGATTGGTGAGTTCCAGATGAGTAAGAGACCTGCTTCAAAAAATAAAGGTAGCTCCCCCATCCCATGACTCAGGGAACCTCGAAGACAAGGGGGCATAGGAACGTGAGAGTCTGGGGGGGGCAGAGGTACCACCAGACAATAGTAACCCGGATTCATCTAGGGCCGCCGCACCTAAAAACGCAGTACGGAGATGTTTACTTCCGCTAGACCCCCCACGGTAGACGACCGCTCGACGTTTTACCATAGAAGACAGATCTCTAGACACGGCGCCACCCTGAGAGACTCTGGTGCAGAGCACGAGGGGGGGAGGGGGATTATTAACTGGACACTTGGCTCACTGATAGGCTGTTCACGCTGCCGTGGGTACCAGGCTCGAGCCAATGCCGGTGTCCTGAATTGAGCCCAGTGGATCATATGTGATGGGGGTGGGGGTGAGGGAGCAGGAGAGAGACTGCCTGGAAATAAGAATGAGTGGAGTGGGATAGGAGGGGGGAAAGCGGGAAGGAGGATGGCAAGAGATAAAGACATGCACTATTAAATTCCTATGTGAGAAAAGAAATACAGCGATGCTGGTACAATACTCAAGGTTGCCCTCTGGCCTTCATACCCATACCTATGGGCATGTGTACACACACACACACACACACACACACACACACACACACACACATACATACATACATACACACACACACCAGGAGGTAATGCATATGTTCATTAGCCCAGCCTAAGCATTCCGTACTGCATATTTCAAAACAACATGTAGTATAAAATCAATGTATATGCACTTCGAGTTGCCAATCAAAAATGAATAAACAAAAGGCCCTTGGCACAGATGATCTGGGTGGGGAACTGAGTACCCAACCTGGCCCTGTGTTATCATTTCTTTCAGATATTAAAAAAGAAAAGACCAAGAAAAGCATTCAAGTAACGGCTCTTATCCTAGTGATATTAGGTCTAGAATGTTCCCCCTGTGTCTTGGGAGGGGGACTTTATGGCTGTGGAATATTCCGTTGTCAGTAAGCCATAATGTGGTAAGCCCTCTCTAGTCACGAAGCATTAGCTCTCCTCTGGCAGTGTGCATGTGTGAACGTGAGTGTGTGTGTGTGTATGAGTGTGTGTGAATGTGAGCGTATGGGTATGTGTATGTGAATGGATGTGTGAGTGTGGATGTGTATGAGTGAGTGTGTGTGTATGAGTGTATGAATGTATGTGAGTGTGGATGTGTGAGTGTAGATGTGTGTGAGTGTGTGTGTGTGTGAGTGAGTGTGCGCGTGTGTGAGTGTGATTGTTGGTTTTGTTGCTCTTTGGGTTTCTTCTGTCTGATCCCCAGGAGGAGGATTATCCGGTCAGTCTTCCGAGTTCTGTACACGACACGTTTCATTGAATTACGCTGCTTGAATTTGAGGCCCAGAACACTTGAGTCCATCTGTGTCCCTGCAGCCTGACCAGGAGTGGGCTGTTCCTTTGGAAGATGCAAATGTTATCCTCTCGAAATTGCTTTCATTTGCATATTTTATGAACCAGTGGGAGTGAACATTTCCCCCGTGTCCATTTATCTGGGGCTATTCAGTGAGGCTGTTTGGGGTCACATGGGGGAGAGGAAGAGTATGGATCAGAGACCTTCACTTCTCCTGGCTGAAGGGACAGGTCATTTCTGGGACATGGACTACCTGCGTGTCTACTCGTGTAGTTACAAACAGATGGCTGGAACTCCTGTGGCCTGAAAAGACAGACCCCCAAAGTCAAGCGTCGTGGGGGGGCATTCATTCACCCTGTTATCCTTAGAGACAGATTTAAGAAATCAGAGTCTCGTGCTCAGGGCACTCCATCTTTCCAGCCATCCAGAGCATCGCTGCAGAATGCACGAGGAGTCTCGTCACCTTTGTTGTGTTTGCACATTCATTACAAAGGTCTGTGTCCTCAAGCCCGGGGCTGCTCCAAACGGGCAGCAGAGGGCTGCTTGGGTTTGGGTTTTCTTTGAGACGTCTAGTCCAGGCTGGTCTCCAACTTGCTGCCCAAGCAAGGATGACCTTGAACTTCTGATCCTCCAGCCTCTATCTCCCCAAGTGCTGGGATTACAGGGGTTAACACCCACAGTGCTCTGTTTTGCGAGGGGAGGGTGGGGAAAGGGATCAAACCCATGGCCGCCTGCATGCCAGTCAAGCACCTCAGCAATGCGCCTCGAAAAGGCATCATTTAACCCACAGAGAAGCTGAAAGTCCGGCTGCTTCCCCTGGCCAGCCTGCTGCTCTCGCCAGCAAACACAGGCAGGAGGAGCGGCGAAGCAAGCGCGGACTCAGATCCGCAAGCTCAGGCTCAGATCATGCAGAGACCTTTCCTGGTCCTCTCTCGCCCCTCCTCCACCAGGAAGGCGGCGGGCAGCCACGGGGAGGCAGGCGGCCAGGGGGAGGCCGGCAGCCAGGCCTTACATAACCGCTCTGCCCAGGCAGCCGGGCAGCTTGCTCTCCTCCCTGAACTAGGGGAAGCCGCTGATAAGGGGCTCTCTAGACCACTTGCTCACTCACAGATCCACTGCCCTGGGCGCCCTCTAGAGCCCCCCAAACACCCAAAAGCCAGCCAGATGCTGCCCTGCCCCTGGCAATGAAGCCAGGGGTTCTCAAGAACCCGATAGAAGCCTAGAAGGCAACATCCCTGAGTGCTTTATTCTCTCTCTTGCCCTGGTGGGCATGCCCACCCCCAAACTCCAGCTGGATAAGCTGCCCAAGCTGGGTGGATGCTCAAGTTCAAGGCAAAGGGACTTCCTGAGCCCCCGGTGCTGAGAGCTGTAGCCTCTCGTGCTTTCCCGCAATGGTACTGACCTAGGAAAAGGACAGAATGTGGTCTGCAGGCCTCACTCTGCCCCAGCTCAGACCCGTAGGCGATGCACTTGGCTTGCCCAGCCATACAGATTACTCTCCCAAGATTGTCTTTATTTATGTGTATGAGAGAAAGGGACGGAGAGAAGGAGAGAGGAAGAGGTGTGTACACGCACGTCCTGGCACACAAGTGGAGGTCAGAGAACCACGTACAGAAATCAGTTCTCTCCTTCTATCATGTGGGCTTCCGAGGATCAATCTTGTGATCAAGCGTCTCAGACACAGAGCCGCCTTGCCGTCCCTCCTTATAGATTTTGTGACCTCTGAGAGATGACTTAGGCCTTCGAAGACTCAGGTTTTTTCCCATCTGTGAAATGGGCACAGCAGCAAAACCCTCCTAACAAGTTCTTGGGAGATGCAATGAGCCCCTGTAGAATTCATTGCCCGAGCCGCCATCAAAGGCAAACCACAAAGTACTTTTTCCTGATTCGTGATCCCTCGCTCACTAGTCTGGGTGACATTTGTGCTTAGGAACCCCACCTTTCAGGAATCGTGTGACTTCTTGAAATATAGTAAACTTTCGAGTCACATGATAACCCTTGGAGGTTCCCACCCAAAACCCTCAGCGCTGTGACTGTGGGGCTATGGTTTGTCGTTCCGCGTTTTGGTGCGTTTTCCATTTTCCATTACTTTGGGGTCCACGATCAATCCCATTCTGCTCCTCCATCGTACAAAGCATTTTGAGGCATTTCAATAAAAATGCTAATGAAGGCATCCTTGTCTCCAGACGATTTCTTACACGAAACCTCAGTTGCTACCTGAAAGGCGATTCCCGAGTCCTTGCCAAGGAGAAGCAAGCTTGATTCTTCTTAAGGGATCATCCTCTAGGATATTTCTGGCCCCTAGTGTGTCTCACGTGGGCCTGTTTGCTATGTACACTAGCCCCCTAAGTAGCCCAGGTGCTCACCGGCCTGCTTAACCATCGCGGTGGGCCAGACTCTTAATTCCAGACAGCAGTTTAAGGGAGATTAAGCTGTGTAGGGGAGTTTGCTCTCAGGACACAAGTCTTCCCTGTACCACCTGGATTCTTGTTCTGTAAAGCCAGGGTTTAGATCAGGGGCCGGCAAGATGGCTCAGTGGATAAAAGTGCTTGTGGCCAAATCTAACGACTGGAGTTTGATCTCTGGACCCACAAGGTGGAAGGAGAGAACCGACTCCTGCAAGTTGTCCTGTGACCTCCACAGCATGCCGTGACACATCTACTTACCCCACATACAAACATGTACATTCACAGTAAATATATATAATTTTCTTCCATTAAAAAAGCTTTCTTCCTGTTTATTTGCAAGTTTCTCAATTTTCATTGTGGTCTCAGCTAATCTCCTCCCCTGTCTCACTAGTACCATTCCAGCGATGTAGTTGTTTCCCCTATAAGGATATTTTGCAAAAACAAAATATTTTGCAAAATATTTGCAAAATGCCTGCCTGGTGGTTGGGGACAAAGGAAGGCTGAAATCCAAGGGTTCCCTCACTTTGCAGCTGAGACTTCCTCCCTCCCGGTGTGTATGAGCCACCAGATCATTCCTGCAGGGTCTGGGTTGCAGTCAGCGCCATGACATGTGGGAGCCTGGAAAGGAGATGGGCCCTGATCAGGTTAAAACATTCCCAGGCAGAAGGCAGAACGTTTCCAGGTCACCAGAAGTTCGCCGGCTCCTACCGTCTTAAGACAAGTATGTGCGGCTTGCTACAAAGTAACCAGCAGCCTTTTGTAAAAAAGTTCCCAGTTGCTGACATTAGCAAATCAATTGCTAAACCTTTTTTCCAAGTTGCTTGTTTATTATTCATTTGTGTCTGTGTGTGTCTGTGTGTGTGTGTGTGTGTGTGTGTGTGTGTGTGTGTGTGTTGCATGTGGTTTTGCATGGGTGAGTGTCGTGTGTATGAAAGTATATATACAAAAGGACACTTGAGAGTGTGTATCTGAGGAGACCCAAGGGTCACACTGGAAATCATCCTGGATTGCTCTGTCTCCTTGTTGCTTTGCTCTGGGGTTTGCCAGGCTCCGCCTTCAAAGGCCATAATTACAGGCAGCCATTATATGCGTCTGGCATCTTTATGTAGGATCTACGGATCTGAACTCAGGTCTTTTTGCTTATGAGGCAAAAGCTTTAACTCCTAAGCCATCTCCCCAGCCCTCCCCTTTGTTCCCCATTTTTAATGTGGGGTGTTTGTGTGTGTGTGTGTTTGTGTGTGTGTGAACATGGGTGTACATGCACATAAATGTGCTTGTGTGGAGATCAGAGGTCAACACTGGGCACCTTTCCTGATTGTTCTTCTTTATTTTTTGGGACAGGATATATCACTGAACCTATAGCTCAGAGCTGTCTCTGCTGGCCAGTCAATGAGCTCCGGGATTTCCCTGCCTCTAATTCTGTACCCCCTCTAGTGCCGTGGTTACAGACCCAAGCTACCTGCTGTGCCCAGCCTTTTTGTATTGGTGTGAGGATCCAAATTTGCATCCTGGTATTTGTGCACATTGCATGTTACTGACTGCCCCAGTCCTAGCAAAGCACTTTATAGGAATACGAATTCACAAAATAGCCCCGGGGCCTGTTAACTCTGTCAGGATATAGTCAGTTCTTGGCTTGAGCCAGCGACCCTGCTTCTGCCCACCCATCTGGCTGCAGTAGCAACACATGGCAGGTTTGCAGATGTCACTCAAGGCAGAGTTAGGTCGGGGAAATGCCTGTCTGCCTGTCTGCGTCTGTGGACTTACATGAGGCATTTGGGTGGCCCGTGGGCAGTCTCGATATGAGCGCTTCTCGGTTGTCTCGTGAGAGGCCGTCCCTTGAGGCTCAAGCAAAGCTGCAGAGGTAGCAGTGGGGTGGAGTTAGGGGGCTGTGCTGACCTGGGAGGGGCACAGTTAGGGGGTCTGTGCTGACTGGGAAGGGAGGAGTTAGGGGGTCTGTGCTGACCTGAGGGGGGTGGAGTTTAGCGGGGCTGTGCTGATCGGGAAGAAAGGCAGATAGCAGCAGTGGGCGCCCTCGTTCCTCGTGAATAAGGAAAGAGAGACAAAGTCTCGACTGTGGATAGGAGTCAAATTTAAAGGGGCTAGAGAGATGGCTCAGGGACTAAGCTTCTGCCTTATAAGCAAAAGTACCTGAGTTCACAGCCTGGATCCCATGTAAAAACTCCAGATACAAATGGTGGTGGCCCACACATCTGGAAGGTCCTGGAAGGCAGAGTCTGGGAACTCCAGAGCAAAGCAATAAGGAAGTAGAGAAGTCCAGGATGATTCCTGATGTCACCTTTGGGCCTCCACAGGCGAGGGTGAAGTGTGAGGGTGAAAGTGAGGGAGGGAGGGAAGGAGGAAGGCAGGAAGGAAGGAAGGAAGGAAGGAAGGAAGGAAGGAAGGAAGGAAGGAAGGAAGGAAGGAAGGAAGGGAGGAGGGAAGAAGGAAGGAAGGAAGGAAGAAGGGAAGAAGGAAGGAAGGAAGGGGGAAAGGAAGGAAGAGAAGGAAGGAGGAAGGGAGAAAAGGAAGGAAGGAAGGGAGGAAGGAAGGAAGGAAGAAGGAAGGAGGAAGGAAGGAAGGAAGGAAGGAAGGAAGGAGGAAGGAAGGGAAGGAAAGAAGGGAGGGAAGGAAGGATGGGAAGAAGGAAGGAGGGAAAAAGGAAGGAGGAGGGGAGAGGAAGAAGGAGGGAAAGGAAGGAAGGAAGGAAGGAAGGAAGGAAGGAAGGAAGGAAGGAAGGAAAAGCAGCCCAACTTAGCCATGTCTTTCCCAGCTACAGTCTCTGTGGACTTGAAGCAATCCCCCCCATACTCCCGCCTTGGATGTTCCCATCTATAAAATGGGACTAATTCGTACCTCACACAGTGCTGGGAGGGGGAATCGATTAATTAATGTTTACGATTCACTTTGAACTTGAAAAGTCTCCCCCGAGAAGTTGTTATTAAAGTGTATTGTTTGGACTCTGAGTCCTGGGGTGTGCCTGAACCTGAAACTCAAAGGGAACCTTCCGGATTGTCAGCACATGCCCCTCCCTGCGGAAGGGAGGTTAGATGAGATTGACTTCATCGCTTCAAATATGGCAGACTCCCTGTCAGTAACCAAGATGCTGTTCACAAAGCCCAGAGACGAGAGGAAAGAGGACGTCATCTCTCCCCTGGGAAAGCCGGACACTCTCTGGCTAAGAAGGGCTGGGAGCAAGAAGGCGCTGTTCGCTGCTGTCGGGAGTCATTAGTCTCTAGAAACTTGTCTTGAACCTTCCCCCTTCGTTAAATCACCCCAAAAGCCAAACATAGTCCGTGAGGCAGAAGGGTTGGGGTGTAGGGCACTGAGGACTGTTCAAAACCGGGGAGATGGCTCAGCAGGCAATACGGCGCCACTCAAGCGTGACCCAACTCGAGTCTGATCCTCGGGAGCCATGTGATGGTGTGGTGGTCCCCTGGGGAGACAGAGACAGTTAGACCCTTGAGGTTCTCTGGCCAGTCCGTCTCGAGTCCTAGTCAGTGAGACCTGGTCTTCAAAATCACAAGCAGATGGTTCCTGAGGGACAACACGGAGGCTGTCACCTGACTTCCATGCACACCCCGCACATGCTGCATCTGGACACACACACACACATACACGTGCATCGGCCCTCACGCACATACTGGTTTTAGAAAGCAGACTGGAGAGATGGCTCAGGGGTTAAGCTTTTCTTGCAAGCAGAAGGACCTGAGTTCAGATCCCAGATCTGACATTAAAACAAACACCAGGTAGAAATGGCAGTGGACTGCATTTCAGTCCCTGGAGGGTGGGGCGTGGGAAACCCCAGGGCAAAGCAGTCAGGGGGTGGGAGCAACCCAGATGATTCCCAACGTCACCTGTGGGCCTCCACAGGCACACACGCTGCCCTCTGAGACACACACGCACACCAAATAGTTTTTAGAAATATAGGTTCAATATAATTCCATTTGTAGCTCTACTGTTTTAGTCTGGTTTTGCCTAACAGCAGCCATTATCCATGACCAGGCTGGGCCAGGGTGGGGCCTCCCACACTTCCAGGTTGCATGCGTGTATGGGAGGGCATCTTCAGACACAAACGCTCTTGAGGCATTTCACCCTTTCTGCTTGGACAGGGAAAAATTCTCGGTAACCTAAGTACATTAGGAAGCCATTATAGCCTCTCAGGTTGACACATATGGACCTAGTTCTTCAGAAATCCCCATCAGAGAATTATTAGCCCCTTGGATCTCAGCGCACTGACCGTTCCCACCACGTGTGGTATTGTCTCTGCTCGCTGGATTCTATCAATACCCGGCCTGTGTGGTGGCGGTAGATCGTTCTCGTCGGAGGCAACCGCTGGAATTTGAACTCAGTGGCGTCTATACCATGTGAGGACCTATCGACTGTCGGATTAAACAGCGAGTCAATTTATTTCTCTGGGTCGATAGTCCAGGGTGCAGGGGAGCCAGGAGGCCCCCAGAGGCGTCTTCGTGAGGCCATGGTCACCCACTGACCTGCACTGATATCCCTAAGCAGTTTGAAGCCTCATGGGGCACTGGCTTGTTCAGGGTCCCGCTTGCTTGGCAGGTCGATGTGCACCTTGGCTGCGGGCAGTTCGTTCACTCCCTGCATTTGCATGATGGCTGCTTGATTCTAGGGTCTTTGGCGAGGTCCCCACCTGATCTCTGGCACTCGAGGGGCTGGCCCTACCTTGCCTCTTGGAGTCAATGGCTGTTCTGCTGAGAAAGGAAGCTTCTAGAAAGGCACTCTCCGCAGGAGAATCCCCTTGCCTGCAGCTCCCTGTGACTTAGTGGAAGGCAGGAAATGCACTTGTAATTGCTTTCCCTGCGAACTTTAGATAGTCCTCTATTTTAGCATTTTAGGACACGCAGGGCTAAGCAGGCTGTGGTGACGTCACACTCCCGGTGACTCAGTGGGTCGTCACCGTGTACTTGGACCAGCCAAGTCCTACTTGATGCCAAACCAAGGCACCGAGAGGCACAATGGCCCCGATCGGCAGGCAGCGAGCGGTTCCTGCAATGCTGCGATACCGCATCGCCTGCTATCCAGGCCAGCGCAATCTGCACCCGGCTGGGTGACTCCCTAGAGATCTTCTGGCTTTTGGATGGTTGGCTTTCCTTTCACTGTTGCATGTTCCGCCTTTGCCGTAATCACGACAGGTCCACGATGTGCCTAGAATCTCAGGGCAGCTTGTAAGGACAAGCACCCTGCACCATGTCTTCAGCACCCGGTACTACTCAACAGTCATTACTAACGGGGCATCACACTGGGGAGTATGACAATCCAGCAGGAGAAAGACGTCTCTATGCCTTTGAGAAATTTAGATTCCCGCGGTTCGGAGAAGACAGAGGCTATGGATAACAGGTAGAAGAAGAAGCTCAAGAAGGTGATGAACTGGGGCCAAGGAGATGGCTGTGTGTGTAAGAGCTTTTGATGCTCAAGCATGGGGACCTGAGTTCAAATCTCCAGCACCCGCCCATGTCAAAGCAGGGCATAGTCATGCCTAGCTGGAAAAAGAGTGCAATCCAGGTTTAGTGAGAAACCCTCCTCTAGGGAATAGGTCAGAGAGCGATACAGAGGACACCCCCATATCCCCCTTTGGCCTCTGCATGCTCGCAATGTGATCAGTGCTAAGTGCAGGAGAGGTGGGGCGGCATGCAGGGAGGTGGGCTTCAGGTTAAGCGGAGTGGTCAGGACAGAGCGGGATACACGGAGCCAGTAACTGCACTTCTAGCACTACAGTGTCTAGACGGTGGTTGGTACATGAAGCCTCATGGACGCAGTAATAACCCCACTCGCCCAGCCAGATCTGCACCCCAGACTTCAGGACCGGCTACAGCACAGCTCAGGCGCGGCTGGCCTTGGGCTGGACATCTGCACAGGCTGCACCTGCTCTGGCTTGCTTTGCAGACGCTCAAAAGAGCACAAAGGCTCACGCGCTCCCATCAAGCCCGGCTGGGAAGTCTTTGATGCATCTTCCTTTCTCTCTCCCAGTCCCCAGCTCTCTGGTGGCCAAGGTCACTGGTCTCCTAACCCCACCTCCCAGCCCCTCCAGACTGTCCTTGTCAGCACTGAAAGAAAGGACACAGCTACCTTGCTATTTCCCTCCTCTCCAGAGGAACCTGTTAGGAAATTTTGTCACTGTGTGCCTGACCAAGGTACAGGGAAGTCCTTCGTGTGACTTAACATTTACTTCTCTGCTAATGAATAGCAGGTGTAGATATAGTTAGATATGTATATAATAAATACAAATATAGATAGGTAAACAGGTGGTAGGTAGAACAGATAGAGGATAGATTGACCAATAGGCAAAAGATAGATAGTTTAGATAAATAAGATAGATAGATAGATAGATAGATAGATAGATAGATAGATAGATAGATAGATAGATAGATAGATTAGATAGATAGATTAGATAGATAGATAGATAAAAGATGGGGCTCCGGAGATGGTTGAGGAGTTAAAGACCTTGACTCACAAGCATCACAGATTCCCATGAAAAAAAAAAATGCCAGGAGGAAATGGTGGCAGCTGCCTGTAATTCTATCCCTGGAAGGCAGAACCTGGGAAACCCCAGAGCAAAACAATAAGGAGGTAGAACAATCCAGGATGATTCCCAATGGTACTCTTGGGTCTACACACTCAAGTGCCCTCTTGTACGTACACACACACACACACACACACACACAGGTAGACAGACAGAGACAGGCAAAAGAAGATAGAAGAGAGATGATAGATATGGATAGATTGATAGATGGTAGGTGTAGATAGATGATATATTGGTAGACAACAGATATACTAGATACCTAGATCCTTTTAATGTGTACTGGGTATTGGTTTAGTATTTATAATACATCCTCGTTTAACACAACCATCATGTGAGAAAGAGACTGTGCTCATTTTACAAAGAATAAAACTGGAGCACACAATGGCTTGGCCTAGGTTTTAAGGAGTGGCGCTGAATTTGAATCTCAGCTGTCTAGACTTTCTCATGCTTAAGCCAGGGGCATTCATGAGGTTAGCTCCCATGTGAACCATTTGGTTGGTAGTAGCTGCTTCGAGTTCTGTGGTGGAAGATTTGGGGGCTGTGGGTGGCACTGGTGGAAAAGGATGCCAGCTGTGATTGATTAGTAATGTCTGCTGTGGATTCAGGAGGCACTGATGTCAGGATTGGAGCCTGGCACAGGAGGGAGACATCTTGAGGTCCCTGTAAACTTGGAGTGAAAAGTGGATTCATTTACAGCTGAATTCAGTTCTTTTTCTTTGATCGTGGGATTTTTTTTTCTCTCCTCCTGATTCCTACCCTCATGTTTGGTCCTGAGTGTTTCTAAGAGCAGAGGCTACAGGCTGTTACCTGGACTGGCAAGACTGTGGGTCCCCGAACCTCAAGCTAGCTGCCAATAGGTGCTGTCTAAACTCAGATCTGACTGAGCCCACAAAATACCTTCTCTTTCAGCCAATGAGAAGCCCCGCCCCAGGCTTCCATTGAATCACCCACAAGAATGAGCCACGGAATTTGAAGGTGAGCCCGTTCACTTGCGGGCATCATGCACATCCGATGCAGGCAGCACGCCTTTAGCCGAGGAGAGATGGAGTCAAAAGGCAGAAGGCATAGGAGCCCAAGGCAGGGGGCCAGACCCATACCCACCCAGCTGTGAGAGGGCGGGGGAGGGGGTCTTTCGTGAGACAGGTCTGCGATCGTCTGAAACCTAAAGAGGTTTGTGGTCTCATAAGCATATTCGTCTTTCTGTGTTTATTAAATTAAGCTCTCCATGAATCTGCAACAACATACTGTTCATTAATAGGGAAAGAGACCACTGTTACCCCTAGGGGAATAGATTGGCTCAGATGTGGTCCAAGGTACACACACACATACACACACACACACACACACACAAACACATATGCCCATTGTGTGTGTGCGTACACATGGTGAACAGTGAGTGCTGAAAGATTGTCATGAGCAAAGAGGAGAAAAAGGCCTTAAAGCGGACGCCAGGAATAGCTAAGCAGGGTTTTTATCAGTGCTAAATTTAAGTTCCCTTGGCAAAGTGCCTAGCAAGATATTAGCTTTTATAAGGAGGAAAAAGAGCTGGATAATTGTAGCGTCTCTGTAGGAAAAGAAAACACCCAATCTACTCAGGAGACCCCCTTGAAAATTTGAAGATGGCTTATATATAAGAAAATCAGGCGTGTGTGTGTGTGTGTGTGTGTGTTTCTTTTCTTTTTTTCTTTCCTTCTAGTGACATTTACATAGCCAAACAACTGAAGAGAGAATTCTATTAACAAACGAGTCCATCAAGCACATGCCTACTGGTACCGCCATCGGGGCTCGGTAGGGAAGTGAACCCTCTGTTGACTGGACCCGGATAATGTGGAAATGCCATCCATTTAGACTCACGATCATGTTAATGCCGAGGCAGCGTCCACACGAAGGGAGAGAACTTCAGATGGAAAGAAGGAAGGAAGGGAAGAAGAGGCGCTGCTGAGGCAGCTGTGTGGTTGCCGAGCACCAGGGGGATGTGGGGTGTCTCGGGAACAGGGCCATGGAACAACATGGTTTCTTCAGAGAAGATCCAGTCACACATTCCGAATCTCAGTCACAAAAGGAGCTGTGGAGATTTGTTGAGCAATCACGAATTGACACTGTAATTACCCCCCAATTTCAAGTTTCCAGTCGAAGCCCATGGCTGTTCTGTAAATTCCATCCGAAGAACGTGGTTATCATGTGGCTTCCAACCAGAGCAAGCCTTCGTCCCCAATTTCTTGCGTTCGGCCTGAAGACGGGAGGAAGATCGCCACGGGACTGGAATGTTCTCAGAAGAACCCACAAATGACTCTCCGCCGCTTCAGGGGGACATTGACACAAGAGGGGTGCCTCGGCTCTTTGGTGGGGGGAAGTGACACTTGTGTGACCTAGATAGAGACACTTCCCTTCAAAGCTTTCCATCTGCTGCTGAGAAAGTAATGATTGGGGGGAGGGGTGCAGGAAGACCAGCCAGGCACTGGCTCTGTTCTCGAAGCGTCTTTCGCTATGGATTCAGGAACGCCCATGGCCAGGTGACAAGGGTCCTTAGAAAGGAAAGTCCAGAGAGGTCCAGAGAGGCTGTGAGCTCCCATGATCCCTCGGGGGCATCTGTGGCCAACAACTTAGCAAGCAGCAGCTGCAAAGGGGGCTCCTGGCCTAGAACAGGGTCTTCGGTGGTGACAGGTATGACTGCTCTTCTCGTTGGGAGATGTCACCCAAACTCGCCTGACCCACATAGTCTGACCAGGCTGTCTGAAGCGCAGTATTGGTTAGGCTCTGAGAGGGTATGAAACAGGTAGAAATCTCCAGAGATGGGCTGGTGAGATGGCTCAGTTAGTTGGTCAAATGCTTGCCTTGCAAATGTGAAGACTGAGGTCAGTCATCGAAACTCACATTAAAGGCTGGAGAGATGGCTCAAGGGTTAAGACTTTGTGTCACAAGCAGAAGGTCCTGAGTTTGGATCCCAGGTCCTGCTGAAAACAAACAAACAAACAAACAACAAAAACCACCAGGTGGAAATGGCAGCCGCCAGCACTTTGGACTCTGGTGGGCGGAACCTGGGAAATCCCAGAGCAAACCAAGAAGGTAGACGCAATCCAGGATGATTTGCAAAGCCACCCTTCATCCTTCGTAGAGACACATAGTGCCCTCTGACTCTCTCTCTCTCTCTCTCTCTTTCTCTCTCTCTCTCTCTCTCTCTCTAAATGAAAATATAAAAAAATCCTCGCATTAAAAAAACTTTAGCGGTGGCACAAGCCTGTCACCCCAGGGCTAGGGAGGTGGGCAGAGAGGAGCCCTAGGCTTGCTGGCAGCCAGATCAGCCCTGGCTCACAAAACAGTAGCTAGCTCCTGAAGACCAACGCCTGAGCTGACTTCTGACCTGTACATGTATGTGTATGTGTGAGTGCGCATGCACATGTGAGTATGTGGGCATATATGTGCATATGTGAATGTGTGCACATGTAGATGCACACACACGAATGGGTGTATGTACACACACCTGTGCGTGCACACTGGTTTACTCTTCTCTGTCACTGTGAGACAGTACCCATGGTCAAGCAACTTAATGGCGTAAACGGAGATTTCTTCAGCTTATGGCTCCAGAGAGGAGATACAGTCTTTCATGGCAGACAAGGCGTGGCTGGCTTGCAGGAACTGGAGATGGCTTAAGTCGCATCCATCAAAGAATCTGAGAACTGCAAAGTTGCCAGCTGCAAGAGCAGACCTCTCTTGTAAGTAGGGTGGGGCTAACCCCCGTCACATTCCTTCCTCCAGCAAGGCTCCACCTCCTAAAGGTGCCATGATCTTCCCAAACAACTAAAGAACCAAAACTTGGGAGCTTGTGGGAGACAGTTCACATTTCAAACCATGACAGTGTGCATGTGCACATGCGTGTGTGCACATGTGCAAGTACATATGCATGCACGTGCATGTGAACACATGCACTCTCCTTGCCTGTGTGCATCTTGTGCTAAAAGTGCATTCTGTTATCCAAGTGCTTCCAGCTGTGTCCACCTCGGTGACACGTGCACTGTGGCTAACCTCTCACACATGATTAAGACCTTAAACCTGGCGACAAGATGTGTCTCAATGAAGCAGCAGCACTGCCCTTTCCTATCCATCTTATCAGTGCTAAGCAAACCCCCCTGAAAATTCAGAATTCTCCCTCCCTTCACTTGGGGTACCTCTGTAGCCAGGCAGGGTAGTATATAACTTGGCAGGGCAGCTGGCTTTGAATGTGTTGGTCAGGGTGGGGGAGCTGGCCTGACCTCTGGGGAGTCTTTGTGTGTGCATCAGTATGGTAGACGTTGAGCTGGCACGAGATCCCCAAGTTTGGACTCTCGCCACTTTGAGACCTTTGCCAAGTTATGTCTCATTTCTTGGCCTCACACCGTGATGGAGAGACCTTTCCGCTCCTCTCCTGCATCTTAGGTGACAGATCTTGTTGTCGAGTATCTACAGTGACAGTGGTGGAAGTGGATTTCAAAGTAAATCAGTGTCTGTACAGACAGTGTATCAACACGACTTTATGGATCCAAGAACCGAGGGAATGTGAGAGAATGCGCTCTTCTCGCATTTTCACATGTGTTTGTGCTGCATGCGGGTGGATGAATGATCTGTACAGATGTGTGTACACGTGAGTAACAGAGTGTGCAGACCTGAGGGAGACACTGAGACTCATCCTTGATCTCTCTTCCTCCATGCTGTGTCGAGGCTGGGTCTCTAATCCTCCAGCTCACTTATGGAACTAGCTTAGTTCATCAGCTTGCTCCGGGGAGTCCCAGACTCTACCTTCTGGGAGTCTCACTTACCCAGCATCGTATGCGGGATCTGAACTCTGCTCCTTTTGCTTGAACAGCAAGCACTTTAACCCCCAAGCAGACTCCCCAGTGTATAAGAGAATTTTCTTACTCTTCGGAACTACATATTGAAATAATATAGGCAAAAGAACTCTATACCCAGCTGACAAGAAGTCCAGAAAACAAATGATATATAGTCAGCCAGAAAGAGAGAAAGAGGGAGAGGGAAAAATGATGTTTGTATATGACAATGAGTACTATTCTTCAGACAGGAATTCACTATAGATCACATGGTATAAAGCCAAGAATCTTCTAGAAGCTTCTGACTTGTCGAGACAAATCAAGGCATCTTCCCCTTTTCACCCCAACCTTCTGGTACAAATGAGCCGTCAGGCGAGTGTTATCAGCGAGCCGTGAGGGGGGCTCTTTCCTCAGAGGTCTGGGAGTCCTCGTCTTCCGTTTTTTGTCCACGAGCCGAGGGAGAATGTGTAATGATTCACCCTTGGTGATACAGCAGCTCCCCGGAGGGATTAATCTTAATCGGCAGTTAAGATAAAGTCTGGGCACATGCTAATCCAGGGCTTAATCGAGGACATTTTAATGTGCTGCTGCGGTGTGGATGTAAGACTGGGATTCTACTAATTGCACCTGGAATGTGGATATGAGAAGGGCAGAGACCGTGGATGGCCATCAGACCCAGGCATGAGAATCGGGGATTGGCAAGAGCATTGGGCAGTCCTGGGGTGTTAGTGTAGACCCAAGGTACACCACACAAGGCCACAGATATCCCAGAATCTTTAAAGCGGGGTGACAAGAGTCAGAAAGGCAGTCAAGTTCTTAAGAGATTACGTGATCTTGCTTCCTTAGCCAGTGCTGACAGTCCTGCTTAACAGTAGGAAAGAAAAACAAAGAGAAAAAAAAACTTTTACTTTCAAAGGAAGTTAGGCCTGCATCTTTTCTTCTTAGAAACTCCTTTTCTGCTTGCTTGGAAATCCTGAGTCCTGTGACATGGAGATTCTCAGCAGCTGTGACACACTACCCGAGGTAGCAGGAGGACAAGTCACCTGCAGCTCCCACTGGCTTGGCTTCTGGCTGTCAACTTCTACAGGACTCACCTTGTTAGCCGTGCTGGAAAGAGTTGATGCTGTCTTGGGCCTCGCAGCTTTCTTGAGAGAGAGCTGAGCCCCACCCCTCACTGGACATGCACTTTGGCCATGGGCTGTCTACAGGATGGCAAGACACCACGTGGCCTTGTGGCCAGGCCCTTCTCTAGGGAGATCATGGCCTCCTCTACGTGGTCAGGCGACACTCTGAATTCACCTCTGTACCAGAAAGCAGGCTGGTCCCACTCTGGTTATCAGCTGACTGAGCGCAGACTCCTCATTGCTCACTTCTTCACACTGGAGAATGTCAGGCCCGCAACGAAGAGTATGATGCATGGATTTATCTAGAGACAGGGTCTCAGGTTGGCCACAGATGCACTGTGAAGCCAAGGACGATGCTGAACATTACCTTCTGCTACTCGCACCCTCCGTGGGTCGGGGATTTCCAGTGTGCACGACCATGCCTGGCTTTTGCAGTAACAGGGACGGACCCCGGGGACTCTGTGCATGCGAGACCAGCCCACGAGCAACTGAGCCACATGCCTGGTCCAGGAGTCACCTGGTCCAGGAGTCACCTTTGCAGTCGCTAGGATTCTTGGGGCACCGTGTGCTAGACTCTGCCAAGCACCCGAGGGAAGATGACCCGTACTCAAGAGCTGGCGTCCTGCTGGGAAGAAGCCGGTACCCGGTTGACAGAACTAACACGGCGCCCAGAGGACTGTGAGCCGTCCAGTGAGAGAGGCAATCTCAGATCTTAGAGGAGCAAGCCAGCCAGAGCTTTGGTTGTGTGTCAGGGCCGGCTGCCCTGAAGAAGCAGTCTAGAAGAATCCAGAGAGAGAGAGTAAGGAAGCAGATGGCATAGGAAAACAACTATGCTTGGTGAATGCCGTGGACAGAGAGATTAGCACCCTCGGAATTAAACCCTGTGTGCTTCTACAGTGGACCAAAAATTGCTGGAGTTACCGAGCAGAAATATAGGAGACCAGTTAGATTTACAGTCTAAATAAACAAAGGGTACTTTTTCCATATAACTATATCCCCAATATTATCTACACAGATGAGACAAAAATAATCGCTGGTCGTTTTGCCTGAAAGTCAACTCACTGAGAAGCTTCTGCCTTTCTTCCACGGAGTGCAGGAGGATTTCAGAGTGGAGGCTAAGCCGCGGGAGCTTTCTCTTCTAAAGCAGAATCAGTTTGATGATCAGAGGTTGGAACTGCAAACCTCTCTTGCTCGGAGTTTTCCTATATGTGACAGTCCAGTGTAGCTCTCATGCCCCAAGAAGGGTTCACAGTAGCCAAAAGGCATGAATATTTGGCTGTATGACAGGAGCTTGATGTCAGTGATGACATCAGCAGTCAAAGGAAGCAGCTACAAACACATCATCTCTTAGGGGTCCCTGATCCCTAGGCTTCCTATCTCCTGCCTAGGAAACTGGACACTTACAAGACACAAAGGGCGACTGGACATCCGATGCCTCGTAGGTCATTCATATTGGGCTGCTATAATTTTCATCAAAACCCTTCTTTTTCTCCAAGAAACCAAGAGATGTAGTGCGTTTGAACGTTTATAGTGTTTAGAGTTGAGATGAGCAACATTCAGAAACAAAACAGGAAGCCCTTTAACGAAGGTATAAATTGTGCCTTGAGAAAATGACTTCTTCCCGCGACTGGTACCCACAGTAATGAACACACCCTCCCAATCAAAAATATGGAAACAGAATTGGACCTGCGTCAGCAACTTGCCTGCAAATAAAACTCCAAACAGGTTACGGAGCGTGCTAGGAATACAAAATAAGGTTAGGAATAATGCTTCAGCTGTGAGTTCTTCAGACTGCAGAAATAATACGGCATAATTTAGTAGAAGAGAACGAGAGAATCAGCACATGTCAGGGGGAAAAGGGGGGATGAAGAAGCAAGAAAAATGTGAGAGATAGAAAAACAGAGCTAGAGGAAATTTGAGGAGGTCAGTGGGTAGTCAGGAAAGGACCCAGAGTCTGATGGAGATGCGTAGAAGGTATTCCTCAAGCTGAGTTTTCAAAGTGACCCGTGTCAGTCTTTGGAGAAGCAAACCCGTGGTGGGGTATCCTCAGGAGCTGACTTCATGGGTGATCAGAGAGTGGGGTGCAGGCAGAACTAAGCACTCTGTTGTGCCCTAGTGAGGCAAATATTCAAGGACTGCCTGTTCGATTAGCCTGAGACGATCCGCTAAACCCTAACCAAATTTGCAAAAGGACCTTTGTAATTATCCTGGCTAACAGGTAGCCGTGTCAGCTTCTGAGGCTCCACCAGACGGGTCTTTTCTTTTTAGCTGTTTCTTTTTGCCGTTTCATCAAGATATGAGCAAGTCCATATCCTCTCCGCCTGGTAAGAAGAGAATACCTAGGCTGGGTGGATGTGGACAAGATAGAATTGGCAAACAGGTTTTCAGCTTCCTATTGCTCTTCCAGACAATCATCCTTTACTGTCCCTATACCTCTGTTAACAAGTGTTTTCCTTACATATTTATGGTGGAAGTTCATTTCCCTCTGCCCTGGGTTTCCGAGGTGAACCCGTGATAAAGAGACAGCCAGAGTCTGCATTCTGTTCCCACTGGGAAAAACAGTTCGAAAGCATCTTCTTCGCTCCTTCACCATCCTAAGTAGGACATTTTGCTCCGGGTTGAGACCAGCGAAGTCTCACAAGCCAGCTGCCTTGCTGAATGGCTCTTCTGTAGAAATTGTCACAGCATGCTCCCCCCCATGAAGATGTGGGGGGGTGGGAATCGAACATCTGCCAATGGGATGCTCCTTTCCTGTGGCATGCTCCAGCCGCCTCCACCCTGTGCCTCTTTTGAAATGCCCGTTTCATGAGAAACCATGTTTCTCACCTTTCCTGTCGCTGGCTGAAGTCAGCTCCCTCCACACACACCCCATTTTCTGCCTGCAGTGAGTTCATTAGGCACAACAAAACCCCTTTTCGTGTATGTGTGTGGGGGGTCACCTTTACCTCTGTCTCCCAGAGCACCTCTTTACATTTTATCATTTTACCTTTACCTCCAAAGCAGTTCTTAAACTTCGACTTCGGCTTCACTTGCTTACACTCCAGTTTCCACCCAGGAACTGTTCCATACACACACACACACACACACACACACACACACACACACACACACACTGTATATATTTTTTTAATAGCTACTACCAAATTTGTTCTCTGACAGTGTCATTCATGCATGTACTGCATTTTGATTTCTCCACTTCCCATCTAACCTCCCTCCCTCCCTTCCCTGGTGTACCCCACTGGTCCCTACAGATCTCTGCGACATTCATATCTTCCTGTTGGTTTTCAGACCCACTGAGTCTCACCAGGGCTGCCTGTGTGACGGGGTTTCGGAAGCATCTATAGGAACCTGACAGGCTTCTCAGTTACAGACAATGACGTCATCTTAATGAATCCTTCAGTGGTGGGCAATAGAGACAATTGTTTCACACTTCCAAAACCGCTGTGAGGCACCAGAGAGACCGTTCAGGGGGTAAGGACCTGTGTGCAAAACTTCCGCCCTGAGTGAGCTCTGGAACCCACATGATGGAAGGAGAGAACTGACTTCTGAAAGTTGACCATTGTCAGATAGACTGACTTCCATTCTGATAGATAGATAGATAGATAGATAGATAGATAGATAGATAGATAGATAGATAGACTGACAGACAGATAGATACATGGAAAGAAAGAAAGAAAGAAAGAAAGAAAGAAAGAAAGAAAGAAAGAAAGAAAGAAAGAAAGAGAAAGAAAGAAAGAAAGAAAGAGGGGCTGGAGAGGTGGCTCAGGGGTTAAGCCTCTGCCTTGCAGGCAGAAGGTCCTGAGTTTGGATCCTAGACCCCAGGTATAGACACCAGGCGGAAGCGGGGGGGAGGGGCTACGTTTCTGGTCTTGGTAGGGCGGAGCCTGTGATTCCTGGGGCAGAGTAAACAAGGAGGAGACGGTCCATGGTGGTTCCCAAATTCGTCCATGGTTCTACACACACATACACGCACACACGCACACACACACACGCACATACACACGCACAATTGAATAAATAATAAAAAAAATTTAAAAAAGAAAGAAAGGATATTTTTAAATTGTATAGAGGGAAGAGAGATAGCTCAGAAGGTAAAAAAAAAAAAAAAAAAAAATCTGGCCACCCGAGTGAACCTTACATAGTAGAGAAGAGAACTAAGTTTCAAAAGGTGTCCTCTGGGGCTCAGTGATTAACTCACAAGCAAAAGGACCTAGATCCATATGGGAACGGACTACAATTCCAGCTCCAGAAGGCAGAGCCTGGGAAACCCCAGAGCAAGGCAGTAGGCGGTAGAACAATTCACCCCTGGACCGCCACAGGCACACACACTCAAGTGACCTCTTCTGCACACATCTGCACACACACGTTATCCTCCGACTCCCTCCAGTGTGCTATGGCACAATACATGCATCTTCTCTCTTCTGTCTTCTCCCCATTTATTCCTCTCTCTTTCTCTCACACTCACAGATAAAAACCAGTCTGCCGGTTACCATTGCTCTTGTATGTAGTGTCCTACACAGAGGTCACCCGCTCATAGCAGATGGCCCATGAGAGTCAGCTCGAAGGGGCTCAGTGGTATGGGTCGACCAGTTGTACTGCCTTCGTGCAAAAATACATGCCCACTTACAGAAGACTTCTGTGGGAGGGAGGCCTGCACACCCCCCTCTAACTGTCCTCCTTGCTCCCCCCCCCCACCGCCACCTCTGGCTTCCACGCTTCTGAGAAACTGCAAGTCTCTGTCTCTAAGCAAAATTCTCTAGGCAAAATTCCCTTCTTTTTTGATCTGAATTTCAAACATGGCCCAGACCTCGAGGCCCACGTCTGTAGGCCTTGGGTGACCAGAGGGGCGGCCGGGTGAGGGGCCTGTGATCTCCTCCCGGCCTGGCCCATCACAGACTGGCACAGGCCACAACTGTGGTTTACCAGGTTTCCCATCAGGCATTGGGTCCTGGCACATGCCTCGTGGTTGCAGTGCCCTGACTTTAGCCACATGTCGATCCCAACGCCGGGGGAGACAGAAAGGGAGCCCACAAGCGAGGTATTGAAAACTGCAGAATTCAAAGAGTGACCCAGGGTCTCTGCACAAGCCCGGGAATGCAAACTTTGAAAACTCGGCCCCAGCGAGAAACTCCTGAGAGAGCAGCCGATCCTTGGGGGGAGAAACGCGCGGCCTGTGAAGGACAAAGTTTGGCAATCTATTAACCAGCAAGTTACAATAGGCAGTGCGGGGATCACAGAGCCGGGATAAATGTACACACATCTGTACAGGGCACTTTGATGCTTTCAAATGCCTCCTCGCCATCTGAGAGCCAGGCAGCAGGTATTGCCTACATAGTTCACAGCGGTCTACCTGTCTGGGTGTTTGGACTAGACAGCAGGAAGCTCTTTGAAAAGGGGCCGAGGCATTTCAAACACTTCTGCCTAGATACCCAGCTTGTGTATTCTGCCAAAGCCCTTTTAAATTGGCTTTATTTTATTTTTTTAACTAATTTTGGAATCTCTTATCAAGCCTCAGGGTCACGAAAAAGAGTCAATTACAAAGCTAAGATGTCTTTGACAACCTGAGTGAAGAACATAGAGAAAGAGAAATATATATATATATATATCTCAACATACACATATATGCACACACCCGTTTCATACACATACATGTACACACATACACACACAGAAAAAAAATATATATCTACATATACATATACCCACACACCCACTTCATATACATACATGTACAAATACATACAAAGAGACACATGCATGTATACATATACATACAGGCATATACGTACCTACACCCAGAAAGATGCACACACCAACTGACAGCTCACACACAACTCTACACATTACAGAAAAAGAGAAACTAGTTTTGCAGATCAGAACTGTTCTCAGAAGCCCAGTTAAAAGTGCACCAAGTTTAAGCATTTGACTCCCGCCCGAAGTCTTCCATCCTGGCTTTGGGAAGGCTGTTTACAACTCTTCTGTGAGTAATAAATAATTTAGAAACCATTCATTAAAGCCTTCTAAATTACAGACACTGCAGGCAAATTCCTTCTTTTAAGAAGGGAAGGGTGACCTGAAAACTGGCCCCCACTTCGTGTCTTTTCTTTGATTCTCCCCCCATGATTCTGATACAGCAGGAAAGTATCAGTGTTGGGATTTGCATGCCACAAAGACCACCGCACAGCAAGGACAGAACAGGTCTCCATGCAGGGGTCTTGCCTGCTATCCAGCACACAGGAAGCTGGGGCAGATGGATCTCTGATTGTAGGCTAGCCTGGGCTACACAGTGAGCTCCTGTCTCATCCCTCTCCTGCTGGCCCCTTTTACCCCCCCCCCCCAATGAAATAGGGGATCCTCTAGTCTGGTGAAATCATGAAGTAAAACTCGGAGCTCTGGCGTTCAGATGGCAAAGTGCTTGCTGCTCAAGTGGGAGGACCTGAGTCGGGTCCCCAGAACTTTTTCCATAAATCAGGTTGCACAGGTTGCAAACCAAGTGCTTGGGAGGTGGAGGCACGTAGATCCCTCCTCGGGATTGCTGACCTGCGAGTCTAGCTGGTGTGGTGAGCTTCAAGCCTGTGAGAGGCTGTGCCTCAGCAAACAAGATGGACAGCATTTGAGACTCAGTGCTGGAGGTTGTCCTCTCCCTTCACATACACACAGAGAGAGAGAGAGACAGAGAGAGAGAGAGAAATCCAAAAGTCTTCAGTTTCATTGTCTGTTCCACGGAGGCTCTGCTTGGCCTTCTGCATTCAGGTTCGAACAGGCATGCTACCACTGGCAGAAAGGGTTTGTAAAAGGTAGTCTTTGTGTGACTCAGGTGCTCAAAGCTGCCTCTGAGAAGACAGAAACTAGTCTCTTCTTCCAAAGATTGCTGGAGGTGTGGTAGCTTGGCTATCTCTTCTAACACCTCTGTGATTGTGGGGTGTGGGAATCTTCCACAAGACCTAGCCAACCCAGAAAGGATTAGCCTTAAGTGTGTTCAAAAGCTACAGGGGTGATGGTGGATGGATGGATAGAGGGTGGATGGATGGTGGATGGATGGTGGATGGATGGATGGATGGTGAGTAGGTGGATGGATGAATGGTGAGTGGGTGGGTAGATGGATGCATGGATGGTGGATGGATGGATGAATGGTTGATGGATGTATGGATGGTGGATGGGTGGATGGATGGTGGGTGGTAGATGGATGGATGGTGGATGGATGGATGGATGGATGGTGGATGGATAAATGGTGGATGGATGGATGAATGGTGGATAGATGGATGATGCATGGGTAGATGGTGGATGGATGGATGGTGGATGGGTGGATGGTGGATGGATGGATGGGTGGATGGTGGATGGATGGATGGATGGATGGTGGATGGGTGGATGGTGGATGGATGGATGGATGGATGGATGGTGGATGGGTGGATGGTGGATGGATGGATGAAAGGCTGTCACGTGCTCTGAGGTGATGCTTGGCAAAGGGCAGGAAGAGATAGATCGTTGGATGTTGGAGTGATAGACCATGAATCTCAGCACATCTCCAGGGGGTACGTGCTGGCTTGGGGAGAAGGGATCTTGGGGGTAAAACCTGTTCATTTGATTCCTCGACAGCCAAGGTAAGAAATCAAGCTGTTGCTGTGAGCACATGTTCACCTTCATGGATGACTCAAGACGGGAGGAGAGAAATAGAGAAGGAATTCAGAAATGGGGGGTCAGCTGGGAAGAAGGCTCAGCTGTAAAGTGCTTGCTGTACAAACGCGAGGACCTGGATTTGAATCCTCAGTACCCAGAGCAGAAGCCAGGTGTGGAGGTGCACAGCTGCGTGCCCAGGACTCAGGACGTGGAGACAGACCGGTCTCAGTTGGCCAACTTAAGTTTCAGTTCTACCCCCCCCCCCAAAAAAAAAGCTAGAGAGGAAAACACCTGGCATTGACCTCTAACTGCCGCATCCATGCACACATATGTGCACCCACACCACTTCAACACGTGGAAGAGACATTCATGGATTCTGGAATCAGCCCAATATAAAAGCATCCCTACCCCTAGTGTGGGCATTTGAGATCTGCACCCACATTCCAGCAAAACCACAATCAAGGCAACATGGCCATGCTATCTTTTGGGGTGACGCACTCTAGTCTGGCTTCTTGTCTTTGAGGCATGTCACGCCCTCCCCCCCCCACACACACACAAGGGGACATGCTTCTGGTGCCAGGTGCTGAAGCCACGTCATGCTAAATGATAAAGACTTTGGTTTTTGTTTTTGTTTTTGTTTTTTGCTGCCCTGACTGAAGCTACCGTCTTAAATGAAATGGCACTTTAAGCCCAATGTAATGAAGAGACACCATTTTGACGTGGCGGACTATCAGAATGGGACTTTGCCAGAGCCTCTAAGTGGGAGGGTAAATGGATTCGTAATTCAGAGGCACTAAGAAGAAGAAGAAAAAAAAAAGGATGTATCCAGATGAGAGCTGGGATACAGTCGATCCCTTTCAGCCAATGAAGGGCCGTCTCTAATTAGGTTTCTGTGTAGATGATATAGGCCTGGGGTGCATTTCTGAATCTTGTTGACCTTTTCAAGGGAGAGGGTCCATGATTTCCATTGCGTGCTCTTTAATGCTGGAGACTTTCTAATGTGTTGAGAAAGAGAGAGAGGAGAGAGAGAAATTTTGAGAGAGAAACAGCAAACGGGGGAAAAAAGTTTTAAATAGTCCCTGAGTCCCATTTATAGAAAGAACATTAAAATTTTCAAACCCAAAGAGACCATTTTATCCAGGCCTCTCATTTTACTGAAAATAAAACTGAGGACCAGACCCAAAAAAAAAAAAAAAATCAAAGACTTGCCCAAGGTCACTTAGGAACTGGGGACCCAGGGCTGAAACACACAGCCCCTGCCTCCTCCCCCAAACCCTCTGCTTGGCTGGTTTCTCCATTTGCCTGAAGACCCCCTTCCCTTCCCCCATACTTTCCCTCCATATGTTACCGAATTCTATGTCCCCTGCTGAACTTCACCATCAGACCTGCTGGAGGGAAACTTCCAGAGGCCAACGCCTACCCTCTCGCCTTTCTTAATTTCTTTTGGAAATTCTCTATTCTCTCACCTTATTAATGTTAAAACAAAACGGGTCCTTCTATTGCCACAGGCAGCCGGAAAGTTAAATTCTTGATGGAGATAAGCATCTTTCCCTGTGAGAGCAAGTAAATTAGTTCTGAGGTCTTCGCACTCACCACAACTGTAATGAGAGAGGCATCAGCCCTGCTCTGTTAATGAGATGCCAATCACAGAGGGAGAAGTCAGGGAGAGCCTTTGGGGAGGTGGTGGGGGCGGCAGGGGAGGCCGGTGATTGGCACCGTCGCAAGGAGGCAGGAAGCAGAAAATAAAAGTCCTCTGAGGTCGGCAAACACACATGGTTGGTCTTCTAGAGGAAGGACAAGGTCTAAGAGGAGGCAGTGTGTATTTTATGGTTTGGATGTGGAGCATCATTGGAATTGTACATAAAACCCCTCCCTCCCCAGGGGCGTTCCCCTCTGAACTGCTCCTTCACACTGGGTCCCCACATGGAGGGAACCCTCTCATTGGTGACAGCTGGGGTTGACTAATGACTAGGAGCTCGGGCAGAGATATGTCTTGTCTGTCCCCGCTTTTGATCTTGGCTGTGACGCCTTAGACTTAGCAAGGGAAACTTGGAGGGAGGAAGCTGGGGAGAGGGGTTGCTGCAAAAGACAGTCTGATCTGGGCACAACATTGCTCAGCCTTTCTCTTAAAAGCAGCTCAAGAATAAGTCCCTGGCAAGATGGTGCCCGTCTGTCTTTCCCTCTGTGTTATACACAGACTGCTTTGGCAGCATTATCTAGAGAGTTTGGGGGAAATTATCGATGTACTTTTTCAACACCTGCACTCGGCCTGCCTCTGCATTGATAAGCTGGTGAAATGTGTCCATTCATAGAATATTAAGGTTCACTTGACGTCAGACACTTTTCTCTGGCACTGGGCTGTCTGCAGCAAATGTTTCGTCTTTGGACGAAAAATGGATGTACGAGAAGGTTAAGAGACATCCACCATTCCAGGCAACTTAATAAAATGCCCGAGCACACCATTGAGCATGCTTGCGGCCTCCAAGAATCAGGCAGCGGAAGTTCTAATTGGCAAGACAGCACCTCCCTCCACGGTCATTTTCTAAGCTCATCAGACCCTTCTCGCAGAGAAGCAGGAGAAAGTCATCGTTGTCCACAGCATACCCAAGAGCGTCCCTCCCACGGACGTAATTTCAGGGTAGCAGTTAGCTGGTATTAAACTTGTATGTGTAACAGAATACAGTTGCAAAACCACAACTGCGCCAAATGAAATTCCTAAGATGACTTATCGATGAATCTGGTAGTAATGGTAGGCATTCGCAGAGGAGCAGTCTGTATTATGTGCGCATGTGGGGGGGGTGGTGTGATGGGTGAGTACACAAGATGACACTGGAATGTGTGTGTCTATGGTGACTTGGCAGATCGCTCTTCCACCTATTGCTTTGCTCTGGGGTTTCTTGAGCTCTGCCTTCCAGGGCTAGATGTACAGGCAGCCGCCATTTCCGCCTAGGGATTCACACTCTGGTCCTTCTGCTCGCGGGTCACAGCCTTAACCCCTGAGCCGTCTCCCCAGTCCCGCCTCCCACCTGCATTTTTAAATGTTTGATTTCGGCTTGAAATTTGTTTTTTCAAAAACTTGGTTGGCAAAGTCTCTAGTGTATTTCTCTCCCCCCATATTTTAGACACCTAAGGGTTGTTGGGTCTTTTTTTTTTTTTTAATTAAAGAGTAAAAGCTTTACCGTTGTTTTAAGTTAATCTATTTTAGAAAGTTCTCAAGAAAGAATCGAAACATGTGTATGTGGGTGGGTACACTTCACACATACGCGCGCGCGCACACACACACACACACACACATGCTATAATGTCAGGAGTGATAGGTAAGTAGTTACCACTGAGCTATACGCCACCTTCATTTTTTCTTTGTTACTAACCTCTATGGTCTGCAAGAAGAAGGGAGCTGAACTCAAGATAGATGGCCTTTAGCTAAACTCTTCTAGTTTTAGTGGCATTTGAAATACAAAGCAGAGAAAAACAACCACCTGATTCATATTACATAAAAATGATTTTTATTATATGAATAACTTCTCGGTGGTGTGGACTGAGTGGTATATATCTAAATGGATCAGGAGAAGGAGCAGAAATCTACCCCAGAAATGACTTGTAGGAAGAGGAGAGAATTTTAGTTTTACCTACCCAGTACTTCTCTGAGCTGATAAATGAACCATTTCTGCAAAGATTAGAAGCGACATTTGGGCCTTGGAAACAAAAAAAAAAAAAACTTCAGGGGTATGAGATTATTATCCTTTAAAGATTATGTTTTATATATTATATATATAATATAATATAGTATGTTATTATCTATTCTATGTATATATGTTACATATAGTTATGGAGGCCGCTCTATGGATAAAGCATTTACTGTGCCAATGTGAAGACCAGATTAGGATCCTCAGAACACAGATAAAGCTGGGCAGAAGTGGTGGCTGTCTGTCACTCCAATACTGGACAGACAGGAACAGGAATTCTCAGGGAAAGCTGGATAGTGAGCCTGGCCCTTGGTCAGCTCTGAGTTCAGCAGTGGAGAGTAATTGAGGAAGAAACCTTATGTCAACTTCTAGCTGCACAGGCACGTGGACACGCATGGGCTCACCACACAAAGGAACAAATAGACAAAAAGGCTGTCCGGCTCACTCTGAACCAGAATTCCTAGTACACTAGTTCTTCCCTGCACGCCCCATCCAGTACCTGGGGTTTAAGGCATTGCAGGATCCCACCGCGCCTTCTTCTGAGTCATCAAAGGATGATTCATCGTGTTCTGGGTGGTTTTCTTGTGGAGAGTATTGTATTGTATGCTAATTCCTCTGAACATGGCCAGCACACCTAGGATTGGCACAGAGATCTAGAATCATGAGCAGAGAGTCGTTAGATCCCCAGCACAGTGTAAACCAGGCATGGGGGTGCACACCAGTAATTCCAGCACTCTGGAGGTGGAGTCGGGAGGATTAGGAATTCAAGTCATCCTTGGCTATGTAGTAAATTCAAGGCCAGCCTGGGCTACGTAAGACTCTATCTCAATTCAAACCAAAAAACCAGTACAAAGACTGATGAGTGGAAGGTTTCTGAGGTGTGTGCACTGACTGTCACCCCAAGTCCTTCAAGAGAGTCACGCGGCCATAGGTCCTGCAGGTGGTGGTTTCTGTGAAGGTTTTTCTCCAGCTCCTCCTTCCCTTCTTGCTCCATCTCGGCTTGCTGGTTGGAGCCCGGAGAGCAAATCACAATTCTATCCCAACTCCTCCCTGCGCCCAAAGGTGGAGACCCAGAACCTTGGAGTCTGAAGCCACAGGCCAAGGCCACCGCTGGCTGGACTTCTTGTTCCATCAGGTCAGAGCTTCAGAGACCCATTCTCAGTGCTCAGGAGTTGGGGCCCCCTCCATGTGTGGGCACGGCCTACATGGCAACAACGACCCAGAGATTTCATGAACTCAGAGGCCGGCGACCCTCCCAGGCCCCTCAATCTGCAGCCCACCCTGGCTTCTCCAGCAAATGGCTTTTCTCTGCAGTTAGTCTCAAACTGAACCTCCCCCCACTACACACACACACACACACACACACACACACATTTTCACAGCATGACCATGTGTTAGCAGAAAATGGCCTTCCTATTTCTTAGTGTGCTCTGTTTATATTTTAATGCTGTTTACAGACTGACTATTCCATCAATATTCATGTACTGTCCGTACAAAGGAAAGGCTTCATAGAACTCTTTATTAACAGGCTCTCCACAGAAGGGGAACTAAGACGAAGGGGCTTTCATTCTCTTCCCCCAATCCTCCTCCAAGAGCATGCTCAAGAGCCAGCCCCCCCCCAATCTTCACACAAAAAGTCGGGGTGACCTGGGATTTACCAGCAAAGTTCATAGCCCAAAGTATCAACTGATGAATTATTCCAAGTCAATTAACAAACCAAGGAAATACTCTCTCGGTCTCAAACCAGAGCTCCTTTTAAGAGCTAATGCTCTGGATGGGGAGGACGTCGAGCTGGTACTAGAGATGCTTTGCTGACACTTGAATCCTTCCACATTGGAGAAAGGAAAAAAAATAGATTCATACATTTCGGAGAGCTTGTCATGCAGCAAAACAAAGCCGCGTTTTAAAAGATATAGCTTTCAAATGTGGGCTTCACATTTGAAACTATGAAACACACACGTGCATTTAAACACGTTTAAATATTACGTTACTGGGCTGAGGAGATGAATTCAGTACTCATATGCTAGCTGTGCACAGAACACAGGTTTAAAGAAAAAGTCAGGCATTATGGCGCGTTCTTGGAATCTAGCCCTAGGGAGTGCAATAGAGAAGGAGTCTTAGATGTGGCTAGTCAGCCAGTCTAACCAAACTCAATGGGTGACCTCCAGATGTAGTAGACAAGACCCTGTTTCAACAAAGGTGGAAAGTGACCCAGGACAAGCCATGTGTGGTTGGTCTCTGGACTCTACATGCAAGCAACACGTGTGCACATACACCCATATATATCCCGTGTGCACATGCACACGCAAGGCTGAGTTGTTGAGCAATCGGCCCATCCAAAATAGTAATGATTTGATCTTTATACTGCGTGAATGAAACAGAACTAGTTGTATCTCCTTGCCAAAGGCATAGTTACAATGGGAAGTAGTCTCCCCTGCCTCCCCCTCCATGTCTTTGCATCAAAGATGACGAATGTCTCCCTCTGTCTGATGGCGTAGCATCTTGACTGCCAGTACATCGCATCTGGGGGGAAAGTAGGCAAAGGGAACATGTAATGGGCACTGTGATCTGCATGGCGCCGGTTGGCAGGCCCTTTCTTGAGGGCTGCCCAGAAGTGGTTAAATCAGAGAGCGGAGAGCGTGTCAGCTCACATTTCAGGCAGATTTTGTGTGTGTGTTATGGGCACATCTGAGCCAGCCAGTGTTTGGGGGTCTGGAGCGGCTGCTGCAGGCTGAATGTGATCGTGAAGATGGAATGCTTCCAGTCCACCCTTCCAACTCCGAGGCTCATCTGCCGTTCCTTAAGGGAGCAGTGGTTGCTACTGACACACGGCTGTCCCAGCCCCACCCCATTTGGTGATGTCTTCATGACTCGAGGCGGCCCCAGACGCACCTCACCTGGATTCCAGATGAAGGTCCTCGAATTGAGAGAGTCTCGGGAGAAAGTTCAACAGGACTTCGAAGCCCAGCAATGCTCTGTGCTGTGCATGTGTGTGTGTGAGCTGTAATGGTTGTGCACATGTGTGTGAGCTGAAATGGTTGTGCATGTGTGTGTGCATATGTGTGAGCTGTAATGGTTGTGCACATGTGTGTGTGCATGTGTATGTGAGCTATAATGGTTGTGCACATGTGTGTGTGTGAGCTTTAATGGTTGTGCACGTGTGTGTGCATATGTATGAGCTGTAATGGTTGTGCACGTGTGTGTGCATGTGTGAGCTGTAATGGTTATGCACGTGTGTGTGAGCTGTGATGGTTGTGCATGTGTGTGTGAGCTGTAATGGTCGTGTGCGTGTGTGTGTTTATGAGCTGTAATGGTTATGCACGTGTGTGTGAGCTGTGATGGTTGTGCACGTGTGTGCATGTGTGTGTGTGAGCTGTAATGGTTGTGCATGTGTGTGTGTGTTTATGAGCTGTTATGGTTATGCACGTGTGTGTGAGCTGTGATGGTTGTGTGCGTGTGTGTGTGCATGTGTGTGTGTGAGCTGTAATGGTTGCGTGCATGTGTGTGAGCTGTAATGGTTGTGTGCATGTGTGTGTGCATGTGTGCGTGTGTGTATGAGCTGTAATGGTTGTGTGTGTGCGTGTGTGTGTGTGTGTGTGTGTGTGTGTGAGCTGTAATAGTGGTCTTCCTGTGCTGCTCACGCCGTCCCCATGGTACGGGATTCTGACTGCTCCTGGGCCCACAGGCGGAGCGCCTCTTAGCAGGAGAGGGTTTTGTTACATGAGGGCTGTCACGGCGTGTGCGGCTGAGTCAGTCGTGATGATGCACATCAGTTCTTTCCGATCACCCTCAGGACTGTCACTTCAGCTTTGCATTGGACGAGGATAGGTGGATGTCGTGGACCTGAACTGAGAGACAGCCAAGGGCAAGACCTACACACATGTAGATGCAAACCGTGGATCTAGCTAGGTCAGCTGGGAACTTGATGTGTGACACGCTGATGTGAATATGGGGCGGGAGAAGGAGTGCTCACCCGTGCAGCACGCAGCCGCCAGAGGAGCACATTGAATGTCCTGCTCTGTCTCTGTCTGCCTTATTCCCAGGAGACAAGGTCTTTCACAGTGCCTGGTGCTAGGCCAACAGCCAACAAGGCTCAGCAATCCTTTCTCCACTTTCTGTCCCCTCCCTCTTCCACCCCACAGCAAAGGGGTTACAAGCACACATACCCGTGCCTGGCATCTTACATGGGTACTGGGGATTTGAACTTGGGTCCCAAGGCTTGTCCAACAAGCACTCTTAGCCACTAAGCCATCTTCCCAACCTGCCATTCAAATCTCCTGATTACACCCAACCCCAGTCGGCTTGTAAGAATCATGCCTTGTCTCTTGTCACTCTTCCAGGGATTTTTAAGAATAAGGGAGCCATTTGCAATAGAAGCTTGCTCATCCGCCAGCTAAAATCTTGTCACAGTGAGTTGGTTCAGTGCCACAGTGAATAACTTGAGAATACCTTTGTGGATCCTCCTGGTGCCTTACACATCCAGTCCGTGGCCTGTGAACTACATGTATCCCAGTGTAGCTCTGAATGCAACACAAAATCACAAACCTACTTTATACATTATGAGATTATTTCCTTGACTATATACATACATACATACACACATACACATATATATATGTCATTCTTGACCTTGAACTTTATAGATGATGACATCATTGTATTCCAATGTCCAGATTGGATGTACCCGTAGGTCCCTCAGAAAACCACTGCTATCAATGGCAGTTAGCCAGTGAGACAGGTCAGTTGGACTTGCTCATGACTGCTTGAACCATGAGTGGAAATTGGTAAGAGAATCATGGCCGGTCCTTTGTGCTGGCTGTTACCATGGAGATGAAAAGGAGACATCCTCCCCACCCCCTCCCCAACTGTACTTGGACGCAGAGAAGTCAGAAGGCTTGGAATGCGCTGCGGTGAGCAGACAGGACGCCCCAGAATGACACTCTAGGTGTCACTAGATCGCTGGGCCCCGTGGCACCCACCCAAGCGTCCTGAAGGAACTCAAGGGTGAAATTGTGGGCCCGCCAGCCAGAACGCGTAGCTGGTTACAAACAGGTACTGTGTGCGCACCTGGCAAGTTGCCACCACAGCCCTGATGGAGGGGTTGAAAGAAGAGCCAGGCAAGCAGGTGAGACGGCTTTACACCTGGCAGGCGGCAGGGGGCTGGCAGAGTGACCATGTCGCCAAGTCCACGGCTCTGGCAGCACGAAGCAGCCCTCAGCATTCACCCCGTCCTGGGACTATGTCGTGTAGAGAGGTGAGTGCATGGAGGATTCTAGAAGGTCATCTGAGTATGTTGGAAAGCGTCAGTGCTATAGATAAGTGAGGGACGCCATAGGCACGTAGTTCAGAGGAAGCCAAGAGGCCCCTTGGGGACTGTCCTGTCTGTCACCTTACAGGACCTGCTTGGAATATCTCTTGTGCCTAGATGTTTTGGAAAAACAGATAGGATCCTGAGAGTTACCATTGCTCTTTTCTCTCTGCTGGTGTGAGAACACTTAGCCCCATCAAGACAGAAAGACTGACTTGCTTATGGTCCAGAGAGGAGCTGGAGGCCGGTTCTGGTCGCAGCAATCATCATGGAAACAGACGGAGAAAAACCAAACTGCAGGCACAGACCACTAATGGGGGCAGCGTGGGGCCACCTGACCTCAAGGCCCATGTGGTGTTGCCCAGCAAGTCTCTGTCTTCCCCAACATTAACATCAGCTAAGGGATGCAAGATTCACACTCAAACCATGATGCCAAACAATGGATGCCTGCCCAAGTGGCACTGTATGTGCCACCTTTGCCACCCACCTAGGGCTGGAGGGGCTGGAGTTAGGGCCGCAGGCTGTCACATCTCTGTGGGGTGTGAGGAGAGAGAGGCGCGTGAACAGTCACATCCATTGTTTATTCATGGTCGTTGACTCAGCTTGTAGCACAGGGCACGCTCGGTGGACAGGTTGGGTTTATACCCCAGCATCATGTTGATGAAGCACACAATGTGTTCTCACTTGGGGCACCAAGAAACAGCCAGGTGGGAAGAAGTCAGGTGACATCAGAAGTCAGGTGATGTCACAGAAGCAAAGGTGGCAGAAAGAATGTGGCAGGCAAGCGAGCTCTAGGAGGCACTGGAACCCGATTGACAGAACTCAACCAGTTACAGGAGGAATTGGGAGAAAAGCATTCTGGGTAGAAGACAGGGGAAGTACAGTATAAAGCTCTAAGGGAAGGAAAATGGCTGACAAATAACCTTCCCACATTTTCACCCTAGAGGGGGCTAGCTTTAGCCAAAGATGGGGCTAAGGCCGAAGAGACACCTCAGTCCATAAGGCACCTCAGTCCATAAAGCGCTTGCTTTGCAAGCCTGAAGACTTTATGAGTTTGAGTTAGAAAAGGAGAAGCCAGGCATGGTCGGGGCATTCTTGTTGACGCAGTCCTGAGGAGACAGAGACAGGTAGATCCCCGCGGCTTCCTGGCCAGGCAGCCTAGGCCACTTTGTGAGTTCCAAGCCTGTGAGAAATCCTGCCTTAAAAACCAAGGTGACCGGCTCCAGCCCTTGAGGCCGATCTTCGATGTCACACCCCCAGGCAAATACGCGTCCCCACATGAGGCTAAGGGAGAGGTCACCTAGTGCTGTTTGTGATTGGTTGGCCAGCTGTGCAAACAAGGAGGCCTTGATAAGGTTTGCAGATGGAGGAAAAGGAGGAAGTACCTAGAGAAAGATGGAGAAGATGGAAGATGACGATCAGTGGGATGGGAGGGACGGAGGGACAGCTGTCTTGAAGAAAGTGCATAGAGGACAGATATGGATATGGACAGGAGGAATGTGTATAACAGATACACATGTAAATCTGTGAACTCCTAGTCATTTGTATTACTTGGATTTTTTTAATCATCTTGATCATTACATGCAAAATGAAGTAATTTAGCGATCTGAAATATATGCCGTTTTAGATAAGTACATATATTAAAAGTTGGATTGCAAAATTAATTGAATTCCACATTTCCTCATGTTCACTGGTTATTATAATAAATTTTGAACGAGTCTCATCTAAGGAGTGATGCGCATGATTTAATTTACTTTAATTATGTAAGAAATGACAATTCATAAAATGCGCTCTAGAATGACAGCTAACAGCATGCTTAGTTGGGAAACCAAACAAACATTCGGTTGGGGCTGATATTTAATTCTGTTATTATAGTATCAAAAATAGTCATTCTGTTTGCAGAACTCGGCAGGAAAAAAAAAAAATCTTTCATTTTGGGTAAGAACCAGAATCTGGTTTATCCTTATGTCATTTGCTTGCAGAGAGTAACGTAAAGGAGTTTCTGGCCTGGATTGGTAAACACCTCTGTGAAAGTAGTTAAGGACCAAAGTAAATGGAACACTGCCAACTTTCTTTGGTAGCATTGGTTTTGCAGGTGACAGAGCTTTTAGTCAGTTGTCTGAGGGGCAGGTAGAATTGTGAAACCTACTACAAAAGCCTTGGCGCACAGTTGTCACAGTCCTGGGGAGACAGGTTGGGTACAGTTGGCCCTTCATCGCTGAAGTGTCTGCATCCAAACAACCACAGAATGAAAATATCCGAGAAGGGCAGGAGCATCCACATGCGTAGACTCTTGTTTCTTGTTATTCCTTAAACAGTGCACAAAGCAGGTACTCACAGAGCACTTATGTGTAGTCGGCCATTGTAAGTTGTCTAGAGCATCATTTGTTATATAAAGAGCTCGAGCATCTATGGGGGGGGCTGAAACTCATTCCTGCTGAGACCCAGTGTACATGTGCCAACTGCGTCCTCTCCACAAGCCTTTTCGAATTTTAATGTCAGGAATCTGTTGTCTGCCTTTACCAAGAAACAGGTAGGGATGTGTGTGTGTGTTTGTGTGTGATGAGGCAGGGAAGGTCTCATAGTTCAATCAGTTAAACAAGTAAAAGCGAAACATCTAGCATTGCATAATGGTTCTATACTCTCAATGATTGGAAGCCTTTAGTATCCCACCCCTCCACACACATCCCACCCCCCATCCCACCCACACTCAGGGCTCAGAGCAATGGGACCCACTTTCAAGATCTGCTCGAATGAGTTCAGTTATTAAATCTGTCACCTGTCACCTCTAGTGACAGACAGACTCTGAAACCTTTGCTGCTGACCCTGGTTTCCCTGGTGCCCAGAACTGCCGTGGAGACGAAGGTGATAAGCGTTCAGGGGTGACAGGCCTCATGAAGTCGGGTAACTACACTCCCAGCTCCCCCACATTGCCCTGCACAGATAGGCTGGGGACAGGTAGATGATAATGGGAAGTGCGTGGGAGGACAAATGAACACAGGCCGGGAGGAAGGCCATTCCCCCCGCTTCCCATGGAAGTGTGGGAAGGACTGGAGGAGGAATTCTGGGTAAAAGGAGGACCAGCGGCAAGAAGCAAGACAGTGAGACAGACCCCCAGAGCACAACTAGCAAGCCTGGCAGAGGTGACGACACAAGAGTTGGCACAGAGGACAGTGGTCTATGTGCCTAGTGGGTCAGGGTGACCTTGTGGTGGGTTTACAAGGAGCGTGTTAGGGGCCAGAGACAGGCAAGCTTGTGACTCTGACCAGAAACTAACAAGACACATACTCTTTCCTCAGAGAGTTTCCGTAGACACCATGCTGCTTCTGGGAACTGGTTCAAGCTTTGGCCATGCCCATCAGTCATGTGACCTCTCTGGGTTCTGACTTCTTCTTTACTGGAAGGGTGTGGTCTGAGCCTCTCCCAGGTATCTGTGCAGCAAAGGGTTTGCTGGCTTTAGGAGCCTCTGAATAGGGGTCTAGTTCAGGGGAATGTGTAGTGGGAAGGTATCTTGTGGCATCCACATGTTGCTTGGTCTGGCAGAATGGGGAAGGGGCATCATAGAAATTGGAAACCAACATTCTGGGTGGAACAGCAACCAGGGAACGGAGTGGAGATGGCAGAATGGGACGAAGAATTCTTGGTGTCCACTTGGTGATTTAGTCAAGAGAAGGAAGTTCCAGAAGTAGAGAGATGGGATGGGGGTCACTGGAAGGTGTAATGAATGTGTGTCTGTTTATGGTAAAGGGATTACAAGTAAATCACAGGGTGTCAGATTATCCGACTGGAGTGATCGGTGGAGAGTGCCTAAAAGTAAACAGATGAGAAGCACATGTGACATCCTCAGAAAGTACAAAAATAGATGGTTTTCAAAGTTGACAGGATTAATGACACCTTGCATTTTCTCCCCTCCCCCCCTCAGTACAGGGGATGGTCCCAAGGTGTGGCGCTTGACCAACAAGTGCTCTACCACTAAGCTACATCCTTAGTCCAGCCCACACTGTATTTCACTCCAGTTGGGTTGTGAGCTCACAAGGCTGAGACCCCTGTGAACAAGGTTATTTCCAGCAGTATGGATCTGAGACGGAACTGGTGTTTGATCAGTCACTGTTGAATGCATCCATTCACGGATGGCAGCCACCATCCCCGCCATAGAGATGAAGTGGATTTTATTCTGGCTTTTGATTCTCGGTTACAGTTCTTAGTCTACCTTGACAGGGGAGGTCAAAGCAATACCAGGAACCGAGGGAATTGGCCACACCTATCCACGGAGTTGCTGAGAGAGGGCCAAACCTCACTTCCAGACAGTAAGCCTGTAAAAAGTATGTTGAAGAATGCCCACCTACTAAACCAGTTTCCCCTATCTTATCCACCTATGGGTTGGGTCTCTGCACATCAGACAATCTTCCTGCAGATTGGCTCAAAAGCGCCCCTTAACTACTAACTCTTCATAGAGCTCAGCCTTCCGTGGTCAGGTTACTAACTAGCACAGTTAGTAATATCCACCAACCTGGATGGGAAAAGCCAGGGTTGAAAAGGACTGAAATGACTGCCTAGTGGTGTCAATCGACCTCTGCGACTCACGCTCAGGACCTATAGGACGGCCCCCCTCGGAGAACCATTCTCTGATGTCAGCCTCACCTCTAGCGGGCTTTTGGGTTTCATTTTCCTGAGCTGTTGCCGTATTATTGAGAAAGCTGTTCTTTTACACCCTTCTCTCCTAGCACCTCCCCCTTCTTGTTTTTTTGGCCAGAGTTTCTGGAGTTAAAAAAATATAAGTAAACTCGTAAACAGTTCATTTTCTATAAAGGGCCATAAAGAAAACAACCTTCCTAGGGCACATCTCAAAGATCTTCCTCTTGGTCTGCCTGTGGTCAGCCGGACGTGCCCCCAGGGAATGGAAGACAGCATCACCCACAAATAGCTGACTTTCTTTCCTCTGGACACCGGAAGTGCGCTGGGGGGACTCACTGCAGATCCCTGCCCCAACCGGGTGCTCGGGCCAGGGCGGCTCATTCTACCCAGGACTCCAGGTTTACAAGGTCAGACTGGATGTTTGGGTTGTTTTCCCAACAGCGTTCTACTGACCGACTTCGCTGTAATCCCCTGAGGTCACCCGAGGTCTCTGGAGGCGGTGGGGGGCAGGGGCCAGGCAGAGCCATTCGGCGATTGTCTGCCTGCCTGCTACTGGTGTGCCGGGCGGCAAATTAATTTGTTGCTGTTATGTAAGTGTAATCGTCCTCTCTAATCACATCGCAGGATTGGGAACTGCCAGAAATAACAGAAGGGAACATTCCAGATATCAAAGGGGAGCCACTAAAATAGATTGTTTATTTAGGTACCAAATTGAAGCGCTATTATTGGGAGATGGCAAACAAACCTCGCCCCGCCTCCCCTTCGCACGTCCCTGCATTTTCCCATACTGTATGTGTCAGGATGCCTCCTCCCAGAGCCGGAAAATCAGCACTTCCGATGGTGCTATCGGAGGAGGAGGAGGAGGAGGAGGAGGAGGAGGAGGAGGAGGAGGAGGAGGAGGAGGAAGAGGAGGAGGCGGATGGAGGGGGAATGGGGAGCTGGACTGTGAGTTTTCATGGGTCTTTGCAGATTCCATCCTGTGCCTTGCGTTGCTCTGGTTTCTCTCTGGGAGCAAGTCCTTTCTCCCTAGCCTCCTTCCTCCTCTTCCTCTTCCTTGCCCGCCTCACACGACCCTACTGCCGTCCCATTTCCTTCTTGTAGCAAGTCCAAGAAATGTCAGCCCAGCTCGGATATTGTCGTCTCCAAGTGATGAGTCCCAGCGGGGAGAAAGCCGATGTTTACAGCGTCCTCTGCTTCTCACACATGCCAAACTTCTTGCTCCTCTTCCCGGAACTCTGATTGTGGACAATGTAGTGTCAGTAAAAAGGAGGCCGTTCAGGCCTTACCATGGAGAAGGTCCCAAAGAGTGTGTGTGTGTGTGTGTGTGTGTGTGTGTGTGTGTGTGTGTCCATGTGAGGAGAGCAGAGGTCAATGTCTGGTCTCTTCCCAATCCTTTCTTATCTTTACTTTGGAGACAGGGCTTCTCACTGAACTTGGACTTCACTGTTTGGCTAGACAGGCTGGCTAATACAAGCATGGGGGAGGGGGTGCTGCCTATTCTGTCTCCCTAATGTAATGCTCTTGGCTTTTATATGTGTGCTGGGAACCAAACTCAGGTCTTCAAGCTTTGTCCAGCAAGCATTTCACCACCAACCAGCCCCCCAGACTCCTGTTGATTTGAACACTCCTCCACCCCTCCTGCCCGGGGAAGAGTGTTGCGTTCCTGAGCGGGTGCTACGTCCTGTGCAGGAGGGGACAGAACACCCAGCTCTGTCTGCTGCCTGAGAACACAGAAAAGGCGTGGCACGTGGTGTCTGGCATGGGCGTCTCTAGTCAGACCTTCTGGTGGGATGCCAGCCCAAGCCCATCTGCCCCAGGACATTGGTCAAAGGACCTCCTCTCTCCGCACCTTGACATCCTATTCCATCCAATGGGGATTGATAACGCTGGATAGGGTGCTGGAAGGGTTAAGTAAGGTCATATATTGTCCACGCTCGGCCTGGCGCCTGGTCTATGGAATGGTAACCTTCATGGTTCAATACGGTTCCTCTCCATCCTGTGTTGTTGCGATGGCCCCACTTTGCTCATGAGGCTGGGAGGAGCTTGCTTCTGCTCCTCCCACTTGTTCTTCTCCCCACCAATCTCGCAGCTGCTAGCATGCCAGCCAGAAGGAATGAAAATATGCAGCAGAATGCAAACCACACCTTGTGAAGTAGGCAGCCCATGCGGAGGGGGGTCTTGACATGGGCAGCATGAACCCCTGACCCCAGGCTCTCGGGACACACGCTCCTTATCTCTTCTGTGCTGACCACTGTCTGTCTACTCCGAAATGCCTTCCGCAAGCAGAGCGTCCGTTAGGAACAAAGACCTCCTTGTGGCACCATGATGATGAGGCAGCCGTGGAGAGGAGACAGGAGGCCCAAGTTCTCTGCTCCTCACCCCCGGAAGACTCCGCTCACTGGCTCAGGTGGCTCTGTCTGTGGGCAGGATGGGCACATGACCCAGAGTGCCCCCAAAGCCCTCCAGACCCCCCTTTCAGAAGGAACCACTAGGGCACCCCCAGATTTTCTTCTTCGCCTTCCTTGAATGGTGTGCAAGGTTTTGAAAATAAAACCAGACTGTTCATTTCTGCAAGTATTTCCTAGTGCAGTTACAGCAGGGGTAGATTACGATCCGTGGGCATCTTTGTGCTTCTCACACCCCGCTGTGACCTGCGCAGACAACTGAACAATTAATCTGTCCAGAGCAACCATTACCTCCGGACAGAATAGAAGTTGAGGGTCGGTCGCCAGATTCTGGGAGATCTCAACTCGGTGGCAATTGGGACAAAAATAGGTTGACAAAAAATATATAAGGAAACTGAAATCACAGATTTTATTTTTCAAGAACATTATCTGGACCATTGTTCTCTGTGTAGATTCTATTCAGCATAGAGTTTCCAGTTCTATGATTTTGGTATGAGAACTTCCGATTGAGACCCTCCCTGCCAAGAGGGTCCTTTCACTGGGAGAGATGCAGCCTGGACTTTTAAGGCTCTGGATTTAGACTGTGCCACTCTTGAGCTGTGTGACTTTGCACACTACTATCTTAACCTTCTTACACCACAAGCCCCTGGTCTTTGAGCAGGGCTGATAGTCTGTCTCTCTATAGGCATGTGACAAAGACATGTATAAACTATTTGGCAAGGAGGACCAAACCAACATCAGATATTACTTTTTATTGTTATTATCTAGGTCTTTGGGCGTCTAAAAATCATGGAGCGGATTTTCTCTGGATTTTCTCTGTCAGATCAGGAGCATTTATGCAAGCGATTCCAGTTTCCATTTACTTTACCTCATTAAACTTAGCCCATGCAGGGGGAGGTTACTTAACGTGGGCCATCGACTTGGTTTTTCCTCTTTTGACTCATACAAAAATAGCCTTTAAATTAATGTCTGGAAACAGCCAAAAAGAGTTCAAAATTTGACAACATTTTATAACGCACCATCATAGCATTCGGGATAGGGGAAAAATAAGCATTTATGGAGATCTCATTAATTTATATTTCCTCACTGCTTAAAGCAATATGTGGTGAATCCATCTGGACCGGGCTGCGTTCAATTTTACATCTACATCTTGTGCATGTAATTGACTAGAAGAATCAGCAGGACAGTGGGAGGAAATATACTAAAGCTTCCAGGCAGCAAGTATTCTCATCACAGAAGTGCACATGGCAGTTAGCAGCTGTCAATCACGTGTGGGCATGGCTCTGTATATCATCTCTTATCTAATCGATCATGTCTCTCTGTCATCTATCTATCACTTCTCTGATAACTGCTTATAACTGAATTCAAGCCACCGGATGTGTCTCCCAGCGGTTAACTAGTGACCCTCTGCTCTGGATCCTGTAGAAGACACTTGCAAGCTGTTCTGGAAGTCCAACTCACTCCCTCCCCCTCAATCTCATCTTCTCCCCACACAGAGAATTGTTTTTCCAACTCTCCATCTTTATGCCTGTGCTTCCTGAATTGCAACCCTGAGACACTCAGAAATCTTTACAAACTAAGAGAAGGATAGAGGGATGGGAGCCAAAAGATTCCGAGGAAAGTAAAGTCCTGTAGGGACCCTTGGATGGTCTCATTACAGACCAGGACAAGATCTTAGTGTCTGGAGCGAGTGTCACCCAAGGTCAAGGATTCACATACAGGGACAAATCACAGAGCAAGCTGACCAAGAAATGTCTGTGATTCACAGTCCCACACAACCAAACCCACAGGCTGAAAGAGTGATACCAACCCCACGTGAAGACAGACCTCTTTATTTATATGTGGTTTTTAAAGGTAGATGATTTGTTTAGGCGTTGGATCCATTCCTTACTTAAACACACAAATACAGACACAGGCACCCATGCATACACACACACAGGCATGCACACGCACCTACATGAAAAGGTGTTGGTTTCGTGTAACCTAATGTGTCCCTGCGTTGAGAATCTTGATCCCAGACATATCGGGCCACAACAGTTTCCGTCTCCAGTTGGTTATTTTATGTGGACATTACTAAGTAAGCATTTCTAATCTGAAAATCCAAAATCTAAACTCTACCATAATCTAAAACCTGTAGAGTCTGCCATCCATGTTCAGAAAAGTTTTTGATTCCAAAGTCTTTCCAATGTGGGGATTTCTGATTAGGTTTGCTTGGCCTGTTCTGCTCACTGGACCCGTGTTGAATCGGGTACATGAGTCTCCTCCGTTTCCATGCAAAATGCATGGTATGGATCTACACACCTGCATTTCAGCCCGTCGCTGAGGCAGACATCCTTGGAATATGTTAAGCCAGGGTTTGACTTGCACTCTGATGCTTTGATCTGATTCTGTAATGGCCTGGAACGTGCAGTTAATACAAAGCTGACCCACCAATTCATTTGCACTACATCTTTCCAGAGATTAAGATCATGGGGTGAGCAAGCTTGCTTGCAAGAGAAGTACAGACTCTTGGCTATTTGCAACATTTTAAACTTTAACAAGCGGGGTGATACAATATAAATGATCTTTAAAAATGTATGCATTGAGTGTGCATCTGTATTAATTATGAAACAAAAGGCCAAGTCCTGGAAACAAAGAAACATTTCTTTTTCTTCTTCTTCCCAAGTTGCTTTGGTAAGAATTAGATCCCTGAAGGAGAGACGTGAAGCAAGAAAGGCCCTGCGTACATGATTGCAGGGTCCCTGGGAGTCTGGCCTAGTTCAACTCTCAGCTCACTGTGACCCCTCTGCAGATTTTACTCTGTGCCTTAACCCATGTCCTTGTGAAGTCCCTTGCAGTGTGTTCCAAGCCACCTCTTCTCCTGCAAGGACACTTCTATCTCTCCAAGTTTCTTTCTTAAAAGGTCTCTGTTTTCTCATGGGCAGGGTTAGCCAGGCAGATCTTGGAGAGTTTCAGAAACGTTTGCATGAGTTTATGCTTAGGACCTAGATAGTAAGACCATGCTTCTGGCAAAGTCCTGAGATACCGGAGGCATCCAGAGCCCTGGCAGATCTCTGATGTGTGATTGGAAAATGTTCACATTTGTTCTATATTAAAAATATTTGTAGAGTCAGTCAGAGAACACGTGTGGGATGCTCAGGGGTGCAGATGCTATTGTCTGTACTGCTATAGATAGATAATAGATAGATAGATAGATAGATAGATATAGAGATGATAGAGAGAGAGAGAATATAGAAGATAGATAGAGAGAGATAGAATATAGAAGATAGAGATAGAAAGAGATAGATGGAGATAGATGATATAGAAAGATAGATATAGAGAGATAGAGATAGAGAAATAGAGATAGATAGATATAGAGATGATAGATAGAGATAGAATATAGAAGATAGAGAGATTGAATATAGAAGATAGAGATAATGGAGATAGATGATAGAGAAAGATAGATATAGAGAGATAGAGATAGATAGAGAAATAGATAGATAGATAGATGATAGATAGGTAGATAGATGATAGATAGATGATAGATAGATAGTAGATAGATAGATAGATAGATAGATAGATGATAGATAGGTAGATAGATAGATGATAGGTAGATGGGTAGGTAGGTGATAGGTAGATAGGTAGGTAGATAGATAGATGATAGATAGATAATAGAAAGATAGATAATAGATAGATGATAGGTAGGTAGATAGATAGATGATAGATAGATAGGTAGGTAGATAGATAGATGATAGATAGATAATAGAAAGATAGATAATAGAAAGATAGATGATAGGTAGGTAGATAGATGATAGATAGATAGGTAGGTAGATAGATAGATGATAGATAGATAATAGAAAGATAGATAATAGAAAGATAGATTATAGGTAGGTAGATAGATAGATGATAGATAGATAGGTAGGTAGATAGATGATAGATAGGTAGGTAGATAGATGATAGATAGATAGATAGAAGATAGATAGATAGATAGATAGATAGATAGATAGATAGATAGATAGATCGAGGTTAAGTGAACAGCACTTTTTAAAACTCCTTTATATTTGCTCTTCTGTCCTCTCAACCCCTACCCCCCAGAGCAAAGCACACACATCTTGTAGCTCATCTCTCAGGGAATGTTCCAGTACTTCTTTGAAGCTGATGGAAAAGAAGGGTTGAACTGCACATCTTCTGATTAAAAATATCACCCACGCCAACTTGTTGAGTCTAAGGCTGCTGGCTTCCCTTGGGTCTTCTACTTTGTTGCTCTGTCCTTATGGAAGTGACTGTGTTGGTTTCTCAGGGATGGGAAGTTGTGATTTAAGTGAGAAAGTCCTCCTCTGTCTGAGGTGTGGCCAAGTTCTATTGGTGGGTCCACGTCAGAAGACAGTGGGCTCTGAGGACACCTGATCTCTAATTCAGTCCTCACCCACGATTGACCCTCAATTCTCAGCATGTCCTTTTTAATTATCTTTTTAGACTTTTATTTAGTTAGCATCTCTCTCTCTCTTTCTCTCTCTCATGTATGTGTGTGTGTGTGTGTGTGTGTGTGTGCGTGTGTGTGCATCAGAGGGCACTGTGTGTCCTGGGGAGAACCAAGGGTGACTTCAGGAATCATCCTGGATTGCTTCTACCTTCTTTTTGCATCCTGCTGGGATTTCCCACCAGGGCGAAGTGCAGGCCTCCACTTTTTCTACCTGGTGTTTTTACATGAGACCACCTAGGATCCAAACTCAGGACCTTCTGCTTGTGAAGCAGAGTCTTAACCCCTTGCACCATCTCTCCAGCCCTCAGTGTGTCCTTTTGATTCTTTCCTACCAGATTCCACTTTTTCTTACTGGACATCAAGTTCCTAATCTAAAGGTTTAATTAGGGAAAGTCAGCTGTGTACACTATGAAATTGAAATTATTTTTCAATAATCTGAATTATTAGAGTAGCAGAGCCTAGTTAGTAAAGTGCTGAGTGTACAAGCATGAACCACATAAAAGCCAGACATACTGGTAAGGGCTTGTAATTCTAAAGCTTGGAGAGACCAGATACACAGATCCCTGGGGCTCTCTAAGCAGCCCAGCCTAATTGCTGACCCCCAGAGCAACGAGAGACCCTGTCTCAGGTGTGGAAACCTGCTAGGTCTTCAAACGAAACACAAGTGTGAACTTAGGTCTCCACTTATCCACATGCACATATGAACATATGTGCATGCATACACACAAATAAATTCAACAAATAATCTGAATTATTTCTCAAAGTGAGAGAGAGAGAGAGAGAGAGAGAGAGAGAGCACAGATTACTGAAGAGGGGTGTGCATGTGTAAGCATCCAGGGAATTGTACTTCCTCCATCCTGCTCTTGGCCTCAGCAGCATCCATTCCTGGTGTGCCCAGGCCTGGCCTCTCCTCTCTGGAAGCCCAGGAGAGGCATCTTTCTTTTTGAGTTTCTCCTTCAGAAGGTTTCAGCCTTCTCTTGGGCCAGGCCAGAGAGATCTTGACTCATTTTTCATGGGGGAATTTCAAGTCAGAACATTGTTCTCTCCCTCTTCCTTTATCCCATTTTTAACCATGTTGGCACGGAGAATTCTAGCAACAGCGAGTATGAATCTTGACGTTTCAATGACCTCTCTACCACCTAAGGTATGCTTGGAACCCTCGACTAGCTATATCCAAAGGGCAGAACTGCCATGCTTGGTATCTGAAGATTCATAGCTGGGAAACAGACTTGGAAATCAGGCTTCCATTCATAAAAAAAAAAAAAAAAAAAAACTCACATGTGGTCCACTACCTCTGACAGTTTCCTACCTGTCCACTTCTAGCTGGGTTTTAACTTAATGCCTTCCAAGTTGTTGTCCTGCACAAGGATGTATTTCAATGTTTTTCAAATCTGACTCTTGAATTTAAGAATAAAAAAGTGGAGCCCGGGGACTCCACTTATAAACACTGGACACACACTTATAAACCCACGAAGGCTTTGCCTACGGGCCCACAGGAAATCCTCTGGGATTTTTGGAAAAGTTTGAATCTCGTGGGTTCTGAAGGCACTCAATGGCTTGTAAATTATTTCTTTCACTTAAAAGGCCTCCCTGATATTATATTTTTTCCAGAGGGTCTGCAGTGGAGAGCAGTGGACATTTTTTTCATACTGTACATTCTTGCTGACTGAGCGCTGGAAAGACACGGGAAATCGAATGGTTTTGGGAAGACCTAAAGGGGGTGTCGGGGGACAGGCCAAGCTGTGAAGTCACCAGGACGGATCGGGACGTCTCAGAATCTGTAGCGGGAGGTTTGGACTGTCCCTGCTTCCTCCCCCACCTCCTCGTCCGCCCTGTGTCCTGCAGGAGGAAATGAAGCAGGTGACAGAGTGCACTGCTGCCCTTCTAACAGAAACCAGATGTGGCGGGTCCGCGGGCAGGGCTGGGCGGCTGGACCGGCTCCCGGAGGCTTCCACGCAGGCCGACGGGACAGATGCAGGCGGCCGGGGAAGTGGAAAGAGCGGCCCATGTCTTAATTCAGGTTCCTGGTGGTGTTCCCGCCCCGGGGTTCTGCGGACCTGGCGCAGAGCGAGAGCAGAACTGGCCAGGGCAGAGCCAAAGAAAGCAGGGCAGTTCCTTGTTGCCCAGCTCCGGGCTGCCTCGTAGGAAAATCCTTGGCTTCGACCTTTGCCTCACACCAGTGAGACAGAGTGAGGAGGGAGGGAGAAGGCAGAGAAGGAGGGAGGGAAAGAGAGACAGAGAGAGAGACAGAGAGAAAGAGGAGAAAGGAGGGAGGTAAGGAAAAGGAGAGAGGGAAAAAAGGAGAAGAGAGAGAAGGAGGAAGGCAGGAAAGAATGAGGCAGAGAGGAGAGTGAGAAGACAGACCAGAGAGAGGGAGGAAAAGAGGAAAGAAGAAAAGGAGGAGAGAGAGAGGAAGGAGGAGGAGGCGGAATAAGAGGAAAGGAAGGAGAAGGAGGGAAGGAAGAAAGAGAGGGAGGGAAGAGAAAAGGAGGGAAGAGAGTGGAGAGGAAGGAGAAAGAAAGATAGGGAGGAGGCAGGGGGAGTAAGGAAGAAGAGAGGGAAGAACGGGAGAAAAAGGAAGAGAGGGAAGAGAGAGAGGGAGGAGAGAAAGAGAGAGAGAATACATATAGCAACAAGACTTTGGATCTCAGTTATTCAAAGCAAAAAGAAAGAATGAACTAGATTCTGCCAGATCAAGTACACTTCTGTCTGGCTTCCATCCCATTGGCAGGCAGATCCTGGGAAGGACAGAGCCTACAGGGAGAAAGTTCTAGACTCCGCTGGCTCTTGGCTCCACCTTACCCTCCCCTCTATGCACAACAGAGAAGCTCCCCTGGAAACCCGTGTGGAGCCGCTCAGCCTTCTCGCACCCAGATCTCGCTCAGACTCTCTGGGGGTCGTCTTGGTTAATGTCGGGGGAAGAGGCCCAAGCGTCATGAATGAAGCGCACCCCCCCCCAGGGAAGTCACAAAATGGCCTTTCAGAAAGAGCTATCCACAGAGAAGGAAGCCAGGGGTGAGATCACCCTGGGCCCAGGGCGCGGTGGCCGGGCCTTGGCCGACTCCGGAGCTCTTTGGCCTGTGTCCATCGCTCTCGCCACTGATTCCATTGAATCAGCTCTGGGCAAAGCGAGGTGGGGACATCGTCAGTTCCCAGTAGGTTTCTCGGGATACGGGCTGCGGACTCGGAGAACACACACGGAAGGGGAAGGAAGAGTCGCCAGAGCCCCAGGCAGATCCGGCGGCCTCCACTTACCTGCCCAGCCTGGCCGTGGGAAGCCCCAGGGAGCCACGGCGTGTCACCACGCTCTTCGGGTGGTCCTCACAGCAGCCCGGGGGAGGGCAGACAGACGTTACCTTCATGGGCTCTACCGCTCGGAAGAAGAGCCAGGATTCAAAGCCGGGAACTCAGAGGTTCACGTGGGAACCGTCGCTGGCCCAGCATGTTCGTGCGGGACCTGAACTCTGATCTTTTTGTTTGTGCAGCAAGCCCCTTCACCCCAGAGCCCTTCCCCCCAACCCTTTCTTACACCTCTTTCCCTCTGAACCTACTTCTTCCCTTCTCCAGATTCTTCCAGATCTCTTACCATCTCTCCTTCAAGTCTGCATCTTCCAGTGTAAACCACTTACATGCGCGTGGCTTCTTTATTCTTTGCCCCCCACCCATCTGCTGCTCAGGTTGGAACTCTCAAGATAGTCTAAGTCTGCAAAGACAGATCTCCTTGTCCCATAGGCATATGACAGAAAAGACCCCCCTCCAAACACACTTTTGTGAGTTTTCCCTGGGGGAGACTTACACTGAACCAGACTTAGAATTGGACTCCTACTTTGCAGTCGTGAAGAGAAATATTGGAAAATCACTCACCAGGCTTATCTCTACCCCTCTGTCTCTTCTTTCTCAACCTAAGGACTCCTTGCTTTTGGGGGCTACACCAATGCAGTCATGGGGTTGAGCTTCATCTCCCACGTCAGGTGGAAGCACTGCTTCTGATCTGTTTTCTTAATCCACGTTAAGATTTCTCTTGTACTGTAAAGAAAAGGACACATTGATCCTTTCATAGTAGGGAAATAAACATGACCAGCTGAGGAGTAGCTACTGAATCTTCACTGTAGACATTAGGCTCTAGTCAATGTCCGCCTGTGTCAAGGAGCAGGTAGCAGACCAGAGTGATTACATTTATGTAAAGAAGTATCATGTGCGAGCTGCATCTGTGTTCACGCAGCTCACGCACCATGAGTGAGATACACGGAAGCATTGCAAACTAGAACAGCAGAGGCAAATGGATAAAGAAACAATGTCTCGCCTTCCCAAGGGACAGTGGAGGTGACTGTTAGCTGTGGGAAGGGGACCTGCTTCTCTCTTGCACGTATACCTCCTGGTGCATCATCCATGCCCCACTCAATGATCAAGCCAGTGTAGCTTAGACACACACACACACATGTGCACACACACACACATGCACGCACATATGCACTCATGCACACACTCACACACACACCCCCTATACATGAATTTAAGAGGGAGGCCACTTAGGAAGATGAGGGTCTTCCGTGAAGTAAGAGAAGGGGTGGAATTAGGTAAGATGGGCTAAAAGTAACAGAAACTAATCATATTCATATATGGAGCACTCGAAGAAAACTCAAAGGGACAAATGTCTATTAAAAATAAAATAAATCATTTTGTGAGAGAGTGAAAAAAAGAAAAGGAAGAAAAGAAACCGGGTATCCACACACACAGGAGAAGGTGTATGTGGACCCTGTTCAGCCTTGAAGGAGCCCTCTTCCCCCGCCACCCTGACTTGCGCAGACTGAACAAGTCCCGATGATTTGGTTTTAAATGGCCCAGGGTTGGCACAGAAACACACAGCCCGTGATGCCACTTCTAGGTGGATCTAAAGACAAGGGCCGGACTTGCAGCAGCAGACAGGAAACAGTGTTGCTGTGATCGCCTGGTCTCCACAGTGAGGCTTCCAGACCTGCTGTAGAGATCACGGGACGTGCGCGAGGTGTTGCCTCACGCGCTCAGTACAGCAAGTGGTTCCTGGCGAGGATGGGGACTGAGCCGGTAGTTCCCTGATCTGTTTTCTCCCCATCCGGGATCCCTCGCTCGTGGGTCAGTGCTGAATGATATGAATGGTTAGTCGAGGTGTTGGGAAAGGATTTAGGGCTCTCCCAAGCTGTCTATCATGTGCAGACCCCCGGCCCGTGTAGTACCTGTGCACCGAAGACTATCACGTCTCCCATTCACGCGGGGGGGGGGGGTGAGGACTTGCATTTCCAGGGTTACGTGGTATGTAGGAGATGCAGGCGAGTTGATCCTGCAGTGTGGATAATACCTGGGCTGCTCCAAAACCTGGGCTGTGCCTGGCCTGTCTGGTGGGTCAGGAGGGTCTGGTAGGAAGCAGTATCCGGCCCGCTCTTTATCTGGTCACAAAGCCACTGCGGCTGTAATATGGAGGCTTTGCTGGAGAGATGGTTCCGTCAGTAACGTACTTGCCGCTCGAGCGTGAGATTCTAAGTTTGGATACTCGACACCCACGTGAAAACTCAGACGGGCTGATGCGTGTTCATAACCCCAGAGCTGGGAAAGGAGAAGCAGGAGGATGCTTGGAGCCCGCTGGCCAGCCAGTCTCATTGAATCCGTGAGCTCAGATTCTGCCAGGTTCTGTTTCAAAAACTAAGGTCAGGGGGCTGAAGAGATGTCTCAGGGGTTAAGACTCTGCCTGGAAAGCAGAAGGACCTGAGTTCAGATCCCGGATCCCACATTATGCAGAAATGATGGCAGTCTATACTTCCAGCTCTGGACAGTTTGACCTGGAAATTCCAGAGTGAAACACAAAGGAGGAAGAAACAATCCAGGATGATGCTCAAAGTTACCCTTAGTCCTCCACAGGGACACACAGCGCGCCTCCCCCCAGAATAAATAAATAAATAAATAAAATAAGATGGAGAGCAACAGAGGGAGATGCCTAATGTGAAGCCATAGTCTCCCACATACACACATGTGCACACACGTACATATGTATACATGCACCTGTACATAAAAAATCACACACGTGGATGTGCACACGTGCACCTACCTGTACACACAAAATCACACACATGGCATATGCACACATGCACCTGTACACACAAAATCACATACATGTGCATACGCACCTGTACACACAAAATCACACACATGTGTACAATATATTCACTTTTTTAAAAAGAACAGAAGAGGTAAAATAAATACATTAATGGAGAGGTGAATAACTCAGCAGTTAAAACACTAAGCAAAAGGACCAGAGTTCACATCCCCAGATCCCACATAAAAAAAGTCAGTTATATGCAGTAACCTGCCTGTAATTCTGGCCTTGGAAGTCAGAGACTAGGAATCCTCAGGACAAACTGGCTAGCCAGACTAACCCTATCTGTGAGCTCTGGGTTTGATTAGACATCCTGTCTCCGAAAGAATTAGGTGGTAGAGTGAGTGAGGACAATTCCAAGTATCAATCAGCCTCAGGTCTCCACAGACACACATACACGCATAGCACAACACATGCATAGCACACACATGTGCCCACCCACACTTGAACACATATGTACACGCAGACACACATGCATGCGCGTGGGATGCTGGCACACACACTTAGCAATGCCATCTTTCGTATGTCTCTTAAGAGAGCAGAAACCTAAGAGATTCATCACCATCAAAGTACATCTGTTATTTCGCTACAATTTAGCACTGGGAAAAGAAACTTCCTGGGGGTGGCTCCCACCGGTCCCCGTGAACAACCAACTCTTGGTTTGGGGTGTTCATACCCTGGAAGCTCTGTTCAGAGAAAGCCGTTTCTCAGCCAGCCAGCCACCGTCCCACACAGCCCGACTGCCATTGTCCCTGGAGCATTTAATGATGTCTTCTGCTCCCGTTCACATCCAAGGCTCTGAATGGCTTGTCCAGACTCAATTGTGTGTGTGCGAATAAGCCCGGGCTTTGTGGACTTGCTAGGGCTGTCCTGCTCTGTTCAGAGTGTGTGAGTGTGTGTGTGCGTGTGTGTGCGTGTGTGTGTGTGTGTGTGTGGTGATTTCTTTCTTCTGAATCAGGGTGCAGTGCAGGGAAATAGAGAAGCCCATTCCTTTGGGAATGAAGCCGTTGAGTCAGGCACTGAGAATGAATCCCACTGTCTTTGTTGGGGTGAACTGATAGTAACTTGAAAAAAAATTAAATTAAAAAAGGGAGATAATTTCAGAGGTCTCTTCCTGCTCCCCTACCTCTCTTTCTCTCTGCTTTTCAATATGAGTCAGGTGAGGGGAGCGAGACTGACCACCAGAGATGGTCACTTCCTTTCTCAGACCCCATCTTGTCCTTTGACCACTAAGGTGAAGTGAATGTTTATACAGCAAGGACGTTAACAGAAGGGAAAGAGCAAGAGGGGTGGGACCTCAGTGGAAATCAGATTAAAGGGAGGAAAAGTTGTCTTTCTCCTTAGTCACAGGGAGAAGACAGCAGAACCCACAAGTCATAGAAAACCCCGGGTGATGCTGTGCGGAGTCTCAAGCCCGGCTACCGCTTCCTTTTTGCCTGAAAGCTGTTTCAGCTTTTGAGTGAGGAGAGTCTCAGACTGTCTCCATGTGGGACTTACTGATGCTCAGATGTCACCCAGTCACAGAAGCTGTCGGGTCCGGGCTCACCCCTGGGGACTTGCCGGCTTTCCCAAGTGAGAAGCCAGAGCCTCCAGTTAAACCCAGGTTCCCCCACCCAGGTCTCCATGGGCCTTTCTCCTCAACCGTCACAGCCCACCACTTTTGAACTCTTTGATTCATTTGTGACCCAATCCAGCAGATCTAATGTGCACCAGACGTGCAACTGTTAGCCCTCCAATGCTATTAATTGCTCGGTGAGAGCCCATAGAAATGGACAGCTGTCACTAGAGGCTCAGCCAGGACACACCCACTAGCCAGGGCCCTGCGTTGCTCTTGGTCCTATAGCCTCGGCTCCCGGGAGTCTGGTGGCCCCATGAAACCACATCCTTGTCGTATCCAATCAAGGTGATGTCTCCCGTAGCCTTTGGAATTCAAGAGCTCATCTATTTCTGAAACACAGAGATACACAGAGGAACTTGAGGTCAGACCCACAGGTGGTCCTAAAGCACTACCTCCGGGGGTCTCAGGCCCTTCCTTGGTCCTCATCCTATAGAGTGTGGTTCTCAAGCCCTGTGAGCAGCAGCAGCCCACAGAGGATCCTTGAAAGCAGATTGCTGGACCTGTGGCCACACTGTCTGATCCCGGGGCTGGGGAGAGGCGAGAGAGAATCTATGCTTCTCTCTATTTCCCGTGTTCTGCGGATGTACTGCCAGGATCTAGATGTTAACTTTAGATTGGTCTTCACAGATGCTGAAGGAAACCATTATTCTGCCAGGATAGGAGGATTCAGACAGAGGGAGGGACTTCCGGGGGGTTCAGGCATCCTTTCCCTCAGTGGAGAAGACACCAGTCATCCCTCTTGAAGAGCTGTGGGCTGGTGGTGGTGAGAACAGGCAACAGCAATGATGACGTCATTGTACCATGAGTGCGTCGCATGCTTCGCACAGCCCCCTGACACAATGGTCACATCAGGCTGCTCGGGATGCGAGATGTACAAGGGGCCCGGGTTTGGAGGTGTTCTTGGATGATGAAATGCCTAGAAACAGCTACGGGGCGGGGTGCAGACACAGCACCCGCTAGAGGAACTACAGTTGATAAGCACTGAGCAACATCTCCATCTCTGGCCTTCTGCATGGTAGGATGGTGGGGGAAACCTGAGGCTCTTTTTCAAACACAAACTCCCCCCCTACACACACACACACACACACACACTGTGAGCAAAGATTTGCACAGGGCAAAGCAAAGAGTCCTGGGCTGATTCATCGCTACAGCTGATGTGCTAGTGTGAGGGAAGAGGCGGGTCCATCAGTCTCTGTAATACATGTCGGACGGGGTTACGAAGACAGACTCATATTCCTCAAAGATGCTGTGGAAATCACCAAGCAACCAGTGCAATTATCTTTCAGGAAAAGTGGGGAGAAAGTATATCAGATCAGACTTTGCTCAAATCAGAACTGAGAAACCAAAGCTGGACTACACAAAGGTTTCTCTCTGGTGGCTAAAGACATTTCCCTAATGTCACTGAAGGCTGAAGAGCCCCACTAATCAGACTTAGCTGGAGAGGGGAGATGACACGGGCTCTGCTTCAAGCTTTTGACATGTGGAGGCCCAGGGGTGATACCAGGAATCCTCTTGATCGCTCTACCTCCTTATTGCTTTGCTCTGGGGTTTCCCAGGCTCCGCCTTCCAGGGCTGGAATTGCAAACCACTGCCGTGTCTGCCAGGCGGTTTTACATGGGATCTGGGGATCTGAATTCAGGTCCTTTCGCTTTTGAGCTCAAAGCTTTAACTCCCGAGCTATCCCCAACCCCAAGTTTTTGTCTGTAGTAATTCTACCCTATGTTGGAGTGCTAGCTTGTCTATCATCTGCCTCAGGCCTCTGTGCTGGATAAAATAACCAACTGAAAGCTTGTAAGCAGAAAAGAAAGTACTGTCCCAAGCTCTTTACTAACCAAGGGAGGAATGTGGAGTGATTTGGAGTCCTTGATTACAGCTCCCCACACACACACCCTCACGCCTTGCATAGCATCTTCCCCAGACTCAGGTTCTACTGGAACTGTTCCATCTCTGGTGACTCCCTAGAAGGAGATGGTGAAGAGACACTGAGGCGACAGGCTGCACTGGAGGGATGGGGACAGATGCACCTGGCTGGTGCTCAGCCTTGAGCCTGGAAGACAGACTCAGGCCTGGATGGTTGAGTCACCGTGAACCTTTCTGACGAAGAATCATTTCTGGTGTGGGCCTCTGCCCCTTCCAGGACTTCATGGCTCCTGGGAATGAGGAGTGAAATTTACCTTCAGAAGCACTGCATCTTGGGCTGGTGAGATGGTTCAGGGGTTAAGACTCTGCCTGGCAAGGAGAAGGTCCTGAGTTTGAATCCTAGGTCCCCTGTGATAAAATACCATGCCGAAATAGCAGCAGCCTGCACTTCTGGCCTGGGTGGGCAGAGCCTGGGAAATCCCAGAGGGAAGCAAGAAGAAGGTAGAAGCCATCCAGGATAATTCTTGAAGTCACCTTTGGTCCTCCACAGGAACATACAGTGTCCTCTAATACACACACACACACACACACACACACACACACACACAAAGCATTACATCTTGGGCTGAGCAGACGGTTAAGGAGTGAAAGCCCTTCCTCGAAAACAAGAGTTCAGATTCCACTTAAAAAATGCTGGAAGGAAATGGTGGCAGCTGACAATTCTGGTCCTAGAAAGTGGAGCCGGAAAACCCCAGAGCAAAATAGTAAGAAGGCAGAACAATCCAGGATGATTTTAGATGTCACCCTTGGGCCTTCACAGACACACACACTCAAGTGCCTTATTGTACACACACACATAAACACACATAACCACTTCATCTTAGATCCACTCTGCTCCTTTGATTGTGCTATCTACAAAACAACCTTGTGAATTCTTACCTGCAGAACCAAGCTAAACCATTCTGTGGTTTTGCCAGTCACCTCCCACTCCTCATGGCCTTTCCTGAACGTGAACACCAGAGCTTCGTGGATGTTTCAGCAGCCGATTGGTGTTTCTATTTGTTTATCCCCCACACACTCTCTCAAGATGCTTAGCATCCTTCTGAAGACAGCAGACTCTCAGCAGAGAGACTAGTTTTATTTTAATTAAATAGCATTCACTTCCATCCCTAAGCAGTAAATTAGGCAAGGGGCCGGGGCGGGGGTGGGGGGTATATGTCGCATGCTTTCCCTGGGCACTTATTAGACTGATACCTGCCACAGATCTAATAATACTTTCTGGTCTCTCTCCTCTTAAAAGAGTTACAGAAATAGTGTTTGGCGATATTATATAAAAATCAGTCTTTTATGCAGCAAGCTATGTTTAGTGAGGGGTCAGAGGAGTTTTTGTTCGGTGTGTCTTGTCGCAGAGTTCTTTTATCACGAGCAACACATCTTTCCGTGTCGGCGAACATCTCTGAGGCAGGTGTCTGTGACCCAGGGTGGAGGTTCATCCTTTGTTCTGTGATATATTTGCCTTCTCCGCTTTCCACGGAGGGCTCAGTGACTCAGCGTCTTTCTTGCCTCTGAAGCCATGCCCGGTGACTGTTGGACTCTGCTGCTTTTGGAAACAGCCTGGGCTAAGGTTGCCCACCTTAGATAGCACAGAGGAGACAGCCCCCCTTTTATACCCAGCTGTGATGCCCACAGTGTGTGCATGTCAAGTCAGGTTCTCAGAGACCCAGAACAATGAAAGGAAAGAAGGAACAAACAGCCTATTGATGTGTCGGGAAGGCAAGAGTGCAATTAGTGAGCCGTTGCCGGGAGGGTCTCGGAGACTTCTGGTTCCATCTGTCCCTTTACAGAGGTAGCATGGTGACTATGACATTATAGGCAAGGTATAAGTGTGGAAAGCTGGAGGTGGACTCAGAACATCACGAGGTCAAGATCCCAAGCCGACCAGCAGTGGTCCGTGCTGTAGGCGCCTCTCCTGCGAGCAGAGACCAGTGCTCTGTCTCTCAAACACAAAGCCCGCCTCTGGGTTGTTCAGAGCCAGCAAGCCAGCGGCACCTAGCCAGAAGGCACCCGTGTTTGTTTGAGAAGGGAGATTCTCCAGCTGTCTCTTCCAGATGTGGCACTGGTGAGCATTTTGGAAAGTGGTTCTCTGACTTTATCATGCATCTGGATCGTGAAGAGAGCTTGTCCAAACCAGATTGCTGCCCCACCCCCACCCCCAGTGCTTGATCCTGGGGACGGGACAGGCATCCAACTTTGAGTCTCTGGGTAGCTCAGGTGCTGCAAAGAATAAGCATTCTGTCCAGACCTGGTCTGTCTTAGCAGTGCAGATCTAGGGGGTTCCACAGAGTGGCCATGACTAGAAATGAGAGTGCCTCCCCGTTCCGAGCACAGGCCTGCAGAGGCTCAGGACAGGGGCAATCACGGGCTCCACCGAGACCCTTCCCCACATCCGCCTCACATACGCTCCTCCTCTCCTTCCTGGCTTTACCCTTTCCTCTCTCTTCCCTTCCTCATTCTCTACTCAGCTTCTCCACCTGCATTGTGCCCACATGTGTGTGCAGCTAGCTGGGTGCACACGAACTGCACGTGTCAATCTTCCAGCTCCTAGAACAACAATGGGGGGAAGTACAACAATAGAGGATGCAGGAGACCCCAAAATTCCCTCTAGAGCCATTTCTCTTGCAACTGTCTGGACCCCAAGCCAGACTTGATACACACACACACAGACATTCACAAATACATATGCATACATGTATACATATATGCATAGACATACAGACACATAATTATTTGCACACATATACATACACAAAAACTCACATATGCACACATCCATACACATACATATATGTATACAGACACATGCACATGTATACACACACACACACACTTTTTATCTGTTTGTAAATTCAGGAAGCACCTATGTTATATATCTATGTATCCATAGGAGGAAGGTCCCAGTGGAATTTTGCCTTCTAGAAGGCTCTGGAAGGTGTCTTTGCCTGTCTCTGAGATTACAGAGATTAGCTTTCAGACAATGGTCTTTTGGTTTTCTTATGACTCATTCTTGGGGAATGCCCTCTGTAATCCCCCAAATACTGATATTGTGAATATTTGCATTTTGAAGTTTGATAGTCTCAAATAGCAAGGCATGCTCTCTTCTGGAAGTCTCATGGCAACGCCTCCCACTCTTTGGCATTATGGGTGCTGGCCTGGCCACACAGACTCCTCCTAAACTCCGGGCCTCACCCACACACTGACCATGCCCAGAATATCTAGGCACCTTATCCTCTCATAGGTCCTGCTCATGCATCTTCTTAATGCAAAGAAACCACTTCAAGAAGGCTGTGTAGGGGACCCCCAGAAGTGAATGGGGAGGAGTGGAGGACTTTTGCTAATGCCTTTCCCCATTTGGCTCTATTCTGGAATGTAGGGAGCTCATGAGAAGCATAATCGAGTCTCCTACTTATGAAAGTTGGAGCCCCCATCTCTCCAGAGGACCAGGGTAATGTCTTCTCAGCAGTAAAGAGGCCAGAGCAGGTGTGCGCGTGCGCCATGGTCCCCAGGGCCGGAGGGTGATGAGATGTCCCTTTAGACCAAGGAGCCGCTAACAGCAGGGACAGCACAGTGCTTACACCTGCTTATCTAGACACTGATAAGAAGAGCATGTGCGTGCATGTGAGAGGTGTGATCGGTGAGGAAGAGAAGGGGGAGAGAGGAAAGAGAGAAAGAGACCGAAACAGAGAGAGAGACAGAGAGAGATAGAGACAGAGACAGAGAGAGGCTGTTGCTTCTCAAACAAGCTAGAAAGCTTCTCTCTACCTCCCTCTGATAGTCAAATCAAGCTAAATCAAATGAAGGTGTTCTCTCCAGATAGATAGATAATGGATGGATGGATGGATGGATGAATACATAGATACATAGGGATATATATAATCTGTCTATGTATCTATCTATCTAGTCTATAGATACAGATATACCCTTTTTTATTTTCTCAATTTTTGGACACTAGCTTCGATACTGAAACTCCAGTAGCTTTCTGAGATAGGACTGCAGGTCCTCCAGTAAGCTGAGGGCCCAGGAGGCTGAATGCCAGAGGGGATTTGTCTCGGGGTTGGGAGGTGGGGGGAACGCGGGTCCTGACTTCCACACTGCCCGCTGCTTCAGTTGCCCTCAGGAGCCTGACAGGTGCTTCGCTCACCCTCCCCTGCCCTGGTGTCTGATCACCCACTGCGTCTTCCTGTTGAGGACTGTCTGCTTTGATAGTTACTTCTCTTTATGCTGGGGCAGGCAAACTGGCTCAGTGGGTCAAGACACTTGCCACACAAGCATGAAGACCTGGGCTCAGTCCCCAGAACCTCACACAAAGGTAGAAGAAGAGAACCCGACTCTACAAGCATGTCCTCTGACTTCCACACATGAACCATAGCGTGCACATACACACACACACATACACACATACACATGAGTCTGCATGCACACAGGCGGGGCTTGGCAACTATATTCTCCCCACTTGAGACTCTGAGATCAGCCTGGGCTATATTGCAGGCTGCAAGGGCCAGCCTGGGCTACCTTATGAAACCTCGCCTCGATATACAGCAGCGAGAACAACGCTAACAGCAAAAAAGCAAACAAACCTAAGACTTCATGTTTTAATTTTTGGTCCCTCTCAAGGCTTCTCTCTAATTTGAGGCGATGCACATCGAAAGCGAGCTCCCCAGACAAGAAGCCCCAAGTCACGCCATCACGCACCGTGGGACTCTGCGGGGTGCCTTCTAGAAATATGCTCTGTCCTGTCGTGCGGCAGGTTCAGAGGACCGCCTGGCCGGGCACCTTTGCCTACACGGAGCTTCTCATCTGCTGTGTAGCATCCTGCTTTGGTGGCTCGAAGGCACCACCCCCTTTTCCCTGGGGCGTGGCCTCTGCTACAGATACTCGGCTGTGAAAGAACCCAACCAGCAGCTTCAGACTGATGCAATCCACATCTGCTTATGAAACTCAAGCTGCTGTGCTTGATCATGAGGGAGACACAACTCCCAGAACTGAGTGACACCCTTGGTCCCTCTTGGGAACTAGCTCCAGTGGTTCGTGGTGACTGGCCAGAGAGCAGAAGAAATCTGAGACCAAGTCTTGACTTAGCGGGAGAGAACACTGAAGTAGCCTAGTGATGTCCGCCCAAGCAAGGAGTGAGGTATAGGGGCTTTGCCTTCTCTACTTGCTGTCTCCATTCCAGTCTACAAAAGAAATCAGCTACCTTAAAAAAAAAAAAGACAAGGTTAGGCACATCGCTCTATTGATAAATGCTTGCTTCACATGCACAGAGCTATGAGTTCAGATTCCCAGGAGAACGAGAAGTTCAGAGTCATCCGTGGCTACGTAGGGAATCAAGGCCAGCCTGGGGTAGGGAACCCCCCTCCAAAAGTAATGATCTGTCCTCGTCCATCCAAAGTCAGCTAATGCTCGGCAGTGTGGACTTTATCCAGGGGGGTGATTCCGGTTCATTCAGAGACTCGCTGCTTCTCTTTGCTCCCAATTTGTTCTCTAGAGTGTCTCCCCCGGCTTGTGTCTCCTTGCCCTCCAACTCCCACGTGCACCATGAACACACACACACTGCACATACACACATACATGCTACATATACACACTACACACACATCCTACATATACACACTGCACACACACACGCTACATATAAATACTACACACCCTACATAAACACACGCACACACACACTGTACATACACACACACACACCATTCTGAGAGTCCCCTCCCACCACAAACACTCAGTGTGCTTTGGGTTCAAATCATGCTTTCAGAGAAAGACACCACGTAACAAATAACGTTGGCGTTTGCTGCTAAAATGTATTTGAGAAGACCGTTCTGAGTTGGCCATTTTTGGACAAAGGATTTCTTTCGGCAAAGCTGGACATCTGGGGTCGGACCTTTCCTGGTGGTCTTTCCACGGGGCCACATTCCCCATAGCTGACACATATCAATCTCACGTGGCTCCTTGGGTCTCAAGCTCTTGGCTGGGCAGTCCTGGGAAGGCCTCAGCACACAGGATCTGCATCAAGAACCAGGCTAAGCAAGGTAAGGCATGAGTGCTATGCCAGCCAGGCTAAAGAGTGAGTTCAAAACCTGTCTGAGAAATTCAGTGAGATCCTGTCTCAAAATAAGATTTTAAAAAAAAGGATGGCTGGGGTTATAGCTTATTGATGAAGGTTTTGTCTGGCATGCATAAAACCCTACTTCAATTCTTAGTTTATCAAAGAAGGAGGAGGAGGAGGAAGGAGAGAATAAAGGGGAGGAGGAGGAGGAAGAGGAAAGGAGGGGGGCTAGGGAAGGAGGCAGGCAACAGACAGAGTAGGAAGCAGAGGGGAGGAGATGGAAGAGAAAGAGGAGGAAGAGGAAGAGGCACAATGAAAACAGCATGTCTGTGGAAGGAAGCACTCTCACCCTGTCCCATCTGTCTTGCCCTGTCCTGTAAGAGCCACGTACCAGGATTTTTGCAGCAACCTCAAACCTCCCATCACAGCCTTCTGTTTCTTCGATGCACAGCAGGTAGAGAAATCATCCAAAACATGTTGATTTGTGGACACAAAAATCATGAGATAAAACAAAGCGTAGAATAACAGACAAGGGGGGATGGAGAGATGGCTCAGGGGTTAAGCCTTTGCCTCACAAGCAGAAGGCCCTGAGTTCAGATCCCCAGGCCCCATATAAATTTGCCAGGTGGAAATGGCGGCAGCCTGCACTTCCAGTCCGGGAAGGTGGAACCTGGGAAAACCCAGAGCAAAGCAATAAGGAGGTAGAACAACCCAGGATGATTCCTGATGTCACTCTTGGGCCTCTATAAGGCATGCACAGTATGCTCTGGTATACATACATGCACCTACACATACCCCACACATGTACACACCAGCGCATGCGCACACACACACGCACACACACACAAAATGATGTACAAGAATAAATATAACTGAATACAAACATCCCTATTGAAGCTCACATTTAAAGCAAGTGAAACAGGTTAGTAGTTACACATAAAAGTTTTCCCTGGAAGACAGGAGCTGGACAGAGTGTGGGGAGGTTAAAGCGGACTTGAGTTTTCCCGGGCACACTCTGCACTGTGTGGCTCCCAGCAGCCAGCACGCGCTGCTTGTGTAAGTTGGGGAAAGAATTAGAACATAACAACAGAATAGTTGATCATGCAAGAGGTTTAGACCGTTGGCCCAAAACCCATTATTCACAGGAGAACGGCGCGGCTGGCTACTCCCAGAGTTCCCATCAGAGTTCCCTCTTGCATCAGAACACACACCAGCTCATCACAGTGTCACACGAATGTGTTAAGTGCAAAGACTCCATCTGCTGACCAGGGTCCTTGCTCTGTAAAGGGGTCCCGTAGGCACGAGTCTTTCCCCCAGAGAATCAGAAGGAAGGCCTTCCAGCACCTTCCACGTGAGGCCCCTTCTCTAGTCAGCAGAAGGAAGACGGGCGTCCGGAGTCTCATTTACAACCGACGACCATCCACAGCGCTTCCTCCACACCAGCTGTTTTCCCTCCTTCCTGGTTTTATTTATGCTCGTGTGGTGAGAGATAAATATAAAGAGTGACAGAGTCACAGCAAGGCCACTTTGATTCAGTGTTGCTCGAGTTGCTATTTCTAGAAAAGGCACCAGAAGAGAGAGAATCTAGGCTTTTTTTAATGTTGAAACTACATCTATTGTCAGCAACTGCTTTTGAAGCGGAGATCTAGATGTGAGGTAGAAAATACTTTTCCTGTCCTTGACTATAGAAGTGGATATTGGAGTGGACTTTGCATTTTAGATATAACACACAGAGGAGCAAATGGACGAGAGATTACATAAGTGATTTCTCTTCAGTCCGTATAGATTAGACACCTACTCTTCCCAAGAAGCTGCAAACAGGGTCATTATCAAAGGGTACCTGGCACTTAACAAAATTCCTAGCCACAGTTGCATTAAAGCATGTTTGTTTAGGTCTTTGGTGCTTTATGTTGTATATCACAAGTTTATAACACAGAGACTGCTACTGGTGAACTGTCTTGGAGACTCAGATACATGATTGAGTCTCTCACCTTTACCATGGGGACTGACTAGTCAGGACTTGGGCCCTGGACTGTTGGGTCCTGTTCTTTGGGGGAAAGACTCGTCCCTATGGTGGGGGAGGGGCTTTTACAGAGCAAGGACGTGATGAGCAGATTGCGTCTTCCTACTTAACATATTGACGGGACACTTGAATGAGCTAGTGTGTGTTCTGATGGAATAGGGAAAGTGGGAGGTTTCAGAGTAGATGGTAAAAGAGTCTGAGAAAGGAGACCAACGTGGGCATGCACACCGCAAGTCAGAAACGGGAAGTAGGATCCACATTGGCTTTATCTCTTCCTGTGGGCTTCCGGCTCCTGCCCAGAAAATGCTAACTAAACTTAGAGTAAAAACCCCTCTAAAGGAGTTGTAAATAAACACTCTCACACACACAATGCACACACACACATATGCACACACAATGCCGGGGATAGCAAAGGACTGGCTCTGGGTTCAGAAGGGATCATTCAAGGGGAGATTTGCATCACAACTTTATTATGTTGTACGTTTCTTCAAATCTACAGTTTTGGGGGCTGGGGAGCTGCCTCCCAAGCCAAAGGACCTAAATTTTGATCCCTGGATCTTACATAAAGTGCGTAGTAGATATGGCCGCAGCCTGCACTTCCGGCTCTGGAAGGCAGAGCCTGGGAAACCCTAGAGCAAAGCATTAAGGTAGTAGAACAATCCAGGGTGATTCCTGAGGTCCCCTGGGACCTATACAGGCGTGCACACACACAGAGACATACATACAACCTAAATTTCTCTTATAGAAATATATGACCTATAAGCATTGAGTCAGTTTCTTACTGTAATTTCCTAAAGGCAGAATGATTGACATCTGTCTCATCTTGGGAGTCTTAGGAATGAATGAATGAATGAATGGAGTGAACACACAGTTTCAGATTTCTGTTAATACACAACACCAGTATATACATTTATACTGGTAAATTTCAGAAAGTAAGAGTTTTAAACCCCGTTTGCTTTATTATTAGCTTGCTTTATTGTAGACAGGATCTCACAAAGTGGTCCAGGCTGGTCTTGAACTCACAATCCTCTTGCCTCAGCCCCCATGAGTTGAGATGACAGAGACAGGCCTTCACATCCAATTTATAACCTGGTTTTTGTTATTAATTCGCTCTGTGAAAGACTAAAGTGAGCATGTGGTCACTGTGAATAGACCAATATTCCAAAGTTGTGCTTTCATGAGGAGGTGAGCAGAGTATCTATAGGTGAATACTGATTCATTCAGTAGTGATTTTAAAAAAATGCATTTATGTTAGAGAGAGAGAGAGGAAAGGAGGAAGGAAATACAGATTATCACAGCATATCCACGTGGATGTGGAGGTCGGAGAACAATTTTCAGATCTCAGTTCTCTCTTCTACCATGTGAGTTCCACAGACGGAAATTGATCACAGGTTTACATGCAGACAGCTTTTCTCTGTCAGCCATCTTGCCAGACCTGGTAGCAGGATTTCAAAGTGAAAATGATCTCAGGTCCTGTGTGCATGTTAATGAATTCTAGCTCGCTGTTCCAACAAACAGACCTGATCGGAACACACTAGGCCTACGGAAGCCAGAGCAAAGTGGTTCTTAGTTTGTATAGTCTCGGTCCAAGGCATAACGCAGTGCTATTGAATGGGAAAATATGTCTGCCTCTGAGTTCTAGATGCCAGCTTTAAAAAGTCAAAAGCATCTTTTTATCGTGTTACATTCTTCATTTAAAAAATATTAATAATCTCCCAGATGGAACATAGTCATGAGGACTGACTTCAGCAGTACGCAAGACCGTGGAAAACCTTCCTCTGGCATTCCGTTCTTTAGGTTCAAAGGAAAAATACCCGGGTGCGCGGCTCACCTGGTTCATGCGCTCTGGGTGAAGCAGGGATGCGGCCCACTCTGTGAAGAGACCGACCTTTCAGAGTCGCGCCTCTGTTGGGAGGAGGTGAGCCAGGGTCCAGCTACTTGGTCCTCGGGGACAGATGCCTTCAGAGTTTGGTCAATGTCACCAGTGACCCGTGTCTCTCCTCGAGTTTCATTTGGCAGCCAGAGGCCCCATTGAGACTATCTCCCCAGGGATCTCCTGGGATCAAAGATCCTTCTCTTAATGGTGGGAGAAGAGCCGGTTCACCCGAGGACAGGGGTAGATAGCTTTCACTTCAAGCCATCGGAGTCACAAACAGCCTGTTCCGGGCCCTTCTCGATTCTTACACGGGCCTTCGTGACTTTGCCTTTGTGTATTCTTTCCAGTGAGGCCCCAGTTACCTGAATCCATGGTTCTGTCTACGTCGCTCACTGGTTTGTTTTGTGCCTGAAGTTTTCCAGTTGAGAGTTGAGAGCTGGGGCTTAGAAGGAAGAGCTGTTGGCAAGGGCTTTTATTTTGGACGGATCAGAACAGGCTGTCTGAAAGCTGAGTTTTGTCTCACGCATGTGTGTGCCCTGCGTCTGGGAGGGCAGGCCAATGAGAGCACGGATCCGTGGAGTCCCAGTCTCTGTTGGGAGTTCTGTGTGTTTTTGCAACAGACATTGTCTATAGCCCAGCTCCTAGGCAAGGCTCGAAGGGAGCGGATGGTAGCTGTGGGGAAGGAATGGGAAGGAGGTCTAAGGAGGGGGGCGTTGTGGGGTCTTGCAAGGAAGCGATACCACGAGCCGAGAGGGTGGCACTGCGAACTCACCGAGGGCAGAAGGAAGCGTGGATCCTTCTGCCGGGGATGGGCCGTGGAGTGTCTACCCTGGCTGGGCAAGAAGTCCAGCCAACGTGCTGTTTGTAAAGCATCCACTGGAGTTGGCGATCGTCATGCTGGCGAATGGAAAAGTTATTACTGCTCAGAAAAACACACTTTATATCAGGGTTAATTATAAAGAGATTCTGTAGTATAATTAGTGCTCCTTCTGCAGAGGATTAAGGGGCTCTCCTAAATGGCCTTTTTGATTGCCTTTTTCCTTTTTTTAATTTCCTCCTTGTCCTTTTCTGATTATCTACCCCACGACCCTCAGGGCTCTCAATGTAATACAATTAAAATAACATTTTTGTGTTAGAGGGTTTTATTTTATGAGCTATTAACCCCCTGCTTGCCCAAAGTCTGCATCCGTCTCCCCGGCTCACACCCCTGGGTGGTCCCCAGACACGGTGGCGCGTCTGTAGCCCCCATGGGACCCACCTGCAGACAAAACTCTCATCGAAGCCCCCCATGTCAAGCGAGACCGAAGGCCAGCCTGGGTCTGGGCTTTCAAGAGATGGTGGATGCCGATTCTCCCATAGGAAGGAAAAGGAAAAAAATCCAACCTTCTGGCTTAGTGGACTTTCCTTTCAGTCAGGGGCAAGATAGGATGACCTTGCTCCGATTTGATCTGAGCTTTTTAACTGGCAGACTGTCCCTCTGTGTGGTCGACACTCAGAACTGGTCACCAGGGTCGTGGTTGGGACAGTTTTCGTTCTTCTTTCGTACAATCCCAAGAGAATCAGAAAAGTGACTCTTTCGGCTTGGTCTCTCTGACAGTGGGTGCTTCACCCATAGGTGCATCAAACTAGCCACCCACCTCCTCCCCCTCCTCTCGGGGCCCAAAGAGCAATTCTAGTCAAAGCAAGCAATCAAGAGCTGGTGCGGCTCGGGGAAGCACCCCAAGGGAAAGAACGTAAAATTTGACATAGTGTGACCTTCTGTGCGCTGTGTGAGTTCCGTGTGTTCCTACAACCTTTTCGTGGTCATGGGTGGAGACCAGGAGGGGTGAGTTGACATTTGAAGGTTTCTAAGAAGAATAAAATCAAATTAAACGCATCCAAACATAGCCCAGTTCGTAAGGTGGAAATACACCCCTCACCTCCCCCATTCACTCCCCACCCCTGTGTTTCTGCCTCTTCCCTTTTGGCCTGAACTTCTAAAGAGGCCCCTTTCTGTGTCTCAGCTCATTATCCCCCTCACACACACACACACATGTGATATTTATATTCAGTCTCTCTGAGACTGTAATCTTTCATGAAATGGCACAGTTTAGTTTGGTTTTAATTCTCTAAATCACTATACAACCAATCCTCCAGTGGCCAGACCCCATAGTGGAAGACCCCAAGAGATGCGAGTCACATCGGTTTCTGGTCTAGAAATCTCCCCTAGAAAACTGAAGCGTGGGTCAATGAATGAACAACCGGAAGTAAAGTAATGGTTAGATACAAGGACAAGTATGAGTAACTTGCATGTGAGTCATTGTGAAAGAAAATCACCCACTAAGAACACAGAAAATGAGAGAGAGAGAGAGAGAGAGAGAGAGAGAGAGAGAGAGAGAGAGAGAGAGAGAGAGAACAGATCAACACAGGGGATAAGAAGAGACTTGGATCCCAACTGAATTTTGTGGTGAATTAGAAGGGGATGAACAGCCTCGAATCCTGGAGGGCATGGATTTATCCACCTGCCTCAGTTTGGAATCGGCGGGCTCGATGGAAGCTGCGGGCATCTTATCAGCTCTCCTTCGGGAGACTTTCCTTCTTTGGAGGGAAACAAGAAGTGCTTCCTTTGCGTCTGGTAAAACCTGGACACATGAGCTTTATCACTCGCAGATTAGTGGGTGTTTAATTTTAGAAGCACTGCCCAGGCAGGTAGAACCAGCTGATTAGATGGAGTCGTCAGGAAAAGGACCCGTATCGGAAGCAGGGGGGAGGACATGAAGAGCCGCCAGAAGGTTCCAGAGCACGGTGCTCCTGGGATAGCAACAGAGGTCTCATCACTCAGCCAACCCGTGCTGATGTTTAGTAACTCTCTGCCTTGCCCCGCACACATCCCCAGCCCCTGCCGACCTGAGCTGGAGAAGCCAGCCAGGGCTTCAGCCCCGTTGATCCAGCCTCTGCATGAACCACAAAACCAGCCTTTCCCATCTACACGCAGTCCGTGCAGGTTCGAATTCTGCCCCTATCTCACAGAGGAGGCTGCATACGTTTTCAGTGCTTCACTTCCTAGAAAGAGTGCTTATGGCAAACACTAAGGGGGGGGGGAGGGCAGGGATAATTGTGGCCACCTCAGAAGAATATTTGTCAGGATAAACAGCAATAACAAAAATAGAATTGGTAGAGTGTAAGTATGACACATGAGCCTTCAGCGAAACCTACATTCACTAGGGAAATCTCTCCACTTTCACTTTATGTGGTCTAGTTGGTCATTGCATTAATTCTTAAAGAATTAACCTTGAGCCAGGGACACAGCTGAGTAGTTAAAGGCTTTGCCTTGAAAGCCAAAGAACCTGAGTTCTAATCCCCAGATCCTGTGTAAAAAATGCTAGAATGATATGGTGGTGGTCTGCAGTTCTGACCCTGGAAGGCAGAGTCTGGGAAACCCCAGAGCAAACCAACGCAGTAGAAGAACAATCCAAGATGATCCCTGATGTCAGCTTTGAGCCTCCACAGGGACAAGTGCCCTCTTATACTCATGTCTACACACACATGCGAACCCACCCACATATAAAACACAGGCACATACATACACGCATGTAGGCAAAAGAAAATAAAAGAAGTAATCTTTTTTGCTTCCAACATTTGATGTGGCTTGTGCTCATTCACAGAGTCCACAAGGTAAATAAAAACTCAGTGAATAACTCGGAACGGAAGAATATATGAGCAGGCATAGTGTAATGAAGCCAGAGACAAGGAAGGACGTTGTCAGACTGTGCACATCTACCAATCAATCCTTGAAATAATCAACACCCTCATCTTAGGTTTACAGTCTAGTTTTGCCCTGGTCCAGCCGTGGGCTGAAAGTTTCCAGATTCTTGGGGCCTTATTGAGAAAATAAGCTAAAGACACGTACAGATTTGAAAAAGGAGCAAGATCACTTTGTTCAAAGCAAAGCAATGAAGCAGAAAGGATGTGAAGATGAACAGAGGTTCTCCTAGTGAGAGTCTTCAAGCTCCCCCCATTAGTGTTGGGACTTCTTTTATGGAGTTCACAAGAAGGATCTTGGCTCCTGAGGGATGGGAAGTTTTCTATTTTAATGGCAAGAATAAATTATATGACGTTTGTCCACTGTGCATATCCCTTCCCATGATGCATCTGATTTTGATCACATGCATGCCCCAGCGTGCAAAGGCACAGGAGTCACGGGAGGTGGTCTGCAGTTCTGATTCTGGATGGCTGAGTCTGGGAGGTAGAGCAATCCAGGATGATTCCTGATGCCACTCTTGGGTCTCCAAAGGCACACACACTCCAGGGCCCTCTGGTACGCATGCCTGCACACATATGTACACCCACCCACATGACTTTTTAAAATTGTTATTTATTTATTTGCGTGTTTGCCTCTGTGGAGGACAGAGGATGACTTCAGGAATCATGCTAGATTGCTTCTACCTCCTTTTTGCTTTGCTCTGGGCTCCTCCCACTAAAGCTGGAAGTAGCAGTTTGCCTGCCTGGTTGCCGATAAATGATCATCAAACATCTTAAGAGAACAAAGGGCTTATTTTCTTAAGATAGTCTGGTTACAGTTCTCAGTCCAGCTTGACGGGAGAGCACGCACCAACACCAGGACTAAGGGAAGTGACCGCACTATCTCTACGTAATGGCTGAGAGAGGGACGATCCTTACTTGCCAGACCAGCATGTCTGGCCAAGTGTACACAAGGATGCCAACTTTCTCAACCAGTTCTCAGTATTTTATTCACCTGTTCAAGATCTAGTCCCACACGCCACGGGCTGAGCCTTCCCCATCAGCTAGACAATCTCCTGCAGGTTTGCTCTGGGCTTAATTCAACTACTAATTCTCTACAAATGTGCCCAGAGCTCAAACCCTCAACTGTCAAGTTGACACCTGTGCCTAACTACGACAGGGGCCACAGTTTCCACCTGGCATTTTCACATAGGAACCTCGGATCCCGAACTCAGGACCTTCTGCTTGCAAAGCAGAATCTTAACCCCTGAGCATTAGTTTACATTAGTGAACATACCCACCAAACTGGTTCAGGCCAGATCTGCCTTTCTTTTCTTCTATCTCCTGCAAGTATAATTGCAGATTCTAAGCATGAGGGTGTTTGAGAGCATGGGAAATTTCTGCTGTTGCTCAGAGAAAGGCGTGTGTACAACAGGTGGGGAGCCTGGGTTGCTAACGAGTTGCTGGGTGTGTTGCTCAGAGTGGGGGTGTACTTGCCCAAGAATACATAGGTCAGGGTCTCAAGCTGCCAAGTGCACACAGTTGGAAAGGGCCATGTGCATAATCCATGCAGAATGGGGTTGCTAAACTGCTGCCAAAGTAGACAAGGCAAAAGCTTTAGAGTTGCTTATATGTGTCTTCTGGTGTGACCAAGATGTCCCGACACCTACTGCACTACAAACGTTTTCCTTGTGGACCGAGACTAGCTCTCGGTCCTTCCTGGGACCTCCAAGAATGAGATCCTGTATACTGTAAGTGCTCAGTAAATACTTCTGCATCTGTTGGGTGGTCAGACAGATGCATGCATGCACATCTGTGCGTGGCAGGAAGGATGGAAGTCTGGCCTAAAGGGAGCATCCCACCCCACCCGCGGTGTGACTTGCATCTCGAGAGCCTTTGATGAGTTTAATCCATCCATCGTCATCTCCACTCGACCGAGTCCAGGGGCTCTGTCCTTCATTATTATTTTGGGAGCCCTAGTTTTTCAAATCATTTAGCGGAGAAAGGATCCAATCCATGCGTCAGAACTTTCCTCTTCTCCCTTGCTTTTCCTCACTTCCTGAGCTGACGCAAGGGTGAGACTTTGTCAAAGAAGATGGAATTTCTTACAAATTAAGAGGGGGAAAAAAGCAGTATTGCATGCCTATGGCCAGACTAGTTTGCCACGAGTCATCTGGTAGCCCAGAAGCTTTGACTTTTCCCTCTGGGCCACAAACCTTCCAGTCTCTCTGTTCCTATGTCAGGGTAGCTGCTGTTGCTAAAACCAAGTTCCCTTATTAAGTCATTTATTTGTGGTAGTTGTTAAACTTCTTATGAAATCTCATCTTGGCACTTAATCCATTGACTTCCTTCCTCGGGTCCTAAGCAAACTTCTGTGTATGATTATAATAATATCACTATGAGAATATTTGTAAGACTGACATTCAGCTATCTGCAGCATGCCGCAGCCTGAGAGAGAATCCAGACAGCTCGAAGCATCTTCCAGGCAAGTTTTGCGCCCCAGTCCACAGAGGTCTGATGAATGCCATCGCTAGCCCGCATCTGGAGTTACTTGTTCGTGTGTGAAATTTACTTTGGCGACCTGTCTCCCTTGGGAAATGGTCTTGTTGTGTGGGAGATGGAGCGGGAACATTGAGAACTGGGAAGGAGGCTGAGGTTGGAAATGTTGGTCAGAGAAAGAAGGTACACATCAGCCGAGGGTGGGACCCCCATTGCCAGCATTCTTTCTGGATGACCACAGCGCTGGCCAGGGGCTGGCCAGCAGTGACCAGAGTCCAGCCTGGCTGGAGGGATCTGGCCAACTGTGCAGGCCTGTGAGCAAGGGAGCAAGTCCAGAGCGGTGAGCAGTGCAGGGGGGATGGAGGTGCATGGGGGGATGGAGGTGCATGGGGGGATGGAGGCGCATGGGGGATGGAGGCGCATGGGGGATGGAGGCGCATGGGGGATGGAGGCGCATGGGGGATGGAGGCGCATGGGGGATGGAGGCGCATGGGGGATGGAGGCGCATGGGGGGATGGAGGTGCATGGGGGGATGGAGGTGCATGGGGGATGGAGGTGCATGGGGGGATGGAGGTGCATGGCTCCCTGGGGGGGATAGAGATGTATGGCTCTCTGGGGGGAATAGAGATGCATGGCTCTCTGGGGGGAATAGAGATGCATGGCTCTCTAGGTGTGGGGGATGGAGGTGCATGGCTCCCTGGGGGGGATGGAGGTGCATGGCTCTCCAGATGGGAGAGGGCAAATAGAGATGTGTGGCTCTCTAGATGGGGGGGCAGGAGAGATACATGGCTGTCTAGGTGGGAGGGGGCAAGTGGAAGTGAAGGAACTCTCTAGATGTGTATGAGGGAAGCAAGTAGAGAGGCCTGAGTTCTCTGGGAGCAGGGCAGGCACAGCGTGTGACTCTGTAGTGGGGGGGAGGGGTGGGCAGACAGTGTGGGGCTCTGTAGGTGGGAGCAGCCCAGAGCCCAGGAGGTCAAGAGAATGCAGAAGAACCAAGAATCTAATTCTTAAAAAAAAAAAAAAATTCTGACATCAGCCCACTGCATATGGGTGGGCCAAGTCCCCGGAGAGATGTTCTCAGTCCACAGAGAAGGGCAGAGAGCTATAGATGAGACCTGTGTGTCCGTGATGCAAGGCAGAGTCGCCCCCAGACATCAGCTGGTCCTTTAATGATAAGGAGGTGATGTCACGCGCTTACGTGATGGAAACAAGCCATGCGGCTGGGTCATGGAATTTGCTGGAGCTTCAGAACTCAGGTGCCTTGCAAACCGAGACCAGAACGGAGCAGAGCCCAAGGGGAAAGGTCAGAATAAAGGTACTAACGGGAGGTGACGTGCTTTCTTGGCTAGGTTTTTCACAGGCGAGGATTGGTGCACTTTGAGTGACAGACATTTAGACTCCTGTGGGCAAGTCCGGGACAACATGTCCTCCAAAGCAGTGGGTGCAGACAAACCTTGAACTGTTGGTGTTTCCTCAACAGCTGTACACAGCCCCCAAGGAGGACCTGGGAAAGGCAAAGGGCACCACACACTAGAGACATAATCTTCTTTCAGACTGCAAGAAGTTTTTTGCCTTTTAATGAACAAGGCTGATATCTGGTTTATCTGTTTCTGGAAACACTTCATCTGTGTTTCATATAGCTGGTTTATTTTATGTGACCTTGTATGTTGAGACTATAAATGAGATTTTTCAGGAATGTTTTTTTTTCCTTGCAAATTTACCAGCTCTGAAGAAGTAGCTATTTAAGTGCTGTGGAGATGGGTTCATGGGGAAAGTACTTGCCGCAAAACCATGGGGACCGGAGTTCAGATCCCGGCACCCGTACAAAACCCACGAGTGGAGATCCTTGTCTGCAACCCTAGTGCTGGACAAAAGCGTGCAACAGACAGTCCCAGGAACCAGTCAGCGGAGAGACACACATAGACACACTCAAACATATACACACAGAGACACATATAGATGCACGTACATACATACACACAGATACATGCATGCACACAGACACACACACATACACACACAGATGCACACACACATATTCATACACAGAGAGACACACACACAGATACACACATACACACATAGACACACATACACACAGACACAAAAACACAGACACACACACAGACACACATACATACACGTATACACATATATACACAGATACATATATGTACATACACACACACCTCTAAAATCAGCCTCTGGCCAGCACACCTGCATGCATATATACACACACATGCACACAAATCATAGACTCATGCACATTTATAGACAAAACCATATGTGCTCTCTTACACACACACATATACACACACACATACATACCTAAGATCAGTCTCTGGCCAGTACACCTGTACACATACACACAAGCACATGCACACGTGCACACAAAGCATACACACACACTTACACAACCGTATATACAACCACACCTGCTCACTCTCTCTCTTTCTCTTTCTCTCTCTCTCTCACACACACACACAATCACGATGTTCCCATTCTTTTATCCATCCTGCCTTCTCCGTAGTACTTTATGCTTCGAACTCCACAAAGCGGCACTCAGTCTGCTGAGTCCAAATGTACAGGTGTCTACCGAAACGATGGCCACAGCGCGTCATAGCAGGGAGGGTGAGATATCTGCTTACCATCCTGGAGATCTGAGTTCCAGTCCTGGAAGCCCACATGGTGGAAGGAGAGAGCTGACTTCCAAAGGCTGACCTCCAACTTCCACTATGCGCTGTATATGCATTCTCTCTCTCTCTCCCTTCTTTCACCTCTCTCGAGTAAATAAGTACGATATTCTTCAAAATGAATGCACAAGCAAGAACCTTCCTTCATGGAAACATGGTTTTGCTCCTCCGGGAGGGGCTTAGCTATTGTGATTTTAATTTCCTCTTATCTCCCGTGACTCAGAACATACACCCCACACAGTTGTATTTATGTAGCTCTTGAGACCCCGATGGTGAACAGGCAAGACTTATTTCGTTCATTCAGATTTTGGGTTAATTTGGCCTGTCCTTCTCCCCCCTCCCCCTCCCAGGCAATTAGTTTAGCTTAATGAGGTCCTTTTTCTGGATGGGCTGATTTTTCTCTGAGACACCCGTCAAAGAATGCACGGCCTCGTCCCCCTGGGCCCTGACTCATTCCGTGACCTTGAAAACGGAGTCAGCTCCATCGGAGAAGGTGGCCGTGTTGATGTAACTGAAGCTTGAGGTTTTCTAGGCGGCTGCGTTTGATTGAAGGCGTAGGCTGTGCAGGAAAAAGGGGGTTGGGGGGGACCCTCAGGTGTGGGGGCAGGAGGAAGGGAAGTTCAAGCGTGCCACCAAGTTCTCCTAGTTAAAACGAGAACCAGTCGTGGGGGTGTTGATTGAACAGTGTCCAACCCTAGCAAAGGCCCTGATGAAATATGGCCCGTTCAGACACAAAGAGGGCCAACAACACCGTAACCCCTGAACTCTGGGAAATTACAGCCGTGGGTTATTTATTAGTCATTCTTACCGGCAAGCAAGTGTATTGTTGAAGAAGAAGAAAAAAAAAAAAAAAGAAATTCAAATTGGATGCTATACGAAGAGACCTGCGCTTTCCTGGACCAGATGATAACGGAACCAGGATCCATTCCAGAAATGAACAGCAGACCTTGTTCTGCGCTTGGGCCGGACAGCTTCATCCTTCTCCGAGCTCATGGGCGCTCAGGCGGCCATCCATACACACAGCCCAAGACTCTTGCTCACTAAGTTATGAATGCGGGGGTTCCTGGGGGGGAAAAGAGGGGCAGCTGCCATTGATAAAAGGTGATTGATTGGAGGACTGAGGATGTAACCCCTCAAATGATAAAATGTTCCCTGAGCATGCCACAGGCCTTGGGTTCGAGTCCTACGCTACGCTGAATGTGGCAGACCCATCAGACCCGCCCTTGGGAGATGGAGGCAGGATGATGGGAGACTCCAGGTCGTCCTCAGCTGCATTGTGAGGTGAAGACCTTGAATCCAAAAGTAAGGGCTGGGGAGATGGCTCGGGTTGGAATCTTTGCCTCATAAGAAAAAGGACCTGAGTTCAGATCCCCAGATCCCATGTAAAGTTGCCAGGCAGAAATGGCGGTGGCCTGCAAGTTCCAGCCCTGGAAGCAGAGCCTGGGAAACCACAGAGCAAAGCAGTAAGGAGAGAGAGAGTAGAGTAAATTTGAGGTCACAGATTCTGCTGGACTCATTCTCTCTCTCTCTCTTTCCCCTCTTTCTCGCTCCCTCTACTTCCTTCTCCTCTCTGTCTCTATGTCTTTTAATTTTCTCTGTCTCTTTGACTCTCTCCCTTCTTTCTCCCTCTTTCCTTCTCTCTCCTCCTTCTCTTCTCTTCCCCTTTCTCTCCCTTTCTCTCTCTCTCTCTCTCTCTCTCTCTCCCTCTCTCTGTTGTTCTCCCTCTTGCTCTTGCTCTCCAGAGCCTGATCGAGAGACAGTAAAGGGCCAGGCCGAAGGATCATGAAATGTAAATGCCTCTAGCGGGATGTTGTGTCTTACATTTCTGGAAAGCTCTAATGTAGCGGGGCCCAAACGCCCCGAATGGTCCCGCAGCCGCTTCTGAAGAACCCAGGGCATTTCTTGTGCCGGAGAAGCCCACCCCTACCCACCCACCTACCACCCCCAGTCAGAATCACCAGGACCCGGACACCTCGGCCAGTCCTTCAAGGGGGAGTCCACCAGGTGGGTTCCCTAACAAGCTGGCTTTTCAAAGCCTTTCCAGCCTGCGAAAACATAAAAGCCATGTTTAAAAATTGAAGGGTCTGATCTGTACCGTTTCTGGAAGCCTCGGCTTCTCGCAGCGCGGCGGCTCCCAGGTCCCAGCGGTGTAAATGAAGATGTTTGTGACAGTTGCTCTCGGTTAATGGGATGCATGGCCGACTGGCCGTTCATTATTGCTCTGGGGTCTTTCACCTATGGCTTGCAGTCTTCTACAAACAGAGGTCGGTGCGCATGTGCAGAGAAGCCCTGCTAGAGGGTTTTTAAGTTTATCATGAAATTTCCCCAAGTGCTCAGGTGTTGAGAGAAAATGTAGTCTCGAGGGAATCCCTCATTCCATCTCAGTGACTGTCAACATTGTACCATGGTGCGTTTATTTCCTTTGCATGCACTTGTCCTGCAACACACCAACACACACACACACACACACACACACACACACACACACACACACACACACTGAAACTTTGCTAAACTATTTCAGCGATGTCATCCCAGCTCTCGGTGCCTTGGGATGTGTACTTCTGGCTTTTAAATGATTATAACATCATTGTCGCCTTTCATGTTGACAATTCCTTCATTTCATATAATATTGAGTTTATTTTCAAATTCTCGGTTAATTTCATCACATGAAGATCTAGATAGTAAGAAAAGTATTGAGCAGCAATGATAGCTTTCTTGGGGTCTTTTGGGGTACCTTGACCTGGCTATCAACCATCACTTGAGAATGTTTTTCACATACACAGGTACACACACATACACACATATACACTGCATGCCCACACAGTCATACACAGAGATACAAACACACATACACATATGCACGTGCATACACAACTAGAACACTATATACATACAGAAAACCCACATACACCCACACATGCACACATACGTGGCATGCATACAAACACATATTCATACAGTATACCCACACAGGCACACACACATACATACATACATACATGAACCCAACCACAGCACATATACACCCAAAACACTCACATATATGCAACTCATGCACACAGACACACATATACGTAACATGCTTATGAACAATCAATATACAACATACCTACAACAATGCATACTCACAGGCACACATATATATGTATGTACCCAAGCATAACACACACACATACCCAAAACACTCACACATATATAACATATGCACACAGACACACACATATAAATGACATGCACGGGAACAATATATAAACATACACAATGAATAACAACAGATACACACACACATACATACATGCATCCAAGCACAACCCATGCATGCATGTACAACATATGTGTACGTATGTACAACACATTCTACAACATATACATACAAGTACACACATAGACTCATACCGTCAGACCATACCCATGCACATGCAGACATACACACAGATGCACGCCACTGATGTATCTTAAAAGTCCCATGCATACATGTCAGTCTGTATTACGTGGGCCTCAGTGCTTAACTTTGAGATGGAGGTAGAGCCCGGGCTAAGCAGTGACTTTGCTTACGCGGTCACACAGTGTCCTGCCTGCTGTAGAGATCCTCCAGCCGTGCAACAGAATGCCCCATTTCACACAGTCAGTACTTGGCCAACTCCTTTGATTTTTTCACAGCAGAAGGTACCGGGCGCTGGCGTGTCTCTGAGTGACCTGTTTGCCACGCTGGGACGATTGCCTCCATCTCTGTCTGCTGAGTCCTGCTCTGTGGGTTAGAAGGACGCTAAGATGTGGTGGGAAGATTGCTCCCTGACCCCTGCCATACCCCTGGCTCTTCACTACCCACCCGGCCTGTTGCCTTCGGTGCTAAGCAAGCATCTCTGTGCAACGTGGCTACAGATTTGATCAGACAGATGGAACCCGGGGTGCCATTTTTAGACGACTCTTCTTCCTCCACTTCTAAGCCTGGCTTCATTTACTTAACAGACTAGCTCTTTAAGGGGGGCAGTCCCTTTTTTCCTCTAGATAGTACCTTCATTTCTATTCCATCTTGCACACTTGATTGCCACAACAAGAAGACACACAAACTTGAGGAGACATATGAAGGACAAGATGAGAGGCCGGCACCCCAGAAAGATCCATCCAGAAGATGGACAGAAAGACACAGTGCTACCTCACAAGACACGGACTATCATTTATTTTAATAATACGTTGAACTAATTTTCCTGTGCCCAGCTCCATCATGCTGACATAATTTTGCTAATGTGAGGGTCCCACAGAGAGAACACTGAATATTAGGATGAAAAATTGCAATATTTGCATCAATTATCTTCACTTTCCACAGCTGAAATCTAGAGATTCCAGAAGCTGTTTGCGTTGTGAAGGTACTGAACTAAATCAGCTTTGTTAATTCATTGACGGGGTCAAAAGATGCCGGGGCCCAGTGACAACAGATGTTGATCCTTTCTTACTGCCACAAGTCCTCCCACATCCAGACGGCGAGGATTTTCTTAATTAGGAATTGGCGACCCTGTGTCTCGTGCAGGTCTGTGTTGGCAGCCAGGTGTCTTCTGGGGATGTGGCACTTTCTAGGCGGAAGAGAAAGGGCTCATGTGGTCCTTAGCAGCTCAATGGTCAGTGAGTTTGGCTAAGCGATCATCTTGCTATCCAACGTGTCCATCTCTAGACCTACTGTCAGAATTAGCATTTTTCTGTCAGATCATGGGCGAATCATCTGGGCTATAACTCTGAGAGGTGCTGCCCAGAGTCCAGAAGGGGGACACTGATTTAAAAATGCTGAGTCAGTAGTTCCAGTATAATGGGACCCACATCCTCTGTCAGCGCCAGCGCAAAAATCTGCATTTAAAATAAAAAAAAAAAATGTTAAAGAAAAAGTGCCAGAATTTCTTCTGTGAATCTTGTGACTGGCAGTTCAGATTAGAAATAGGCTCTTTCCCAAGAACTTGAGATTGGTTGTATTCTTTTGGATAAAAATTTACTTGTTCTATGTGTGAGTATGGTGGTTGGGGGATGGAGGACAGAGAATAACTTCTCACCATCAGTAATCTCAGGATTCTGGGGATCCAATTCAGGTCATCAGGCTTGGGCGCAGGCATGATATGAGTCAGTGAACCATGTCGCCGGCCCGAGGCTGTCTTTTGATTACTGGTCCCTGGATGTGTTTATGTCTAGGTCCGTACAATGAGAGAAAGCAAAAGCTATCCTAGGACTTCGTGAGACAGCGAAGAACTCACCAGTTGAAAAATCTCATGGTTTTATTTCCTCCCTTAAACTCTGATTTGGGCTTTGGTTTTCAACATGCAAAGCAAGGCAGACCTCAAAGAGCCAACAGAGAGGTGGTTTCTGACGAGTGGTTTCCCCAGGTTGTTTTTAGTGTCCTTAGATGGTCTCCTGAGAATCTCTCTCAGCCTGATGGATCCACTTCTGTGAAAGAGGACCTCCAGAATACTGTCAGAGCTGACCGCCTGCCGTTACGGGGCGGCTGGCGAGAAAGTTAGCTAAGGCTTTCTCGATCACTTTCCTGAAAGACGTTCTCAGGAATCAGTGTGTTGGAACCGGAACCTTTGGGCTTCTCTTTCCCTCTTTCGTTACCCTGTCTTTGTGCATTAGGTCACCCCCCAACTCCCTGCCCCCTGCTCCTGGTAGGTTTTTCCAGTAAAAATGGTTCCACATGAAGAGATGTGGTCAAAGCTCTGTTTCCTGAGCCGCTAGCAAATACATGAAATGTGTTCCTATCATCAGAGAGCGCCTCCCCTCTTGTGGAAAGATCTAGAATCAGAAAGCATGGTGCCAGTTCACCTGTCCCATGGTCTCTGCCTATAGCTTTGTGAAATGTAAAACTCTCCTGATGCAGGACCCTGAGCGAGGCTCTTACCTGGGCGAATAAGGTTTTACTCAGACCCCCTGGGCTCTCCAGGGCTGGGCAGCTCCCCGGTGCAGAGAGAGTCTCACCCAACCTCTTCCAACCTTCCATTCGTCGGTCAGCCTACAGCTTGGGACTGCACTCAGAAGGTGGGCTGGTCTCCTGTGGTCCCACGTCACACCCCTGCATTCTTAGACTTCGGTCTTTACCAGGAGCCTTTTTGTCCTCACGATTAAATCTAAGTCATGGGAGATGTGCAAATTAGTGGCTGCTATTGTGTTGCTTCCATACATGCAGGAATTGTGCCTTGATTATTATAGTCGCTCTCTCTGGAACTTCCCCTTAGCCTACTTTCTTCTCCCCCTCCCCCTTCTAACATGTGAAAGGAAATGCACAATGCTGGTCTTTCTGAGTCTCACTTATTTCACTTCACAAATGGCATGATTCCATTCTTCTTTATGACTGAATAATATTCCTTCCTACATATGTACACATGCACATAGGTGCATACATGTGTATGTGTATAGATATACAGATGCACCCATATTTTCTTTAGCCATCATCAGAAGTACATTTTGACACCCTAGGATTCCCCCATAAACACAAGCTTTTCACCTGGGAAGAAAGCCCATTCTTTGAAAAGGAGTCAAGAGGGGCTAATCCAATGGCTTTTGGAATCTCGCAGCACCCAGTCTTGCTAAGTGAGAACACCTCCCTCATTGGAGATGGCCGTAGAACCTTGCGTCCAGGGCCAGCCATCCAGGGCTGGCCAGACGGCTGACTCTCCCAGCCGTGCTCCCTGCTGCTCATCATCTTTCCCATACATTGGCAACTCATATGTATCTCACCCTTCTGACGCGACTGGTTCCGAAACTCTGACCTGAGGTTTCCTGGTCTAGAGATCAGCTTGGGGATGTTCTGGAGCTCACCTTGTTCCTCCCTGCTAGGTAGGGAGGATCGAGCATGGAAATTGTGCCAGCCCCCTCCCGGGCGAGCGTGTGTCTTCCTCTGGGCTGCGTGGGGCTTGGATGGGGGAACGGAGGATGGATTTCAAAATGGCCCTGCGATGGTGAACCTCTTCCTGCCCAGGACCCGGCTCTGCTCAGCGTCAGTTTCACAAAGCTGCCGACGCTGGGCAGGGTTCTCTGGAACCCAGGGAACCCAGGGATTTGGAAGCCCAGAATAGTCAGTGGTTTTGCCAAACTGATAAAAGGCATCCTTGGTTTTGGTAGTAGGGGGAAGGGGAGGAGCCAAGAAGCTGTCTCCTCCCAGCCCAGCCTCTCCCTAGAGGCTTCCCACGCACCTGCTCAAGGGCTCCGGGTCCCAAACTCCAGCACTGGGAAGGTTGGCTTCATGGCATTCATTGTCTGTGGGAACGCTCTTGTTGATGGTGGCTGCCATCCTCCGTCCTTGAGGGCAATTTGTCCCTGTGACCTGGCATTGCCGGGGAATCCTGGCCCGTGTGAAGAAAGAGGCCGGGCCCGCAGGAAATGAACGCTGTCCGCCTTGCTCCTGAGCGCAGCTCAGCCGATGGGTTTCCCCTGCCCAGTGCGTTCTCTGTCCTCTGTGACTGTTGAACAGGGGGGAGGAATCAGCCCTTTAGAGCGAGGCTTCCTGACCCCGGGGAAGGGTGTTCTTTTGTTATGCTTTTATTTATGTATTCCTTATTTATTCAGGAGAAAAGGTAAGAGAGAGCAGATGTGCTGAAGATGGCAGGACTCGGTCACACGTGCTTGAATCACGTGGCACCAGAACGCGGGCTTTATGTGCCTCCACTTTCTGCGCCTAAGAAAAGACATATTTTAAAATACTTCTTAGCATTTATTTATGCTGTGTGTTGGTGCAAGCGCATGTGTGTGTGTGCACATGTGTGTGTGGATGCATGCATGTGGGTGCATGTGCTTGTGTGTTCAGGTGCATGTATGTGTGCAGTGCATGTGTGTGTAGGTGCATGTGTGTGTGCAGTGCATGTGTGTATAGGTGCATGTGTGTGCATGCACACGCTAGCCTAGTTGCAGGCCAGCGAGAAACCCCGTATCCAAGGAGATGGACGGTGTTCCTGAGGACAGCACCCAAGGTTGTCTTCTGGCTCCACACATAAGCACACATACACCCATGTGCACACATGTGTATGTACACTGGCCTATGCATATGCACACACAATCATTAATACCTAAACAGTGCACACATGCATATGCATGCACCTACCTACACAATGCACATGCAGTCACACACAGATAAACTTCACACACACACACACATGTACACACCCACCTACACACATAATCTTTTTTTTAAATTTTTTTTATTTATTCAACTGTGCGCATGTGCGTGTGTATGTGCGCGCATGTGTGTGTGTGTCTGTACACACATAATCTTATACATAAACCTCACACATATATGCAGTATCTACCTGCACTCATGCACAATCACACACACATAAACTCCACATGCACGCATGCATACACACACGCACACTGCACACACACACACACGTACGCACACACACACAAAATATGAATAGACTACACTCAAAAATCTTTCCATGGTGCTGTTGGCAGATAAGAGACTCGACACATCTCTGCTGCGAGTCTCAGCATCTCCTGGGCCAGGGTGGGGTCTCTGGGGTCTCTGTTGCCTTATTTCATGTTTCAGGAAGAGTGGTTACCATTCTGGATCTTTCTTACACATCAGGAGTGTGGCGGTGCATCTTCGCTGTAGAGTTTTGAAAGACATGGAGGGGCCGATCCTTGGAGAAACCCCGTGTCCCAAAGGCAGGGTCGCTTCCCTGCAGCCCCTGAACTGGGTGGTTTGAGGACCAGAGGAGAAAGGAGAGGAAGGGGAAGGAGGGGGGGTAAGACACAGTTAATGAGGGTGCTCCCCCGAGGTAAGCTACCCTCACCCCAGCCTCCTCTTTGCTCTGGAACATTCTACAGCCTGTGTGAATCATGGTGGTCAGGCAGGAAGGACCAGAGAGACTGTTGCGCTGGCCCTCCAGTACTTGGCTTCTGATTAACAGCCACCGGAGGCCATCCATCTTCAGAAGTCCCGTAGGCAACTTTTTGACATTTATTCACTACATATTCACTTATTTCATAAATATATATTGATTACCTGTTCTGTGTGGGCAGCTGTTCAGGAAAGAGAGAGAGAGAGGAGTTGGCAGGTGGAGAAGAAAGATGCAGATGTTCATGCGTGAGGATGAGGACGGGGCAAGGGGCACAAGAACTCAGCTTGGCCCAGAGGACACTCGGGCTGTGTTGGAAGTTGCAAATGGGGCAACCCATCTTTAGGAGGGTTTGTAGAGACACCTCTGAGAGGCATTTGTGTAAGTGGGTTGCACAGGCCGAGCTGCTGTGGAGAAGCTACGGGGTAGAGTGGAGGGGATGGTTCAGTGGTTACAGAGTTCGTGGTGCAAATGTAAGTACCAGAGTTCAATCTGTTGAACTTGCTGAATTCTGGGTGGGTGTAGCATCTTGCTTGGAATCCTAGCACCCAGAAAGCAGACACCGGGGACCCCCAGAGCAGGCTAGGGAGCCAGGCTAGCTGTGTTGGTGAACTCTGGGTTCCACTGAGGTCCTGCCTCAGTAAGGAAGGTGGAGCTAAGTAAAAAGGATTTCCGATGTTGACTTTGGGTTTCTCTTTGTGCATGCACACACACACACACACACATCTGTGCTCACATATGTGCAAATACTCACATGCACAGGTGTATGTATTACACACATGAAAAAGAAAGAGGAAGAAAAAAGGGAGATGGAGAGGAAAAGAGGGAGGGAAGGAGGGAGAGAGGGAAGGAGGGAGGGAAACAAGAAGGGAAGGAAAAAAGTATGGAGAAAGGGAGGAAGGAAAGAAGGAAGGAAGGAAGGAAGGAAAGAAGGAAGAAAGGAAGGAAGGAAGAAGGGGAGGAGGGGAGGAGGGGAGGAAGGAGAGAAGTAAGGAGGGAAGGAGGCAGGAAAAGGAGGGGAGGGGGAGAGGGGAGATGGAGGGGGAATGAAGGAAGGGAGGGAAGAAGAGAGAAGGAAGGAAGAAAGGAGAGAGAGAAAGAGGGAGGGAGGAATGGAGAGAGTGAGGAAGGGTCATAACTAAAATAGAATATTTAGCCAGCGTCGGCCTCTGGTCTCAGCAGTCTACTCTCCAGCAACAGGATGTCTGAGCATCGCATTTCCTTCCAGCTCTGGTGGTGAATTTGGGAGGGACGACCCTGACTGGGGCTCAGGTGGACGCAGGCCCCTAGAGGGGTGGATCTTTGACAGCCCTCTGACCCTTCTGCAACAGGAGAAAGTGGCATCCTGTGGTCACCTGGGCCCACCCCCCAACCCCCAGCTCCTACTTCCTGCCTTGACAGAGACTTCAGCTTGGATATCCCGGGCTAGACAGGTGACTTGCCTGTCTGTTACCCTCCCCCAAATCCACAGACATGGCATGGCCAGGCTTCATGTGGAATGGCAGAACCTAGATCAGAATCCAGGCTGCACGCTAACGCATGCCCCCCCCCATTGCTCCCAGGACTGAGAACTCAAGACAGAAGCACCAGGTAACAGAACCCTTGTGTGTACACCATCCTGTCTCTCTGCCAGCCTGCCTTGGCTTTAAGCAACCTTAGTCTCGGATGTTGACACTCAGCTTGCTGAGGTAGAGTAACTTAAGGGGACCCAAGAGACTTTGTAAGGCAACGAGTCTGGCTTTTTACTTCACCTCCATGAGATTTTACCTCTGCGAGGTTTTCTTTTTAGAGGTAAAAATAAGAATAATACAATTTCTAAGTGTTATAGAATTAAATGAGATTTGTGTGTGGAATATCTGGTCTGTATTTAAAACACAGTGAACAGGAAAAACTATATCAATAGGGAAACAAATCCTCCGAAGGCGTGGAGCTCGGAGGAGGTGAGTTATGCGGAGTGCATATGCTCTGGGAGGAAGTGGAGGGGGTGTTACATGGTGGGGTCCTGTACTGCCGGCACCCAGGCTCTTGGCCAAGTGCCCTGGCGTGACATCGGGCCTCGTTCCTGCAGCTCTGTGGTGTCTGGCGGCCGCTGTAAAGATGTCTGTGGTGTGGAGGTTTGTGCCTTATCGCTGGGACTTGTTTTCAACCTGACCCCTGGGTGCCCTGCTAGCAGATAGATCTCCCGATTCACTTCCTTCTCAGAATTCTACTGCATCAACAAGCCCAAGCGCCCAAGACATAAATAATTTGAACTCTAATGCTGGGCAGACTCACCCACACTTTGCTGCTAGGCCCCAGGAATTGGGGGGGGGGAGGAGAAAAGGAGGAATTGCAAGTGATGGGAGAGAAGGGGGAGGGGAAGGGGAGGGCAGAATGTCTACGGAGAGCCCGAGTTGGTCAAAAAAAAAACTCATGTGCAGGCTTCAGACCATGGAGGCCGTGTCTCAGCATGTCTCCTGCCCCCTTGGGCAGACAGGGGCAAGATGTACTGCTGAAGTCAAGCCACTGATGAATGATGTGTGCGTGGGAGGGTGCACATTGATGGAGAAGAGGAGAAGAAAGAGGAAGAAGAGAGGTGGAAGAGGAGGAGGAAGAAGAGAGAAGGAAGGGGAGGAGGCAGAAGAGGAGAGATGGAAGAGAAAAAGGAGGAAGAGGAGAAGAGGAAGAAGAGAGGTGGAAGAGGAGGAGGAAGAGGAGAGAAGAACAGGATAGGAAAAGAAAGAAAGAAAAGGAAGGAAGGAAGGAAGGAAGGAAGGAAGGAAGGGAGGGAGGAAGGAAGGAAGGGGGAAGATGAGAAAGAAGAGAATGAAGAAGAGAAAAGAAAAGGAAGGGGAGAAGAAGAGAGAAAGAAGCAAGAAAATGAAAAGAGGAAGAGGAGGAGAGGGAAGGAATGAAGAAAGAGAGGAAAGAGGAGGAGAAGAGGAAGATGAAGGAAAGGAAGGGGGATCCCTAGGAAGGTCCAGGTGGGCAGTACAGAGAAAGGCTCTCTTCCTCACTGACTTGGGGGGGGGAAGGCAACAGATCCCCGATCCCCAACTGTACCCTCAGAAACCCTGGCTGTGCACCCCAGTCAAGGAATGCAGAGACTAGAGCCCAGGTCTCTGCGAGGAGACCTAGCAGGGCTCACAAAGACGCCTGCAGGCAGGTGCCAACGTGCAAAACCCCATGCATGGTGCTGGCTCTGCAGGAGAGATTCTAGAGAAGAGGCGCTCTAATCTTAGAGGTGTCAGCGTGGGGGGTTGGCTTAGAGGGTCCCTGGGCGTGCTGAGAACTGGGCACAGGTGGGGCGGAGGCTGGGGGGGAGGGACGGAGCCCAGTGGAATAGAATTAGTGGAAGAGGGAGGGGCTTTCTGAGCCAGGGGTGAGCCTTGCAGACCCAGGGGACACGGATGTGTCCTCCTTACTCACGGTACAGCTAGAGGCAGACAGGAGGGTGGTTACTGCAGGTCACTGTCAAGGACCCCACAAAGGATGTCAGGAAATCTGTGGCTAACCAAGACCTTCAGACTGCAGAGACACCTGCCCCCCTCCGGCCATCAGTCCCACCCACCATCTCAGGTCCCCCAGAGCACAGCAACCCAGGCAAAGCCCCCCCTAACCCAGAGGGGCCAGCATGACGAGCCTGCCCCATCCTGCAACAGGTCAGAGAAGATGTAGTTCACGTGGCAGGCTGATTAATTTGGCTCTCTTCTCTCTTGGGGGTGATCCCTTTTTGGGAAGTGATTTTTAGCAAAGTCTGAAGGCCCCTAGAGCGCTCGATGCTAAAAAAGCGTGAAGCTTGGGAGCCGCTGCTTTGGTTTTTGTCCGACGGCTCAGTCGCACACTCTCTGCAGATCCAGACAACGCCAGCCACTTCTGCCATGTCTCAGGAGGATCCGTGACCAAAGGCTGACGTGCTGCTTGGAGGCGCTAGGTCAAGTGACACATGGAAAACTTGAATGATCCGTACCACCCGTGCCAAGGAGTCGGCCAAGGCGAGAGGCAAGGACTGTGCGCAGCGTGACGGACGTGGTTCCTGAACTGGGGCCTCCAAGCAGAGCGCTGAGCCACAGACCCCGCCCCTGTCCCTTCGTTCCCTGGGCAACCGGTATCTCACGAGATTGACTTTGGGACGATGAAGCTCTTTGAGGTCTTGAGGGGGTAGAGATCTGGGAGTGCGCCCCTTTCCCCATACTTTGGACCACTGATCTCATCCCTGGAAGTGGGAGATTGAGGCTGGTGAACCTCTTTTATCTTGCCTGTTAGCTCCTCCCTCCTGGGGACCCTAGGAAGATGGATGGCGCAGGTCTCTACTGTGCATGCGTGGCCCCCCCTAAAAGAGTCTACGCAGAAGGAACGTAGTGCCATTTCTAAGAGAGGAGTTGCTGGTTAGCTCCTTGTAAGAGCAGTAGGCGCATGGATGGGGTTCCCTTTAGAGACGTTGCATCCAGTTTGCCTCATTCGTAAGTTTGTAGCAGAATATACACTTCTCACGTGTGCGTGAACATGCGGAGGGCAGAGGTCAAGGTTGAGTGTCTTCCTCTATCTCCACCTTATTATTTGTATGTCTGCATGTGTGTGTATGTGTGGTGTAGATGGAGGCACTTGAGTGTGTGTGTGTGTGTGCACACGTGCATGCACACGTGAGCATGCAAGGCCCATGGGTGACACTGAGAATCATCCTGGATTGCTTTGCATCTAATTGCTTTGTTCTGGGGTTTCCCAGGCTCTGCCTTCCAGGGCCAGCATTGGAGGCCACTGTTGCATCTCCCAGAATTCTTACATGAGATCTGGGGGTCAGATCTTGGGTCTTTTTGCTTTCGAGGCAAAGACTTCAGCCCCTAAGCATCTCCCCTACAGACAGGGTCTCCCACTGAATTGACTTTCTGATTGGCTGTCCTGGCTAGCAGTGCACTTCAGGCGGCCTTCTGTCTCTTGCACCTATACCCAGAGCTGGGTTAGCGGTGGTCTGCTGCAGTGGCTGGCTTTTACATGGGAGCTGCGGGTCTGATCACCACGCGTGCACGGCAAGTGCCCTATACACCAACCCTTTTGCCACTTTGTTAACTTTTTTCCCCCAAGAAATTTTAAAAGGGAGGAAACTTGCAGGTTGGCAAAAGGAAACAGGGTGGAGTTTTAATTCAAAGCCTAATTCTAGGAGCTTCTTTATAGCAACTTAGTTACCAAAGAAAATAACGCTCTGATTTCATGAAATGCCCTGGACATTGTTGTAATGACATGCTGACGGTGATTCTGCCTGTGAGTTAGTCCACTGAGTGGCCTTCAGTTCCAGAGTTATCGATACCATCAATTAACCCACAGTTGTTGAGTAGTTATTCTGAAATAATAGGGTTATAGTTCCCAGCCTACTTTAGGCTGATATATTTTTACAAATTGATCATCTAAGTTATGAGTGGAAAATTTTCAGTCCACAGAAATTTGAGAGCAAATTCAAACCAGCATTTGCTTTATATATGCCTCTTATTTTTCTGGTAGATCATGTCCAAATTCCTTATTTGGCATTTAAGACAGACTCTGTCTTCTGTCTTCAGATAAAAACCAGCTGGCCTCTATGTGTGTGGGATCATTTGATAGGAAGGATATGAAGACTGCCTGGGACTCCCCCTCACTGTAGGGGGACGCTAATGCCTCTCCTACATATTTGGGGCAGGACAATAAGAAAACCGTTAGGCAGTGAGAATCTTGCTAGGAACGAAGCAATACACAAAAGCCTTAAGATCTTAAAGTGAACCATCCTGAGGCATTTCTGGAAGAAAACTTGGTGGGCTCACAGAGAACTGAGCATGTTGTCAGTCCACGGTGGTCCCACAAGAACATTCATCTGTATGTGGTCTTAATCCAAGAAGCTCATTCCAAGGCGATCGTGGTGTAAGTCAGGGATTAGACACACTAGGCCTCATGCGCACACCGACTCGTTCAGCATCCAGGGCAGTGAGAGTCGGGGTGCTGGCATGCAGCACCTGCAGCCAGAGCCGTGCCAGCCGAGTGGTCAGCTGACAGGCCTGGCCCGCTGTGGCCACTAGAATATTCTGTGGGCTGGTGACCTTTGACCTGGATGATGAATTCCATGCATCACACCCAACTTCACTCCCGTCTCCTTTCTGGGGCCTCCTTGGCCACGTTGACAAGCTCGTGTCCTGCTGGAAGGTTCTGCCTGCTTCTGGGGTGTTTACGCAGAACCCAAGCGGCTCCAGGGACCATAGTGCCTGGGAGGAAGGAAATGCACGTGTGTGTGCATGTGTGCATGCATGTGTATACATACATGTGTGTGCATGCATATGCGTGCATGTGAGTGTGTACATGTGTGTGCACTGTATGTGCACATTGTGTACGTGTGTGCACTTGTGTGCGCATGTGTTGTACATGTGTGCGGGCACGTGTGTGTGTGTCTGCCACTTCTGCCCCCCCATCTCAGTCTGTGCCTCCACCTCTTCTCGGGAGCTGCCCCAGGCTCTATGGCAGCCTGGTTTGTGGGTTCTGTTTGCTCTGAGGTTGGGGTGAAGACAGCACAAGGGGGCGGCGCCCTGCTTTCTCCTCCACCACATGGCATAGCACAGCCCCTCCCACGGCTCTGCTGGTGGCTCAAAGCAGCGGCTGTGGCACCAGTGGGAAGGCTGCCTGCAAGCAGACGCCGAGTGCATCCTTGCTCGGAGTCACACAGCTCTGTGCTCCCCAGCCCAGAGTTCTTTGGGGTCTGGGGAAGACTTTCAGGGTGTCTTTCTTTAGGGCTGATGTTTTTGGCTTAGAAAAAGACTTAGTGCATAATGAAAATCAAGGTCATTTATACCACACACTGTAAAACTAAAGCAAGACTCATCAGTTAAAGAAATGAAGGTGGACTGAAAGTAGAGAGCGAGAAAAATACCATGAACAATCTTAGTCAGTATTTAAATAGTTTATTAGAGAGAGAGAGTTGTGGAGGTCAGAGGACAGAGGAAACTACTGTTGAAGTCAATTTTTTTTCCACCATGCAGGCTCCGGGAATCAAACTCCTATCAGCAAGTTTACCCACAGTCACCTTTACCCACTCGGCCATCTCGCAAGCCCCTATTCGGTGTGTAGCCCTCTCGTCTTTGTTTTCTTCCCTTGTGTCTTTATTTCATGGACCCCAGGAAGAGTACCTCTAGAGTCAGTTGGACAGTTTCCTGGCACGTCAGAACGCGGGGACCTGTATTGGTGCATCTTTCCCCGTAGATTTCTCCTCTGCCATCAGCGGAAGGGCATAGCCCAAGGAGCTGGGGCCTCCTCGTCCCTGAGCCCCGAGAGGAAGATGTTAGGTGGCATCTGTCTAATCGCCAGTAAGCAGGTGAGGCCTCTGGTCCTCTATGGTAAAACCCGCTCGCCGCCGTCCCCCTCTGGGTCACCCCTGACCCCTGACCCTGGCCGAGCCCCTGCTGAGTAATGATGCATCGCAGAACCTTAAAGCAGAGGAAGCGGCACGTGCATCTTCCTCTCTGTCCACTCCATCTTTGCCGGGAGAAGTGGAGAAGGTGGCGAACGGTGGGCGCACGTGTGTCTGTGGCGTGTCTGTGGCGTGTCTGAGGGCTTCGGACCCCTGGGGAGTCTTCGAGGTGAAACTGATGTGGCTCACGTGGACTTGGAGGGAAAAATTAAGTGCTTCTGTAAGCAGCTTAGATTTAGCCTGTCACTGTAAGTGATGGTAGGCTTCTCAGTGAGCTTTAGAAAGACGATGGTGTGTGTGTCCCTGTGTGTGTGTCTATGTGTGTGTGTCTATGCATGTGCCTGTGTGTGTGTATGTCTGTGTGTATATCTGTGTCTGCGTGTCTATGTATGTACCTATGTGTGTGTGTCCATCTGTGTGTCTATGTGTGTGTCTGTGCGTCTTTCTGTGTGTATGTCTGTGTACGTGTGTATCTGTGTCTCTGTGTGTCTATGTTTAGTTGTATTTGTGTGTGTCTCTGTGTGTCTGCGTGTGTGTCTGTGTCTGTATATGGGTCTGTTTATGTCTGTCTGCATGTATCTGTGTCTGTGTGTATCTGCATCTGTGTGTGTCTGTTGTATCTGTGTCTCTGTGAATGTCTACATCTATGTGTGTGTGTGTGTGTCTGCGCATGTGGGTTAATCTAAAGCATCCTCTCCGTATTATGTAACCCTCCACACTGTCCCTTTATGATAGACAGGGTTCATCTATTCCCCTGCTAAACTTAATTACTTTGCAATTAATTCTTTGTTGAAAATAGCAAGAGCTCCTAAACTCAGAACGTCTCTCTGTGAGGAAGGCTGCTTACAGATAAAGGTCGAGAGGACGCACTGGAATATTCCACAGCACTGCCACAGATACTTGGAATGAACGGGGCAGGAGAAGAACGGGAGCCATGGAGCCATGGAAGGCGAGAGCTTTCTAACAAGCAGACAAGGAGGAACCTTAAGGGCTGGTGTGCGGGTGCGGCTCAGTGGATAGAGAGCTTGCTTCGCATGTATGAAGCCATGGGTTCCATCCCCAGTACTGCATAAAATAGGCACCTTGCGTTACACTTACAATCCCAGCACTTGGGGAGGTAGAAGCAGGAGGATTAGACGCCCGAAATCATCCTCAGTTATGCAGTTCATTTGAGTCCAGCCCAGGACACATAAGACTTCGCCTCAAAAGCAACAACAAAAGAGAGGAGCGCATCTTCAACCTGAGAACCTGACATATCTGAGGACCGGCACTACCGTAGTCGTTGGTGCATGTGTCTCACAGAACTTCCCAAACCAGTGTCCTGTCCAAGACCCCCGTTCCTGAGGAGGTGGGGCTACTCCCACGCTGGTCGTGGCTGAGTGGACAGTGTATGAAAGATGACTGAGCCCAAGTCACGACCTTACAAGGATGCCCTCGACGCCCCAGAGGGGACAGGGAAGGGCCGGCTCACTGGCCCACAGCTGGCCACTGCTGACCCCAGCCTTGCGCTCTGTCGTGAGCCATGGCTTTGGCTACGACCCTCAGTGACGATCCTCACAAGGCCCTGACCTTATATGTACTAAAGTATCTTTCTGAGTCTCACACCTGTGGGGGCTCAACTCTGGGAATCACAGAATGGGGGGGTGCCTCTCTGGGGGGCTGCTGCTGTCCGAACGTCCTCAGCTTTCCACAGAGCTGAGTGATGGAGGAGCCGCCCGGCACCTCCTGGCCCCTTCCAGGGCTGCCTCATCCGTCTTCCTGTCCCACTTGGAGGTCGCTGGTGGACACGTGTGCCACCCAGAAGGATGAGGCTCTGCTCAAAAGCAGGCGTGGGGGCACAAGGGCAGGACCAGGGGGAAGTGAAGTGTGGCAAGACAGGATCAGGGTGTGCAGAAGAGGTGGGGGCAGGGCAGTGGGAGATGGGAAGGAGGGAGGGAGGAGGGAAGAAGCAAGAGCGAGAGTGAAAGCGAAGGAAGAACTAGCAAGCCCATCAGCTCCAGAAGGGGTAACGCACTAGAACATCCTCAATATGCCACTCTCAGTATCCAAACATGGAGAAGTTTCTCTGTTAGGGCTGTGGAGATGGCTTAAAGCCTCGCAAGCAAAAGGACCTGAGTTCAGATCCCACGTAAAAGAATTCCCAGCAGATATGGGGGCGGCCCGCAATCCTGGCTCTGGAAGGTGGAGCCTGGGAAACCAGGCAAAGCCATAAGGAAGTAAAGCAATCTAGGATGATTCCTGGTGTCACCCATGGGCCTCCACAGACACACACTCAAGTGCCCTTTGGTACACACACACACACACACACACACACACACACACACACACACACATGCACGCACGCTGCAGGTTGACTGTGAAGACAGAAGGCAAGTCGGGCCAATCCCAGCTTCGGTAGTGCCCCCCCTGAGCAGGGTGCCCCCACAGGAGCTGCGTTGGTCCTCACCGTGGAACAGCTTACAGGTGGGACTGTGGCTGCCTGACGGGTGCAAGTCCCCGCTTCTACCCAGAGGAACCGCCGGTGAGATACCACAGAACAGGAACGGAGATTACCTCCCCTCCAGGCACCCTATAAATTTATAATAAAGAGCTAGATTTTGAAATAACCAAAATAACTGAGGAGATTGGAGGAGAATATTAAAAAAAATTAAACATGGACGTCTCTTCCGGATCACACCCGTCCACAGAAGCTGCGGGAAAACAGGTCTGATTTCATGGGCACAGGAGCAGTCCTTGCCAGCTGGGTAGCAGCTGCCTACTGAGGGGGTACGGTGTTTCCAGCTCTGGGAAACAGGTGGTAGCTGAGCAGACGACTTTTCTAGAAAGGATTAGCCAGGAGGGCAGATCTCTTGCTGGGGCAATAAGAATATCTCCATTCAGTGTGTGCGTGCATGTGTGTGTGTAAGAATAGCTTTGCTAAGTGTGTATATGTGTATGAATAGTTGCATTCAAGTTTGTGTGTGCAGATGCAGTCAGTGTTTGCATGCACATATGTGTTTGGGCAAGAATCCACTTCATTAAGTGCACGTGTATATGTAAGAATAGTTTTGGTAAGTGTGTGTGTGTGTGTTTCTGTGTGTGAATAGTTTGGTTCAGTATGTGTATGTGAATAGTTTGGTTCAATATGTGTCAGTGTGTGTGAGAATAGCTTCCTTGTGTGTGTGTGTCGTAAGAATAGCTCAGTTCAGTGTGTGCGTGTAAGCACATGTGCACTTCTACATAGAGGCCATAGTTAACATTGGCGTCTCCCTCCATTCGTCTCTACTTTGTTCATCGGTGTTTGCTTGTTTGTTTGTTTGCTTGCTTGTGAGGGTCTCTCCGTGAACCTGGAGTTCACCAATTCACGTGATCGACTGACCACGAGCCCATGGATCCTCCATGCCTGCCCCACCCCAGCGTTCCACGCTGCCTGGCTTTTCTGCATGCTGTTGGGATCACACTAGGGTCCCCCTGTGTGCACCGCAGACACTTTGCCTGCTGAGCCATCTCTCTAAGCCTGGGTTCACTTTGAACATGCTCTTGGTCATAGATGCTTAGAGTGCAGAGACGGGTGGAACACTTCCAGAATCCCAGCATCAAGGAGAGCAGAGGCAGGACGATGCCTGAGTTCCAGGCCAGCCATGGTACAAAGCGAGTGCTAGATGAAAGAGCTAATTTTTTCCTTATAAAAAGATCACATTCAGGTTTTTGGTTGGATAAAGAGGGGAGTCTGTGTGCGGGGGACAGAGACTACGATGCACAGCCTTGTGTGTTTGGAAACTGTTGAGCTATACGTAGCTCTTTGTTGGGTCTGGATTTTCCAGCAGGCTATGAAGAGGTCTTAAGCAGAAAAAAAATTCATAATGCAAAAAGTGACTCAAAATGGTGCCGAACGCAATCCGCAGCACGGCATGGTTGTGAGTGCCGCGGGCAGCCTCCCGTAGCGTCTCCTGCTTTATAAACCACTTCAGCCACCTTCTGAAACCTGGTTCCCACTTTTCAGTTCCTAATGCAAATCCTCTGCAACCCCAGGAATGGGGTTTCGGAATGGGGTTTCCCATGTCGGCTCTCTGCCTCAGAAGCAGGTCATGCTTCCCTGTGGATCAGTTTCATGAGAGAACCTTCTCGCACTCCTTACATGACCATGCACGCAGCCCACACACACGTACACAGCCTGATGCAAAGAGCCAGACCCGGGTTCTCAGAGTACAGACTGCCTGTCAAGCTCCACCCACTTTAGGGGCTCTGCCCCTGGTCTCCCCTCCCTCAGATTTTCTTCTGTGACAGAAATAATGTGTTAGTTATTATGTGCTGTCAGTTTTTAAGACTTTAATCGTTGCGGGTGCTGTTCCGAGAGCCTGGAATCAGCAAGCGTTCCATGGTATGCAGGTCAAAGGCTTCAGACAAGGGACATGCAAAGTGAATATTTCATGAAGCCAATTTACAACCCCGCATACCACTTTAAAGTAGCTGAGAGATGGGAGCTTGTTAGATTGTCTACCTGTCTCGGGCACGTGCGGCTGGGGCTGGGAGCTAGAAGGACAGGGGGAGAAGGGCTGGGCATGGATCTATAAATGATCTACAAATGGCTGGGGAAATAGCTCGAGGGGTAAAGCCTTTGCCTCCTGAGCAAAGACACCTGAGTTCGAACCCCCGGGTCTCACATAAAAACAAGAGATAGGTGTGGTGGCACACCCCTCCCCAAACCCCAGCACTGGAGACGCAGAGACAATTGAGTTTTTCGGGGTCACCAGTAAGTTCCACACCAGTGAGAGACCCTGTCTCAAAAACCAAGACTGGTGACATGCAGAGAATGACAGCTGACGTTATCTTCTGATATGCAATGGACACACATGCATGCGTACACATGCATGCACACATGCGTACATGCATGCACACACATGCATGCACACACATAATCACACATGTACGCACATACGCACCCCCATACACAATTGCACACACACACACATGCACACCCCTCCCCACACACAAACCTGCCCACACACAAAATTATGAAGAAACCTTGAGAAAACTCCGGCTTCCTGTTCTTATCTTCTACAATTAGAACGTCCTTACGTAACCCAAGCCAACAGCTTGCGGGGCCGCGGCTAACAGCTAACTTCTTTTCCTGGAACGTCCTTCTTTCCTAAGCAGAAAGTGGGGCTCCCATCAATGAATCGAATGTGGGGAGGGCCAAGCCCTGTGGGACCCGCCTGGTGCACGTATTACCATGTTCCTTAGCTGTCCTGAGTTTAGCCGCGTGCTCTGTTCCGGTGATTGAGCCACGGGGCAGCTCCTTCAGATGGAGGAGACCCTCTGCTTTGGCTGTCACCTTGAAAAAGAAAAAAAGCAGTGGTCCTAGAAAGGGTGCCAGGCCACTTCTGGTCATATTTCACTGTCATGGTTAGAACTACAGACAGTGACGGTTTACAGTACGGCTCTGAGATTCAGCCTAACGGATAAGAAGACGCTTCTGTCATCACATGAGCCATGTGGGGATCCGCTGGAGCTTGGTGGCGTACCTGCGGCCTGGTGACAGCGTCACGCTTGCCGTCTGGGGCTGGCACCTTCTGGGTGGGTGCGGCGTGTTTCCCTTTGCTTGCTGGAAGTGAAGTCCCCACAGTGTGCTTGCTCCGGTAGGGCCGGATCGAAAGCGGCTTTTGGAGCATCCTTCAGAAAGGGACATGAAACATGATGCGTAGAGAAGCCTTCAAAGTCAGTAGGAATCTGACCTAGCTACGGTGCCCCTGCGTCTGAGTGCCAAGCCTGCCATGGTCACCACGGCTGGCATCCAGGACGACTGTTTTTCCTGACTGTTATCTCAGAAACTCAAAGGAAACGGGGCCGGCTACCACTGCAACAGCTGTAAGGATCTGTCGAAAGCTTTAGATCGCACATCAGCAGCTTTCAAAACACAAGCATGTTTTTAAAGAGCTGAGATGTTTGTACGGGGAAATAGAGTCACGCACCGCCGAGGGACAGGGACGCATTCTGAGAACGACTTCCTTCGGCGGTTTCACGCTCGCTTCACAGGGACATAACAAATTCCAATTCTCCCTCGCCCACAAATGAAACTATGTTCCTAAAACCTTTCGTAGCTGACAGAGTCCTGATTGGAAAGATTAAGACCTCATTGGAAACAAGAGTTTAAAAGGGGGAAGGAAGGAAGATTAAAAATTTTCTTTTCATCAATAAAATCGAATAAATATTTATGTACAGGGATGTATTTTCATGTGCTTCCCTAAAGTATTCAAACCTACTCTCTGGTAACACCTTTGCCCAGCGAGAACTCTTCATGATATTCATGACATAGGCTCAAAGTCTTTGCACACTTTGTGAATGGGAGGCCTGACCTCTCTTCAGTTTCCTAGCAAGTACTTTGTGGTTATAATGATTTGTTTCTGTTTTGAAAACTTCCAGGCCTGGGGACATAGCTCCGTCAGAGGGGCGCACACAGCCCGCAGCCAGCTTCTCATCTTTAGCCCATGCAAACTTCTAGCCAATAGCTCCCAGCGCTTGTCTGTGGAGGAGTCAGAAGCCGTCCGACCTCAGGGTCTTGAGGTTTATTAAGTCCATTCCAGAACATTCTATAAAACGCAGTAAGCTAAGCAGGACTTAAGTTCTTGGAGGTCGACGTCATAGGTATGGTGGCAACAACCGGAACTCAGATCCCAGGTCACCATGGATGCTCCTGAAGGCAGCGAGCCCTTCCACAAGGCCTCTTACTTTGTATTACATAGGGACGCACCAAGCAATTAGTAGTTGCCATGGGAAACTCAGTCTCCTAATGGTCACAAAGAGATGTTTGCAATAATGAAAACCAATTTCAAGCAAGCATTGTTGTCCGCAGCGCACCGCACTGTCCCAGAGCTCTATGGAAGCGGGTATTTCCATATTAACTTCTCGTTCTCGACATGAAAATTGTACTTATGTGGTTTTAGTGCCAAAATTTCAGAAAATATAGACACCATAATACAAAAAATGACCCATAATTCCTCCACCCAGACATGGCAACTCCTGTTAATTTGGTGCATATACTTTTAGTTATATATATGTATGTGTATATGTATGTGTATGTGTATATGTTGTGTATGTATATATATATATTCTCTTTTTTGTGCTGCAAAGATTTACATGACTACAGTTTGGGGCTTTGAATCTTTTTGTTCCCTTTATACAGCATCTTTCTCTGTGAGAGGCTCGTATCACTGTTTTAACAGTGGTAGAGTACTCCATGGCCTAGGCTTATCGTGGTTTCTGTAAGTCATTCTCTGTGTTGACATCTATGTGGCTACTTCCAGCACACTATAATCAGTTCCTTACGTGCGTCATGTACCAGATGCTAATTTCTCAAGCTTTGTGTCTCTTTCCTTTTAGTTCTTCTCCCCCCTCCCTCCCTTGAAGGGAGATCTCGCTGTGTAGCCCAGGCTGGCCCATCACATCTCAGTGTTAGGATTTAAGGATGAAAGAACAAAGTCCTTTTCCTCTCCTGTGCAGAGATGGGGAAACTGAGGCACAGAGAAAGCAAGTGTCCCAAATGACATACTGGTGAGGGATGTCCGCTAGGAACAGGATGTGGGTTTCCTGTCTTGAAATTCCATCAGGCAAAAGAGCTTCTGCATCTGACCTGACCAAAACCAAGTTCTTGATAAAGTTAAGTACCTCAGTGACCTTCTTCTTGCTTTACATTGCTTTCCAGCCACGATCTGGCAACGTGCCGAAAGTGCTGTAATTAGAACAGTTGTTCCAGCTACAAACTATGACGAGTTAGGATTTAATCACTGACCTTTTCGTTTGTTTTGTTTTGCCCACCCTCCATTTTTTAAAATGATAGCTCTGACTTGTTTGTTTGGGGGTTTGGTTTGGTTGGTTGGTTTTGTCTCTTTGAGGCAGGATCACATTCTGTACACCAGGCTAAGTTGACTTTTACCAAAAAACATCTTTTTATGGACTGGAGAGATAGCTCAGGGGTTAAAGCCTTTGCCTCACAAGCAAAGGACCAGAGTTTTGTAAAAATGCTAAGTAGCAATGGTGGCAAACTATACTCCAACCCTGGGAAACCTCAGAGCAAAGCCATAAGGAGATAAAGCAAGCCAGGCTGATTCCTGATGTCACCCTTGGGCCTCCAGATTCACATACACTCAGTTCTCTCTCTCTCTCTCTCTCTCTCTCTCTCTCTCTCTCTCTCTCTCTCACACACACACACACACACACACACACGCATGCAAGTGCAAAAAGAAACTCTCTATCCTTGGCTTCCAACATGTTCTGGAATAAATGCAGCACCTGCCCACCCTCCACTTCTCGGCGTCGGCTTCTCTCCATCTGCGTCCTAGCCCTTCCGCTCCCGTCTGTTCTGAAGGTGCAGCTCATTCCCTCAGGACTTAGAACACGCCCCCTGTCTCCACCTGGGCCGCTCCCGCGGCTCGGGATCGTATTCTGCTCCGTCATTACCTCTCTGTGTCCTGGTTTTCCACATCAGGGACAAGATGCGGTGACGGGGATCCTAGCTCTTCTGTCCTTGCCCGCCTTGGCTTGCTATGCGGAGCAGGATTCATGCCCCACGAGCTATGGTTTGGGCTGTGGGCATGCAGTGCAAATACATATGCAAAATGAGCGTCTGACTTGCTCCACAAGGGTCAGCCTTATCCAACCAGTTCTGGTGGCTTCGGCTTCAGGGATTGCGGCTGTAGCTACGTGTTTATAGCCTCCAAATGAGTCACCTGCAGATAGTTCAAGTTCATACCCGCCCCAAGGAGGGACAGAGATAGACTCCCTCGACACATCCCAAAGTACGTGAGGTAAAGCATTTCCTGAAAACCCGTGGTAAATGCCCACATTCAATTATCTGTAGGATAAAACTACTCAATTGGGGGGGGGGGCAGAGAGGCAAGGGTTCAGTTGGTAAAGCACTTGCTTTCCAAGTGTGAGATCCCCAGAACCCATGCAAAAAGCCGGGCACAGTGTTGTGTGCTTATAGTCCCAGAAATGTTAAGAAGAGACACAGAGATGAGTGAGTCTCTGAAAGTTTACAGGCCAGAGTCTAGACTGAATCCAATTCCCAGCCAATGAGAAGCTCTGCCGAGTAAAAGGTGACAGGCACCTGGGAAATTACACCTGAGGTTGTTCTGTGATGTCCATGTGTGCGTACGCACCACCCAGTCTAGAAGTGTTTTGTGCTTACAGATCTCAGCTCTGCCTTAAGCTCCAAGATCAAATGCAAACCACTAGTCCCTCACATGAGAGCCACTAGGACAGGCCTGTCCCGCATACACAGACTGATCAAAGAAATCATTTTGGAAGAATACGATTCTCTCAGTACTTACCTAGACTGGTACTAATTGGGCAACTTGGTACCAACAGGGGAAATTCCTCCTCCGGTCTGGACGTTTCATAATGAATAGTCATTTCTGAGAGTAATTTTCTCAGACAGATCTTTTCCAGATAACCTCATCTCTCACCCCCCACCCCCATGTGTGTGTGTGTGTGTGTGTGTGTGTGTGTGTGTGTGTACTGATAATCTCTTTACGGTCGGGCCTTTTCTGAGCAATGTGGAATGTGCTTTTGTCCTTGGGACAAAGATAAAGGCAGGACTTGAAAGAACGACATTCTTCTGGTCTGTCTGTCCAAAATTAAGAGATGTTTCTAGACACAAATATCAGGAAACAGGCCTGGAGACAGAACTATCACTCCAAAAAATGTTTTTTAACTCAGAAAAATAGGGGAAAATATTCGTTTTCTCCATTCTCATAACTTTCGAGTTGAAATGGAATTTTCTTTCATACAAAGAAAGCACCTTGGTTGTTTTTTTCTTAAAAAAAAAATGAATGTTTCCAAAGCAGCTCAACATAGACCCCATAGTCTATGAAAGATGCTTCACATAGAGGATTATTAATGTTCACAATTAGGATCTCTAAATGATTTTAAAGGCTTTTCATGCAATTACATGATGTCCGAATTGTCATAACTTCGCTGGTACCCCAGTGCCTTCCGCAGGCTGGCCATGGTCTCTGGCACGTAATTTATTTCTCTTTCCAGTGAACTCTGAGCATTAGTGCCCATTAAGGATTTTTTTTTGAAACAAAGTCCAGAGATTACTTCGGAGCCCTCTGTAATATGTGCTGGTCATCATTAACAGTTCCTTTATCCCGGACAAGGACAGTGTTTTGTAACATCGTTTTCTTTGGCAAGACTCTTTGGGGGTTGTTTACTGATCGCAATCTCACATAGATTTTCTCTGTCTCTCTGCCTCTGTCTGTCTCTGTCTCTGTCTCTGTCTCTCTCTCTCTCTTTCCTTGACTGTGTAGCTCAGAGACCAGCTTGGAATGGAGGAGGGGTGGGAGTGGGGGAAGGCTGAGGAAAGGAACGCAGAGTAGAACCTCTTTCATGAAATGGTTGTTGGGGTGGGGAGACATTGTTGCAGTTACTCTGCATAGTTGCCGATAAGTTACCACCAAACAGCTTAAGGAAACAAGGGATTTATTCTCTCTTAAGATTCCTGGTTACAGTTATTTGTCCACTTAGCAGGAGCGCTCACACCAACACCAGTGGGGAGTGAACTGGCCACTCTCCACATCACAGCTGAGAGATAGACAGTCCTTAATTGCCAGAGCAGCATGTCTGGCCAAGTGTACACAAGGACGCCGACTTTCTCAACCAGCTCTCTGTATTTTATTCCAGGGCCTAGTCCCACCCACCATGGGCTGGGCCTTCCCCATCAGCTAGACAATCTTCAGGTTTGCTCTGGGTTTAACTCACGCACTAATTCTCTACAAATGTGCCCAGAGCTCAAACCCTCAACCATCCAGCTGACACCTGTACCTAACTGTGACAGGCGTGCTGCTGTACTTTATTTCGCAGCTAATGTTCTTTCATTCCTTGTGAACTGCTTTGACCACTAGACCTTCCACGGAGTCAAAGTCAGAGAGAGGAAAGAGTTAAGGACCCGGAGTCTCTTGTGCTGACTAAGAAGTAGGAAGGAAGTTAAATGGTCCTGTTTGAATTCTTTTATCTGAGCTTTGGAGCATGGGCACGGTGGATTATATTCTTCTTTGACCAGTGCTTCCACAGATACATGTGTGTCTACCCTCTGTTGAATGCAAGGCGCATCCATGAAGTGTGCGTGGTCAGACGCATCCTCAGAAGGAGAGGGAGATTTTACGCCATGTCCCGGGAGAACCACGTGGAGTCTCACTTTGCCCTGAGAATTCTACCACCGTCTGCCCAGTGCCTTGCTGAGGGGCCCAACTTCAAGCCTCACACGTGCTAGGCAGGCAGCGTACCTCTGAGACACAACCCAGATCTTCTCTTCCTTTCTTGGTGAAGGATTCAAGAGAGGTTAAATCAAGGCTAGAAAGATGACTCAGGGGTTAAGACTCTGCCTCCCCAACAGAAGGATCTGAGTTCTGATCCCAGGTCCCGGGTAAAAATGCCAGGTAGAAATGGGGTGGCCTGCATTTCGGGTTCTGGTGGGCGGAGCCTGGGAAATCTCAGGGTGAAGCTAAAAGGAGGTAGAAGCAAACCAGGATGATTCCTGAAGTCATCCTTGGTCCTCCACAGGGACACACGGTGCCTTCACTCACTCTCTCTCTCTCTCTCTCTCTCTCTCTCTCTCTCTCTCTCTCTCACATACACACACACACACACACACACACACACACACACACACACACACACACACACTGGCCCACAGTCCTCTAGCGTCAGCCACAAGCATGTAATGTGAGGTGCAGCAACATCTTGGGAGGAAGAGGAACGAATCCTTTTGGAATCTTTCAGCTCTGGATCCTCCTTTTCTTAGAATTAAACAAATAGGCAGTTTGCAAACCAGGGGGAGTGTCCTGACTTGGCCAATAACAGACTGCCTTAGGGTCATTTCTGTCTTCTGCCGTCCTAAACAGAGGCAATCGGGCAGACTCGAGAAAAAGACAAGACAGAAAAAAGAAAGAGCTTGCTGACCTTTCAGGTGCTGCTCGCCTGGGTCAGTCGGCTTGCTTGTTTCGACACACAGAATGATCTGTGCTTATGATATCTCTGACTCGGTGACCTTGGCTAAATCGTTGCCCAAGAGGAGGAGAGAGCACAAGGTTGGAAACTGGTGAGGGGACAGCGAGGCTGTCCTCATGTAAGGCTGGACGCGTGAGCCTGTTGTGGAAAGTTCTAGGAAGAAGAAAAAATGGGGGAGTAGGGGATGAATGTCCAGACACCCACAAGTCAAAGGAAGCATCTCCTGGAGGCCAAATTGGTCCTTGATCAGAAATATCAGACTCTCCAAGTGCTGGGCTCTGGGCTCTGGGCTGACTCCAACTCCTAGACTTCTCCCCTCTGATAAGCGCGACAGTGATGAATCCGTGGTATCTTGGTGACATTTCCTGTACTTCGCCTTGACCGTGGCCGGGGGCACCGAGTCAGGTGCTCTAACAATCCTGAAAGCCCTGCTTTGTTTTGGGTAGCGTCTCGGTAAGGGGAGGGGGGTTCTGTTCTCTCTTCATGTTGGGGGTTTACATTCTTCATTTATTCTTCATTTATTTAAATTCTTCGTTTACTGCCCTGTGTGTAAAGAGCTCACTTTTTGCAAACATGAGGTCTGAGCCCTTGGGAACCCATTTAAAAAAAAGAAAAAACAGCCGAGTTCGGGGGTGCACGCTTAAATCCACACTGGGTTGACAAAAGAGAGCACTTGAGTGCCCGTGAAAACCCAAGGGTGACTTTGAGAATCATCCTCTATGGCTCTACCTCCCTATTGCTTTGCTCCGGGGATTCCCAGGTTCTGCCTTCTAGGGCCTCAATTGCAGGGCACTGTTCTATCTCTCCAACATTGTATGTGAGAAGCGGGGATCACAACTCAGGTCCTTTGGCTTGGGAAGCAAAGACTTTAACCCCTGAGCCATCGCCTCATCCCCTTCATTGTTTTTTTAAAGACTAGGAGAAAAGAAGAGAGTGGGCTGTTTTGATAATTCAAAAGGAGCCATCTGTCCACGAAGCTACAGGGAAATAAGAAATCCCATTGGTCGATGCCACGTTCTGGAGATGAGAAATCCAAGGCTCAGGGAAGCTGAGTGATTTGCTCCCTTTGGGCTCAGCTGTGTGCGCTTTTGTGTTTGGAGGCACAGAGCATTCTCCACTCCTTGGTGACGTCTCTTTCTCTGACGGGACCATCGCTGTCCCCTGGGACCTGTTTGGGAGTCTCCGGCAAAGGATTTAGATGTTCTTACAGTCATCTGAGGTGAATGCAACACCACTCATTTGAGCCCTTTGGGGAAGGGGTGAGTGATGTCCTTTGTCATCTGTCATCCAAAGCGGGCCCCCTCAGCAGAAAGCTGGCCGCTTTGCTGGACTGAACCGGAGAACAGAGCCTGAGTGGAGGGCGAAAGCTTTCTCAGGCTTCGGTGTTTCTGTTTCATGCATCTTCTGTCAAGTAAGAGAATGCGTCCCTAGCCTGCTCGTGTGCCCTGAGTCGTCGTGCAGCCCAGAGACATCGATTAAGGGGTGGCCCAGCTGTCCCCAGCACATCATAGTTCAATTTCTTGACTGTGCTTGTTTCTGGGGGGCTGAGACACCTTTTCCCACCACTGTGAAAATCAAGTCTTACCGCGCATCCTACTGATCAGAATTCATATTTCCTTTTTTACTATTAACATGTGTGTATGTATGTGTGTGTGTGTGTGTGTGTGTGTGTGTCCCTTTGGAGGATCAAGGGTGACTTCAGGAATCATCCTGAATTGCCTCTACCTCCTTTTTTGCTTCACTCTGGAATTTCCCAGGCTCCGCCCACATGGACCAGAAGTGCAGACCACTGCCCTTTCCACCCGACATTTTTACGTGGGACCTGGGATCTGAACTTAGGACCTTCTGCTTGCAAGGCAGAATCTTCACCCCTGAGCCATCTCTCCAGCCCCAGAGCTCATATCTCTCATCATTTTCACAACAGTCTTTTGGGTTTATGGTCCTAAAAACCAAGAAAGTCAGGCCCAGACAATTTAAGCAACTTACCCAAGGTCTTTTGGCCAAGAAGTAGACCAGTGCGTGAGTCAGAACACAAAGTCCAGTCACCTCACCTCCAAAGCTCGTTCTCCTAAGGGCTGCCTTTAAGAAATGCACTCTCTTCTCTATGCTCAAGTGAGTTATTTGCCTTCTTAAGACTTGGCTTCCATCTGTCTTTGGGAAACACTTCTTTGAGAACTGTTCAAGGCTCCTGGCTCCCAGGAGCACCAGATGGGTATGTCTCTGAAGATCTTTGCCCTCCACTTAAGAGAAAGGGCTGGAAATGGGAAGCTACTGAGTTGGCTAGAGGTGAGGGAGACCAAGATCTCTAAAGCTTTGAAACCCAAGAAGAGAAAAGAAACAAGGACCAGCCCACCACACAAGGCTCAGAAAGCAGCTTAGGATTGACGAAATCAACTCCTCGGGCACAAGAAGGACAGAGGCAGATAATGCAGACTGTTCCTTTCTAGAATCTTCTAAAAGCATCTGGATTTAGCACAGTATGTCCTCTAGTTGTAGAGACAGCAGTTTCTGTGTTTGAGTCTTTTACCTCAATCTGAGAGGAGGCTTGGCTTAAATGAGCCTGGAAACACTGCTGAAACATTATTCCCACAGGATTAAATGACTTCTACCACTAACTGCTACAGGTATGTTCTCAGAGGTACACTTCTCAGAGCTATGGGTCTACATCAGGGTTTTAAAGACTCACTCGCTGCGGGTACATTTTCCATCCAGTGTTAACTTGCACATAGGAACTTTTAATTGTGCTAATTAAATTTCCCTGAGTCCTGTTTTCCCGGTTTGTGAAGTAGAAAGGCTTTTCTTATTTCTCTTTCATTTTATCCATATGGAGTCTGTTATACAAAGTCCTAGAACTGGGAAGTGTGGAGGGAGATTGAGAAAAGTCATCCACAGAGTTACAATTGTTTTTCAAGGGAAGAAGAGGACAAAGGGAACCCCAGAACATTCTGGATTATTCCATGGAATTTATCTTTTAAGTGTCTACATTGTTGCTGTCTCTTCGCTTTTTCCAGGAAAAAAAAAATCTGTCTTCCAGATAGCTACTTGGTGAAAATAAATATGGGCCAGTATGAAAAAGAAGAATAAAGTTAAAAAGAAAGAAAAGAAATAAGAGCCAGTGAGATAGCTCTATGGGTAAGGTCTCTGCCTAAAAACTGGCGACCTGAGTTCAAGTCCTAGTAGCCCACATGGTGGGAGGGGGAAACTGACTTCCCGAGGTTGCTCTCTGGCCTCCACCTATGTACCGTGGCATGCATGTGTTTCCCACCCCTTTTCTCTCAAATAAATGAAAAAGAAAAGAAGAAATCCAACACGCAGTCATAATGCTGCAATTATAACATGTAATGAGCCTTGTAAAAATTATTTTGGGCCTAGGGAGATGGCTTAGTGGGTAAACTACTTGTCACACAACCATGAGGACCTCAGTTCAAGTCTGAAATACCCACATAGAAGCCAGACACACAGCACAGGATCCTAGGAGAGTTCCTGGGGGGATGAGAATTCTCTACAGCTCATGAGTCAGCTAGTCCAGCATATTCAGCATTTCAAACATGGCAGATCATGAGGATCAACACCTTAATTCATCATTCACAGACACCAATGAACACGCAAGGGTACTGTGACCACACGCGCATTGCTTGTGAGATTTTAGGTTGTTCTCTTTAAAAATAATTTTGTGCATTAGTCTATCTTTAACATGTATAATATTATAATTTAGGATTATATTTAAATAGTGTGAGGTTATCTTATAGAATGCACAGTACCCATTAAAGCTTAAATGCAGTATAAACAAGCTAATATAGTCAAGGTTCAATGCTAAATGCACACCCCGTATTTTAATCTGCAAACGCAAGCGTTCCTAACATGAGCCTGACCTCCGGTCATCTGTATTGAACACTAATTGGCAGTGTCACCAAAGGCAAAGGGCCGATAGCTGGCACTACTGTGAGATGCCTTTCTCTCTGAAAGATGAAATGGCTGTCCGTCAGCCATTGCGAGACTCCAAAGTCGGCAGCTCTCGTGGAAAAAAAGTTTCAAAATCTATTATCAGTGTAATCATCATGGACCGGTGTGAGCCCACAGCGCCACACCAGATCATAAATTTAAGTAGAAAGCTCCACGCCGTGATATTTCATCAGGCCTTCGAGCGTGGGGAAAACAGCTAGGTCTGTTTGGGACTGCGTTCGATCCGATTGCTAGGGGCCTTCGGGATAATCGGGGGTGACAGCCCCAGCACTTTCCTTTCAGAGTGATTTCACAGAGTGTGCCATTTCTGAAGAGAGCCCCCGCAGAGTCCTCGCAGCGCCCAAAGAGACCTAAGGCATCAGTTTCTCCAGGCGGCATGAGGCAGAGTTGCAAATTATATGCAGATTTTAAACTTGACTCACTTCTGAGCCAAGCAGGAGCCTTCCTAAGATAAATAAGACTTTCAGAAATTCTAGAACACTTCCTGTAGTCCCTGTAGGACAGTCCTCTAGGGTCTTTGCAGAAGGTTCTAGAACTTCTATAAATCCCCCCTCCCAGAGGAAAGAGCCTTCCAGGATCTTTGAGGAAGTTTCTAGAATACTTCAGGAGCCCCTCCCCCCCAGGAGAGTCTTCCAGGATCTTTGTTGAAGGCTCTCTGATTGTATCCCACAAAGCCAAAATCAGCATGATTAAATGCAATAGTTTAGTTTTCCTCAATAAAGAAGAGGGGAAAATGAATTTGAGTCCTGCTATGTAATTTCAGCTCCCTAAATAAGGTCTTAGGAAAACTGTGGATGGAGCAAGTGTGTGATTTTGGTCTGACTTTTCTTTCCCTTAGTGTTGAGATGATTTCTTCCTGCACAGTGTGTCCCGTGAAGTAATAGCCTGTTGTGGCTACCGTGCTCCTCATCCACTTTTACTTTCCAAAGGAGTGTTGAACAGCCCTCTTAATAACTAGAAGAAGGAGGGAAAAACCCTCAAGGTTGACCACACTTCTTAGTCACAAGTTAAATGTTTTCAACAGTTTGATGACCGTAAGCCTTCTTTAGCCTCAAGAATGTCTCCCAAGAAGGACAAAGTGGAAAAAAGAAAGGTTCAGAATGTATTTCCGCGGGGGATTCTTACTGCCCACACTGCCCCATGTGTCTGTGGGGTCTCTCTGTCCCATGTGGTGATCCTTCCACCTGCCACATGCAAATCATCCTGGGAGCATCAATGGTGCCGACTCTGGCATCTTCTGGATGCTGTGAGACCCCGAAACCCCTTTGGTGTTACTGGTAAAAAGCTAGTTGACATCACTCTCTGAACCCCACATACATACACAGAAGGAGTTGCATTTGTCCATCAATGCAAAAAGATATGCTCTATATGTGAGAAGAAGAGGAGGCTTTTTTTTTTAACAGAATTGCACACAGAATCAGTGGCCGTTCCTCTATGCAGCTAATTATTGTCGTCCAGGTGGACTGGCATTACACTCCTGAGCCTTCCATCCCTTCCCGCTCTGGCTGTTAACATCCTTCGTTCTTATATTTAAGATAAAGAAATGAGTTTTATCTCATTCTACTCATTAGTAACCATGTTATTGTTGTGCGCACGTGTGTGGTGCACATGTGTACGTACACGTATGTAGATGCCAGAGAGCATCCTCCAGTGCAGTTCCTCAGGCAGTATCCATTGGGGTTTTTGTTGTTGTTGTTGTTATTGGTTTTGCTTTGTAGTTGAGAGAAGGCTTCTTATTGGCTCTGTCTTGCTGTTGACCTGGGCTTTCTGGTCATCAAGCTCTGAAAATCTCTTTTGCTTCCTGACATAGATTTGGGGGAATCAAGCAGGGATCCTATGTTTGTGAAGCAGAGGACTTTACCCCGACCCCTCATGGTATTCCTTCTTTTTTAAAAAAATTTTTTTATTATTATTATTTACTCAATTGTGTGTGCATGCGTGTGTGTATGTGTGTGTGTTTGTGTGTGTGTAGAACCACAGGCGAATTCGGGAACCCCCATGGACCGCCTCCACCTCCTTGTTTACTCTGCCCCGGGATTCACAGGTTCCGCCCTACCAGGACCAGAAACGCAGGCCGCCCCCGCTTCCACCCGACGTCTATACGTGGGGTCTAGGATCCGAACTCAGGACCTTCCGCCTGCAAGGCAGAGGCTTAACCCCTGAGCCACCTCTCCAGCCCCGGTATTCCTTCTTATCATGGATGCTCGCTCATAATCTCCAAGATGTCACAAGCTGAAGGGGAATGACTTAACGAATTGGGTCTCTGAACAGATGCCTGATATCTGCTCACAGAACCCCCTGCCGGACCCTCTCTTAACCTATGTCCTCTCCTTTCTTCCAGGTATCTCTGTGACAAAGAAGACGCACACATGTAAGTAATGCATTTCTTTTCTGTTGTCGTTGTTCAAGTTTCCTGAAGAGTCGGGACTCGCGCATGTCTGGCTGCTGTGACCTATATAAGTAGACTCTCGTTTCTGCTGTGATCCGTGGTCCACAGAGGGCCTCTTGGCAACCTGTAATGGTCGGTTGGCACATCTCCACCTGTTTGTACTGAGTGTGTGTTGAAGAGCGAGGTGATTTTAGTGTCTCGAGCCAGGAGTTGGTAGAGAAGTCATGTAACCTAGCCAGGAGGATCGATCACCTGCCAATCACACCTTTCTGTGGATCCCTCTTACAAGAGTTGGTATGTTTCTAGAAAACATCACCTGGTTCCTTCCACACTTCCGTCTGCTTTTCCTTCCCATTAGCTCACAGATGGGGCTGTTTTTGTTCTTGTGTCTGTGAAGCAGAGAGCCATTAAGGGGGATAAAGGCACTGCGGGGCAACCATGGGATAGCCCCCTAGGGTCCCATCCATGGGTATGGGAGGTCGATGTGTGCTGGCTCGATGGTCTATATTCACCCCACACACACTTCTCAGGTGCCATAGTGCTCATCGCCTGTCTTCTTTCAACTTCGTGCCTCTCAGGTTCATGTGAGGTGCTGTGTTGTGTAATCCAAGCAGCACCGCTTGGCTGTGTACGAACTTCAGGATACAACACACTGGTTCACGCAGTCAGTTGACCAGCTTCGAACAACTCTTGTCATTAGTCTCTGAGGACTTTTAGACCATAGATCCGCGCATCTGGGAGAGGTACTGGACATCTTTCTTAGGCCAGGAGCAGAACTATTTTTTTTTTGGCAAAGCAAAGTAATAAATGAGGACATCATCCCATATTTTTTCTTAATTACACTTTTTTATTAATTTTTTTTAAATTCCTGTGAAGCCTTTGGTGGGGGAAGAAATAGGTTGTGTAGCTTGGAGATAGAATTGAACGTCTGCCTACGTTGATTCCTGGTATCTGCCCTTGGGTTTGTCTGTCTGTCTGTTTTTGTAGAAAACAAAACTCTAAAGGAAATACAACACAGAGAGAAAAAAAATGAAAGGAGAAGAAACGTTGCATTTGATGAGCAGCTGCCTGACAGTCAGGGCCTACCTCTCCTGTCCCTCCACGTGACTAGATCTCCCGGACTTCTGTGGGATACTTGCTTAGAAATGATGAAAGGTCCGGCTTAAGCTAGACACATGGTCAAGATGGCCCTTCTCCCTGTCAGAGCCCAGTTTCTGTGGCTCTCCCTCCATCAGGGTGGTTTGTGGCCTGTTACTCTCGGGGGTTGTACTGTCATTTGCTCTTCTTGTTCTTGCTGTTGTCGGTGGCTATTTGAGCTCATGCTCACTGCAAGATTGACAGCGCAGGCGACTGAAGTCCTCTGTATATCCGCAGGGCAGGCATGGTTCAGAGCGCACAACCTTGCCCATGAGCTCGTCCCTGGGCTGGAGGGACCCACTCTAGAGGTGGTAAGTAATTCAGTCTTTCTGCCGGCTCGGTCCTGGGCCTCTCCCGAACAGGGGCTGATCGTTGTGCCTAGTGTGTAGGGTGGTTTGGGGGGCTTGCACTCCTGGCCACCTAGGGATACACCGAAAGCTACACACTGTATGCACGGTGACTCTGTGTCTGCGAGCTACGTAGATAAAGTCCCAAGTTCACTGCCATGAGCACTTTACCCACTGAAATAACAGAGGCCGTCGAGATTGGTAGGATAAAGACAGTTCATCTGCAAAGACGTTCTAGAAATGGCCATTTATGGGGCTCTGTAGAAATCTGTGGAAGGACTTCAGGAACAGCAAGAGATTGGTGGCTGGTGAGGGGAAACAATATTTCCACAAGAAGCCATTGAACTAGGCGCGACTTTCGGCAAAGGCTCAGAGATTTTTCATCCTTTGAAACAAAACCAAGCTACAGCCCAAGTAGGTCATCTTGGAGCATCTGCTGACCTCCACACGCTATCTGGGGTCGCCAAGTACTGACATCATGGCAAGTTCATGCTTGAGAATCGCAGTCAAGTTACCAAAAAGGTGTTGGAAAGATCTCAACGTGTTTTAAGTTTACAGTGTAAGTTTTGTGTTGGGCAGCAGGCCATGAGTTAATCTATGCAGAAAAGCTCAAAGCTGCTTTGTATAATTGACCAACAGACCTAAGCGAGACGTCATATTTGGGGGGCTGGGTGTGGTATTTAACTTTTATGAATTGGGGGAGAACGCCCAAAATGAACTGATCCAATGGTGAACGGAAAGAAGGATATCAAACCAGCAATTGACTTGAAACTTTACGTGTGTGAAGGAGAAATTGAATCTCCCAAGCTGTAGGACTAAAAGTCCTCCATATTATCAGGGCACACAGATGGCTTCTGTCATGGCTCTGGGACAGCCTGTCTTATTCTGATCTTACACTCTACAGAGCCCACAATCTGTGAGGAAGAAGAAAGATTCCTCTGTTCTCTAATAACCATCCCATGAATGACTTCTTCAGCATCTGTCAGATTTTTCTTGAACACCAAACTATCCTAACTTGTCTCAAAGTTTTTCTTAAGGTATTATGTTCTAGCTGCTCTTAAATCTTCTTGACATTATTCTTCAATACATTTCACTATCAGTGAAGTGCATGAAATTGGGATTTTTTTTGGTACTGTCTTTAAAATTTTCCATTTATAGCCAGGGTTGTAGAAACCTCAGTCCAGCCTTGACTGTACATATAATTGTCGACAGTTTATGTCACCCTGCACTGGCAATTTCCATTTGAGTTTCCCAACTGCCCCTCCTAAAGAGATAGTTTAATTTACAAATTAACATGTACAAAATAGATTGTCAGACCAGTGTGTCAGCTCATGAGTATACCAATCGCAGGTGTAAGAACCAGCCAGTAAGCTTGAACACTTAAGATGGTGGCAGTAACATAGGCCAGTCTGCTGTCTGGTATGTACAGGTGTTTTCCTTTTTTTTTTTTAAATTGTTTTGAGTAACATAAGCCATAAACTCCCATGGAACAATAATCGATTATGTGCTTCTGAGCTATTTCTGAATATGGTCCTTAGAGATTGAAGTTGTCCTGAGTTTCTACAGAGAATCGCCTACTGTTTGTTTTAACTCCAGTTGGCTCATGAGAGAAGGTGAAACAACAGAGAATTCTCACGCAAGTTCATCGTGCCAAACTGGTTAAGGAGCGTCGGGGATGTGTCTTCAGTTGTCAGTAGGAAATGTTGCCATGGATTTTTGGTGCTTGGAATTGCAGGGTAGGGACATATTAGATCCATTTCACAGTGCGGTGTGGAATTTCAATTCAATTTCCATGGTGATTAAATAGCGTGGATTTGGCCGGACACGTGCGAAGATGGCTTTCACTTTGGTGTTTCACGGGCTTGCTCTGGTCTCTCCCCCTGATGAAATTGTGTCCTGTGAATTTTATGTTTTTCTTGGACTCCATTGCTGTTTGGATTTTTTCACTATTTGTCAAGGGCAACTGGCCCAATTCACTCCTGACTTCTTAATCAAATTCTATCTGGATAGTTCTGCGTTTGCTAAACTGTTACCACAGCACAAATGGAGAGGTAAAGGCCCTAAACAAATCATGTGCCTGATTGCCACTACTGGGAAGCTTAGCATCACTGAACTGCCATTATAAGGGCAGATCCTGGGGATACAGCGGTCCTAAGAGGGTCTCCTGAGATGCTGGCCGCCATCACATTCACCCATCCTTAGCCGTGCTTCTAGTCCAATCCAAGTCTGCCCTTTCTCTTTCATTCTCTCCCAGGAACTATAAAAGTCCAAACAGCACGGTCTCTCAGTACTAAACAGCAAGCCAATATGACATTATAATCCAACATTAACTAATCCCTTTCCTCCCCCCCCAAAAAAAAGACCTAAATAAAACATGCATTTGAACCTTCCAAAAGATTTTAATTTTCACACAAATAGCTACTGAAAAGTAACTTAGTATACCTCCACCAGTTTGGTTACAGCAGCTTGCACCTAAAATAAATCATGGGAACACTGTATTGTTTGTGAAGACAGGCTCATTCTCGGCAGTCAAAATATTTCAGCACATGTCAGAATGTTTCTTTCTGGAAGAGTCTTTTGTGTCCATTTAAAAAGTATTCATTATGTATTTTATTTGTTTTTATTCTTTTATTCTTTCTACATGACAAAGAATACGTTTATACAATCAGCTGCTTGTTACCCAATCCTTCCTCCCCTTCCATCCCATCTCACGCTTTCTTGTTCCTAGCCAGTCTCCCTCTTCCTTTCACATCTTTCCTGGCATGTGTGGTTCGCTTATTTCCACCTGAGATACTTGTACAGACAAGCGTCCGACTGCTTCCTGGGGCGTGGATGACTTCACTGGTAACTCGCTGAGGTTCTCTCAGTTGAGATCTTCCTCCTGCCATGGTACCACTTAAGGTGGAACAGATCCGTGTTGTCTCAGTCCATCCCTGAGCAGGTGACTTGGAGTTGCACTTGGAGAAAAAAACCTTTTACGCCTCGGCCTCCTCTTCCGGAGTGTTTGCTTCTCAGCACGAAACGCACCAATCACCTGTGGCTACCTGTTCAGGCCCCACCACCTCTCCTCCCCTTTCCTCGAAGATACTCTTTCTGATTTTTGATACTCGGCCACTTCAGACTTGAGGTTTGCCCCCATGCGATTTTTTTTTTTCATTGTCCAGAAAAATCCAGGCACCATTCTTGGCAAAGCTACTCCTGGAAGGTGTTTTGGTGATTAGCGTCAGTAGGTTGCCATGACAACCTATCTGCCTCAAAGCATGGCAGTCGTGGTAATTTCATTCGCTGGCAGGGGTGTTCTATCAGGACAGACAGAAGCTGAACCCAAGTTCCATCCTCAGGAAAGAAGATAAACTAGTGCACAGAATGTAGCCAAAACTATTGTCCATCCCAGACAGAAAGGTTGCTGATGATGGAAAATGACTAAAATATGGCATTTTCAGGGCTAGATGCTGTGTGCTGGTGCATGATGGGGCTGGGCGCCGCCATGTGCGGAAACCCCTGTTGCCTTCGAGAACCTTCTAGACTGTTCTAGAAGGTTCTAGAAGAGAGACCCAGAGTTGCAGTTGATAACACAAACCACGAAATGTACCTTGAATTTCATGCCTTGTCCCTGGACTTGAGGGACATGGCTTTTGTAGTCTTTAGATCACATTATTATAGCTAAGGTTTTCATTTCCAAACTACTCAACTCACCTTTTACCTTTGACTGCACCAGATACCTCCAGATAAGAATGTTCTTTATGTCTTCTTCTTCCATCTCTGGGCAGATGTCATAGTTAGGCACAGGTGTCAACTCGACAGTTGAGGGTTTGAGCTCTGGGCACGTTTGTGGAGAATAGTGGTAGCAAACCTGAAGGAGATTGTCTAGCTGATGGGAAAGGCCCAGTCCATGGTAAGTGGGATTAAGCCCTGGAATAAAATACAGAGAGCTGGTTGAGAGAGTCGGCATCCTTGTATACACTTGGCCAGACATGCTGGTCTGGCAAGTAAGGATCGTCCCTCTCTCAGCTGTTATGTAGAGATGGTGTGGCCAGTTCCCTCAGCCCTGGTGCTGGTGTGAGCTCTCCTGCTAAGATGGACAAACAACTATAACCAGGAATCATAAGAGAAAATAAACCTCTTGTTCCCTGAAGCTGTTTGATGGTGATTTATCAGCAACCATGCAAGCAAATTGCAACAGCAAAACATTTCTCCTACATAGCAAAGATGGCTTGTGTCGTGTGTCACTGTGTGGATCGTCTCAGCATTAACCCCAGCTCTTCATGTCTTGGTCAACGGCCAAGTATAATGATAAAAAGGCACATCGAGTCAAGCATGATGGTACACACGCATGATCCCAGTATGTAGAGACTGAGGCAGGCAGGATGGTGAGAGTCGGAGGCCAATATGGGCTATATCGTGAGTGCCAGAATGGCCTGGGCTGTAGAATGAGCCCTTGTCTTCAAACAAAACAGAAATGAATTAATCCAAGGTAATCAGTGGCAACCTCAGATACGGAAACACTGAATGTGCTGAATTCAGGTTTCAGTGGGAAGAAATTATTCGCACACCTTCCATTTTGTTTTCAAATCGTTGCAGACGGGAAGAGATTATATGATAGAAAAATCCAGAAACTTAACACTAGGACCCAAAGACAGCTGGCGAGAAGAAGACAGCCAGTGTCACCCACAAGGACAAGAGCCAGGCTGACTCACCAACCAAGAAGTTACTAGCCCGTCTTCCATGCTTGTACCACACAGGACATAAAAACTTCCCCTGCCTCTCCTAGGTCTCTACTAGCTCAGTCTGGAGGAGAAAGGTTACCTGCACCTGAAAAACTCTTAAAGGGGATAAATCCTCTGCTTCACAAGCAGAAGGATCTGAATTCAAATCCCTGCGATAGATCTGGTGGTGGCACCCCTGGAAGGCAGAGCCTGGGAAATCCCAGAGCAAACTAATAAGGTGGAAAAGCAATCCAGGATTCCTGATATCGCTCTTGGGCCTCCACACTCAAGTACACTCTCATGTACACATACACACATGTGAAAAAAATTTATTAATTAAAATAATGACATAACTGCAGAACCACACAGGACTGAGTTTCCCGTTAGATATGTTTCGGTCCCTTGTGGGCTCAGGTCACAGGGCTGATCCAAACTCCATCTAGAATGTGCGAAGGATTAGATGTGACCAGCAAGTCGGTGGAAGACTCACAGGGTGACACTAGGGACAGAGTCGTGTGACTGGGTGGTGCGTTAGCTGACCAGGAGCAGAGGAACAGGAGGAAGGCCCACGACCTTCTAGTGACATCGGGGAGCAATAGAATGCACAAGGTGGGGGGGCACAGTGATCAGTAACTTGTGTTTCCCGCCATCACCTGGCATTGCAAGAAGCAGATGTTCTGTCACTCGCCCCCGATAAAAGTCAGAGGACCATGACCAACGATGTAGAGAGAACACTCGCTGATCTAAAAGACCAGGCGGGCTGTTTTGACAGTCAAGAGAAAGTGTCTCTCCTTTTCTCCGTCTTCCCTGTTCTAAGGGCTGATCATGAGACCAGCTCTTGCCAGTTCATTAAAACCAGAGATTAGGAATGAGCAGAGAAACCTAAAAAATACATATAGCCCTTTGAATCCCACGGCTAACGGGGTCTTTCTTTTCTTTCATCCTGTAGCTAATTGGCCAGAGAGTCTGGGAGACGCTGCGAACCTGTGTCTCTCCGAGTCTTTTTTTAACTCAGCTACAAAAGGCATGATAAAAAATTTGAACCCCCCACATTCCAAATCTTGCTCACATCTTAGGTCGAGCATGTAAACTACACCAGTTTGCTACCTCTCATTCGTGACAAATCCATCTCTCGTCCTGTGAATCATGTCTTCATTTCCCTGTCAGGGTTCCTGTGGTTTTCCTGAATGAATGAGGCTTCCTTTGTCTACACCCCAAAGCTCTTCCCAGCACCTTGAGTTAATTTCTCTGTCTCTCCTATGCCCTGTTTTCTTTTTCCCTCAACAAAACTGAAAAGTCATTTTGCCCCCTACCAAGTTGGGAGGATGGGGGTGCATCAGGATAATTGATTGCCACCTGTCTGGGGTGTGGTAGAGAGAATTACACTGGCTTCCCCCAGAGAACAGGTGAAGACTAAACCCTGTCCCCTTGGGGCCAATGAAATAACTGTTTGGTCCCTCGTGCGACACTCACTAATGCCTTAGCTGGGCAGCCCGCAGGTCTCCGGAGGTTTCTTCCACAGGCGTATTCCCTCTGTGCGAAGATTGCTTATTAAAAATGATTTTCTAATGAAGTTGCCTCAAATAGCAGTTCTTTTCCTGCTCGTCCTTGAAGATGTTGCTGGGAGTCTTAGAAACAACTGTCTAGGGTTTTTTCTCCTTGTTAAAACCTTCTCCCCGAGCACGCCCGACACTTGATTTTGAAGGAGACGGAACGTAACCGACAGGAGTCCCCTGCGCCAGCTCCTCGTCCCTGATGCCCACACTGCTCATCTAGAGCCAGACTCAATTGATCTCCGTGGGCAGAGGACACGGGTCTGTCCTGGAGACGAGTGGATCCCCCCCAGGGAGAACAATGGCAGGGACCCCAACTCTACCAAAGCTGCAGGTCCCAAGTCTTGTCCCTTCCTCTTCCGTGTCTCCTGTCTGTAGACTCACCAACTGTCCTGCCCTAAGGGACTATCATTATTATTATCATCGTCAAATAATAATCTAAAAAAAATGGGAGCTGGGAGGCAGCCAAGTTGGTAAAGTATTTGCCTAGCAAGCCTGAGGACCTGAATTCTAGCCCCAGAAGCTACGTTAAAATAATTAATTAATTTAAAAAAGAAAGTGGGGGGCTAGGGAGATGATTCAGGGGTTAAAGCTTTTGCCTAGAAAGCAAAGGTACCTGCGTTCAGATCCCCAGGTTACATGTTTAAAAAAGCCAGACAACGGCAGCGGTCTCTATGTTACCACAGTAGAAGACAGAGCCCGGGAAACTCCAAAGCAAAGCAAATAGGAGGTAGAGCAATCAGAGTGATTCCAGGAGTCCTCCTTGGGCCTCCACAGACACACATGGTGCCCTCTGATACACACATACACACACACACACACACACACACACACACACACACACACACACGTGCGAAAAGATTAGGGAGTGGGAGAACCAAATCTGTGAGGCGTGGAGTCATGCTTACACCCCAGTGTTGAGGAGGCAGAGGTGGGGTCATGCTTGCACCCTGGGGTTGAGGCGGCAGAGGGGTCATGCTCGCACCCTAAGGTTGAGGCGGCAGAAGGGGACAGGCATCCTGGCGCTTTGCTGACTGGCCAGTTTAGCTTCCTTGGCAAGATCCAAGTCAGTCAAAGACCCTGTCTCAAGAAAAAGGTGGGAAGAACCTAAGGACCCCCATGTTGCCCTTTGGCATCTATGCATATACACACACACATATACACAGACATGCACCACAAGTGCAGACACACACATATACACATGCACAACAGGTACATACACACATATACATATACACACACTCACAAGGGGTATATACACACATGCACACATATATACACACATACACATACATGCACAACGGGTACATACACACATATACATATACACACACTCACAAGGGGTATATACACACATGCACACATATATACACACATACACATACATGCACAACGGGTGCATACACATACATGTATACACATATATACACCGGTACACACACACACATACATGCACAACGGGTACATATACACATACATACATACAGGTGCATATACTCATACACATCATCACAGCGTGTAAGTTTTAGAAACTCTTCTGTGCATGTGGCAATTTGAAGAAAAATAAGATTTAGGTTGTGTCCAGCATCAGCCTGGCTTTTTGGGTCAAAGAGGCATCCTTACTCTGGCGCATTTCCTATGAAGAATGGGAACACGGTTGCCAGTTCCACCAGCAAAAGATCGACCTCCTTCACCCTGGGCTTCCTGCAGCCAGGCGACGGGAGACAAGAGCTATATGAAGTCGTGGTGCAGGTGCAGCCTGAAATGCTTTTCCTTGCAGGCAGCAGATCAGTGGAGCATTTGAGTCGAGGCTCACTGCTCCATCACCTTTGTGAAGTGTGGAGAGGGCCAAGCAAGAGGCACCTGTGTGCATCTTTCCCAGGAGAGACCAGACTCTGGTTGTGCTCAGAACAAGTCCTTAAGAAACTGGGAACTTGAGATGTGTCAATCTGCTTCGCTGTGGGAAGCGTCTCCCTGCCTGTGTCTCTTAACACACTGGAAACCTCAAATATTCACAGTAAAGTTATTGTGCAGTGTGTGTGTATAAGAGGGCACTGTAGAGGCCCAAGGGTGACCTCAGAGATCACCCTGAATTGCTCTACCTCCTTATCACTTTGCTCTGGGGTTCCCAGCCTCTGCCTTCCTGGAGTAGAAGCACAGGACCCTGCCATTTCTGCCGGGCATGCGATCTGGGGATCTGAACTCAGGTCCTTTTGCTCGTGAGGCAAAAGCTCGAATCCCTGAGCCATTTCCCCAGCCCTAATCTTTAAATATTTTACTTTATCTATTTGGTGGAGTCGGGGAGCAGACACACGCATGCCGCTAGCACAAGTGGAGATTTGCACTCGGGCATTGTGACTGGATGAGCCACCTCTGTGGCCTCAGATTGATTTGAAGGAGAGAGAGAAGAAACCAAACCAAGCTGAATGCATTAAAAAGGATCATCTTTACTTTTCACAGTTGCCGCTTCCCTTCTCCCCAGTGAGAAAGGCGGGAGCCATAAGAAGTGTTTGTTCACTATATTAGCTCGACACCTTGAGCTCCAACCCCACCACATGTTAAATGCCAAGCACAGGCTGGGGAGACAGAGATAGGAAGACCCAGGAGTGTGCTGCCTAGCCGGCGTAGCCTTATTGGTGAGCCATGTCCCAGGGAAAGAGCCTGTCTCTTAAAAACCACAGGCATGACTCCCGGGGAATCCTACCCAAAGCTGACCTGCGGCCTCCACACACATGGTCACACATGTGCATTCACGCTTGCACATGCATGATCTCCTTACACAAAAGGGGGGCAGAATGTATGGATTATTTTTTAATGTGTGTGTAGGTGTATCTGTGGGGGTGGGGCTTGTGGGCACCGTGGATGTCTCTAGAGTCCATAGGGTAACTTTGGGGAATCATCCTGGTTTGCTCTACCTCTTTATTGCTTTGGCCTGGGGTTTGCCAGACTCCACTTTTAAGGACCAGAAGTGCAGGCCTCTACCATTTCTGCCTGGCATTTTTATGTGGGATTTGGGATTCAAACGGAGATCCTTTTGCCTGTGAGGCAGAGGCTTTAACTCCTGAGCCATCTCTCCAGCCCTGTTAGCCACAGCTCATTCTGCTCTTAAACATCCTTCTAGTGCTTTCTATTGGCCGAGTGGCCCAAGCAACTTCTAAGCACTGCGCTCAAGGCCCTTCTCTGTCGAGACATGATTTTTACACTGCTGTCTTCACAGCTCGTGCCACGCGCAGAATCGCTGCCTGATGCCCACAGTGACCCGTTCTCAGAACGTTCCGTGCGCGTCTTTATGTCGGTGGCGCTCTCCATGGCCCTGGCTTATCCTCTGTCGCCTTCTTCACCAGAGACAGGACACAAAGCAGGGGCCGCGCACAGACTTTCCCATCCCCGCCTGGCTGGATTCACTGCCAAAGTTCCTTTCCCCCCACAGTGCTACTGTGCAAAAATAACATCGTCGAATCGTTGCTCTTTGTGTGGTCTCGTCCTGCCAGATATTTTTATTTCTCTTGAGCTTTGGCCTTAGTAGAACAATTGGGATCTACTAGATGTGCAAGTAGTATCATGTGTGTGTGTGTGTGTGTGTGTGTGTGTGTGTACATACAAAACCAATTTTATGACCAAACAGCCTTTCCTATACATGTAAATTTGAGAGAAAATAGCAATACCTTTTTCATGGTTAGCAGCTACGAGAAAGAATGGATGTTTTTATTACTTGAAATTATATTCACAGCTTTATGTTTTATTGCTTTGGAAACCCACGTCACAGCTCAGGGACGACCTCCATCCCAGGACGTCGTGTGTGCTTGCGGCCTGCGTTAGAGAGCTCATGGCTTCCTTCAGTATCTTTCACCATCAGAATCCTGAGATTCAAAGGCACCTTAAGATCCACCTCAAGAGGATACCCCTGTTGGTTTTTGCCGAGACCTCCTAAGTACTACTCCTTTCTGTTGTCTCTGTGGGGTCTGTGCAAACCAGGAGGTCAGGTTTGTAGAAGAAAGGAAGAGGCATGATTTCACTGACTGTTGAAATGTGTGTAATGTGAGGAAGAACACTGCCTCGTAGAGAACTGGTCGACCTTCCTGGGACTGGCGGGTAGAGAGGCTGTCAAGGGCAATATTCTGTATTTGTCCAGTCTGCGGAGAAGAGAGCGCCCACGCGCTGCACCACTTCCGAGTTAGATTCTCTGGTCTTTACAGATGACTCGTTGAATTTTAGGGTAAATTACAAGGCATCCGTTGTTCAAGGTCTGCACGCATGACATCCTCTAGTCCGTCTGGTGCAGTGGGCATGCATGGCGTGTGCGTGGCGTGTGCATGAGGGAGCAGGGACTGATGCTTTCCACACTAACGTCAGGACTGAGGAGATGGCCGGCAGATAGGAGCACTTGCTGCCAAGCATGAGGACCTGGGTTCAAATCCCCAGAGCCCATCCACAAAGTTGGATGTGGCTGTGCACTGACCTGTAACGCCAGTTCTTTGGGGGAGGGGGTAAGAGGTGCTTGCTGGCTACCAGTCTACCTCCAGGTTCCCGGACAGATCCTGTCTCAAGGGAATAAGGGAAGAGTCTTAGACCAGGACTCCCAAGGCCTTTCTTAGGCCTCTGCACGCACCGATGTACACACGCATACTCACGCGTGCATGTGCGCGCACGCGCACGCACACACACACACACACACACACACACACACACACACTGTCATAGTTGGGCACAGGTGTCGACTTGACTGTTGAAGATTTGAGCTCTGGGCACATTTGTAGAGAATTAGTGGTTGAGTTAAGCCCAGAGCAAACCTGCAGAAGATTGTCTAGCTGATGGGGAAGGCCCAGCCCATGGTGGGTGGGACTAGGCTCTAAAATAAAATACAGAGAGCTGGTTGAGAAAGTCGGCGTCATTGTGTACACTTGGCCAGACATGCTACTCTGGCAAGTAAGGATCGTCCCTCTCTCAGCTGGTATGTGGTGATGGTGTGGCCAGTTCCCTCAGCCCTGGTGTTGGCGCATGCTCTCCCGTCAAGCTGGACTACAGACTGTAACCAGACTCTCGTAAGCAAATAAATCCCTTGTTCCTATAAGCCGTTTGTTGGTGATTTATCAGCAACCATGCAGGCAAACTGCTACAAACGCACGCACGCACGCACACACACACACACACACACACCGTGCACGCGCACACATGTACACATCTCACATATACACATTAACCACATTCATACACATATATGTATGCAAATACACTGCACACATATATACTATATTCACACGTGTACCCACACATTCACATATGCCATATGCCATATACCAAACATGTACATACCACATTGGCATACACACACCATATCCATGTACATGCACACATATGTGCACATATAACCACATACATATACCCCACACACATATTCTCCATATTTACATGTTCATACATGTACATACACTACATTGACAAATACCACACATACACCCTACACACAAACAGACACACACCACATTTGCGCACACACACACACCAACATAAGAAAATTCTTAAAAATAGAAGCTGCTGTCGGCCTCAGGAGCGGCCACTCAACCATGTCTTTCCTGCCATTTGTTCCAACATGTCCTTGGAGTCGCACAAGCTGCCGCTCCCTACTTCTGTTTGCAACTTTCTCGAGGCCAGGAAACAAAAGGATCCCAGTAACCCCTGCAGGATCGGTTCTTTGAGAAAGCTTGCTTGGAAATGAGAGGATGAGCCGTGACCCAATAAAAGAATCTATTTTAATTTTAATTTATTTCCTGGTGGCCTTTCATGCCTCCTTAGGCGATGACCTAACCAGTTCTATCTTAACACTGATTTTTTTACCCTTTCAAGGTCAAAAAGCACTTTGGAGTTGCAGCAAGAAGGGAATAAGTCGAATTTGTATGTTTGCATATTTGCCTGCCACATAAAGTTCGCCTCTTCATACAAAATTTAAATCCAGTTCTCTCAGCTCTGCAGTAATTCCTGTTTCATTAGACACTTGTTAGCTGGCATGTGTGTATGCATATGTGTGCATGTGTGTATATGTATGTGCATACCTATGCATGTGTGTATATTTGCGGTAATGTGTGTATGTTAGTGTATGCATGTTTACATGTATATATGCTTGTGTGTATGTGTATATGTGCATGTAGATATGTGTATATATGTATTGTATATGTATTTATTCTGGTGCATGTGTTACACATGTGTGTATATGTATGTATACATATGTTTGGGAATTTGTTCATATGTGTGCAGTGGGTGAGCACATATTGAGGAACGTATGCTTGTTGGGGTGTGTGCATGTAGGTGTGTATGTGTGTTTGCATGTATGTCTGTGGGTATGCATGTGTGTGAGTGCAGGTACACACGTGCTATGGCACGTAGGTGGGAGTTGAAGGACGGCTCTGGGTGTCCCTCACTCCTCACCCGTCTGACAGCAGGTCTCTTCCCCAGGGCTGTGTGAGCCAGGCTGCTGTCACAAGCGTCTGGAGTTCCTCAGGTCTCTGTCTCCTGGTTCTTGTATTTTTCGCTGGAACTGTAGATGCTTATGCCGTTGTGTCGGGTGTTACATAGGACGTGGGGATCCAAACCCAGGTCCTCCGGCTTGCGCAGCAAGCTCTTTATCTGCAGAGCACTATGACAGGCCAAAGAAAAAGGATTCATCCCTGTGGCTTCTGAGGGTGAATTTTGGTGGCCACATTCTTCCCTGCCCTTCCATTCTCTGATGGAATCCAACGCATTGTGAGGACTGGGTGAAACCGGCTGAAACCAGATGCGCTTGGAGCTGTGTTATCACACAGCAGATGCAACTACAGGATAGCGACTATTCTTAGAGTGCTGGCCAGCCTGGGGTCACAAAACTTAATCACACACACAAACACACAACTCCCATGCACACTCACATGCACACGCACTTGCACATGCACGCTTGCACACAAGGCACATACACATACACACATGCATCATGCACACACAGGAGCATATACACACAGGCACACAAGCATGCACACACATGCATATAGAGACAGGCACAGATGCCGCGCACACACGCATATGCACATACATGCTCGCATACACACCTGCGTACACACAGGCACATACACACAGGCACACACGCATGCACACACACGCATAGACACCTGCACATACACACATGCATATGCACATGCATGCTCACATACACACCTGCATACACGCAGGCACATACACACATGCACACATATACACACAGAAGCACACATACACACATATACACAGGCACACATGCATGCAGACACACGCTCACATACAGATAGGCACAGACACCTGCACATACACACATGCACATGCATGCACGCACCCACACACATGCATGCACACAGAGGCAGGCAAAAATCCCCTACATACATTCACACATGTGTACATGCACATGCATGCACATCCATGCACACACTACCACCCCCTGCCTTCACACTGTCTCACCCTCCAAACAGACTTCCGCAGCCTAGCTCTGGATCCGAGGACTTCTGTGGCCTGGTTTGTGGAAGTCGCCTCATCCTGCACATAATTGGGGTGACTTAAAAGACGGGAAAATGCTCTCATCTTCATTACGGGAGTCACTTGAGGACAGTATCACTTAGAAGAATATGTTTTTATTGCCCTAAATTACTTCACCTGAGAGTCTGGCATGTGCTTCCCTTCATTAGATTTCCCCTGGACACAGCGATGCCCGTGGGTCCTCGCTCGCTCTCCTGGGGCTTACGCGCCTCTCGAGTGAGCCATGAGCCAGCTTCATTCCACCCGAGTCTCAGCTACGAGGGAGAGTTCTGGAAGAGTTGCTTGGTGTGTCCTACAACACACAGGGAATTCTCATGCCCGGCATGTGAACGAAACTCATCCCAGCGTTTCGAGTTAGCCGAGCCCATCTTCCAGCACTAGGCTCAGGAAACCAAGCCCACCTCACCCACAACAAAGTGAGGGTCTAGCGCAGTCTCAGCTGAAAGACGCCCTGATTCCCAACAGCCCTGAGTAAATAGTGCATCTTAGTTTCACTTCCCAGAAGCATAGAGTCAGAAGCTCTTGAAATTTTGCAGAAAGATTTGGGGTGGGCAGTGCGTTACGTTGGGAGACAGGGCGGGTCTCTTAGGAGCAACTCTGTGAGGAGTGGGGGGACCAGGATGGGGCCAGGGAAAGGGTGGCTTTTCAAAGCAGTCCCAAATTGAGGCTGAGGGTAGGAGCTGGGGTAGAGGTGGATCTTCCCTTCCACAGTGATCGGCTTCTGATGTCAGCTCTACCCAGGTAGGTCAGAGGTTTCCAATTAAGACCGAAACTCAGACCACAGCTCCCCTATAAACCATGGACATTGAACATACGGGACCCTGTGAGGATGAGAACTCCAAAATCCTCCAAGGTGCACCAGGATTTACTGCACAGGATCAAGTGGATCTGCATTTTATCTCTTCTGCAATGCTTGATTTCAACCAACACACATGTTATTGCTTAGCCAGGGCTTCAACGAATATAATACATGCTCAGCCTCAGTAATACAGTGGAAAGTTGCAGATGCGGTACAAAAAAATACATTTGTGTTGAATTTTTTATTGAAAAATAACATTTTTTTCTTCATTCAGATTTTGGGACATAGATGTGTAAGCATGTGTAAGTGTGTGTGCGTGCGCCTGTGTTATAAATCACATGCATGCAATTCCATACAATATTTTCTTTCTCCACTCATGGACATTCCACGATGTCAACACGTCTTTCTGAATTATAAGAATATGTAACAGATTCCAGGGCTTGTGTGCAGTGTGCTCACATGGGCATTTGCCTCCAAGCATTTGCCTGCTTGACTTAACGGAGGCCATCTGTCTGCTACTGTCGTGTGACTGGTATCCGGGATCTGACACGGCTATGCGGCTCTTGCCTGAAGGACACCGGCCTTTCTTCCCTTCTCTTTCTTCTGCGTGTGTTTGCATGCTGGCGCACATAGGTGTGTGGGTGTGTCTACAAAAGGACACTTGAGTATGTGTATCTGCAGGGCCCAAAGGTGACCTCTGGTATCATTCTAGATTGTTCTAGCTTCTTATTGCGTTGCTTGAAGGTTTCCCAGGCTGTGCTTTCCAAGGTTGGAATTATAAACTGCCAGCATATCCACAGGTATTTTACATGAACACAGCTCTTCCTGCTTGCGAGGCAAAGGTTTTAACCCCCCAGCCTTCTTCCAGTCCTAGCCTTTCTTTTTGGTGGTCTGTGAGAGACACCTCCCTCCTTTGTACCCTGAAACTCTGATATAGCCTCTGATGTAGTGAAACTTGAGTTCGATTTTACGTTGGAACCTGGGAGACCCCGCTACAAGGAAATATATCTAATAATAAATCTAAAAAAATCATGGCATATTATCTATTAAGAGAAAGCTGTAAGTTTTCTCTCTTCACGCTGGTTCCAAGAAAAGTGGACTTGACACAGCGCAGCGTTCTAAACCCAAGCTTCCCTGTTCGTTAGCTTGCTCAGTTCAGGTTTTCCGGTGCCTTACACAGCTTGCAATGTGCCTGTCCAACTCCTTGGGGACCGGAGGCCTCAGATGCCTGGCGGGTCCAGACAAGGGCTTCTAGTTTCACGAGTGCAGATGAAATCGGGGTTTATCTGAGTGGAATTAGACCTGTGGGTTTCCAGGGTTGCGTTCCCATGCCCGTGTCTTGAAAGAGGGGCTAGACGCTCTCGGGGCGAGCGCTCAGGCAGTTCCCATGTTTCTTGCTGTCATTCAAAGAGCATCCTCGGCTCACAGGAACCCCTTACCTGGCTGAGCACTTGCACAGCCCCGAACGCTTCTCCCTGGGAAAAATCCCAGGCCATTCTTCTGCCCCGTTCCTGGGAAAGAGATTCTGGATGGCTGGGGCGGCTGGGTCGCCCCCACTCTGTCCAGGGTATTACCTTCACAATCCTGAGCGCTCCCCCCCCATGCACACAGGGCAGTTTTTTAAGGGGGGAAGGGCAGAAAATCCCTGAGACTACGGGTTCCTGAATCTCACACTGGGAGAGGCGTCCCACATATATAATATCAAGAAATCTATCGAAATCGGCCCTTCACAGATTCTGTCCTACTCCACCCATCCTACAGCGGGTCTTATGCAACTCAGTCTTCTCTTTACCACACATTCTGACAGTGCTAATTACAGGCCTTTGCATATAATATATGTGTGTATATATATATGCACTGCACACACACACACACACACACAGACACACACCACACACACACACACACCTAATGAGCCAACATGTACACTAATTGTTATTTTCAATGGACAGGATGGATCAGCTCCTTAATTTTTTTTTTCTTGGAAAAACATAAACTTTTTGTGTGTGTGCGCGCCAGAGTCTCAGTGAGTAATTCACATTACTGTCAATTACATGCCTTGTGGATTCCAGCCACCAGGCAGCCATCCAGGAAAGCGCAAGTCTGAAAATGATTCTGTTTTAAGAAATAAAATGTGAAGCTCACTCCTCCTCTGGGCACTCGAAGGCAGAGAGCCCCTTCCCTTCTTGCCCCCCCATTTGCTTCCCAGGAAATCAGGTGAGCCTTCGCCCTGCTTCTCTCTGCAGTCAGGAGTCACTGTGTTACCTCAAGATCTTGGTCCACCCGGACTCCAGGTATGAAGCTCAGGTTTGGTTTCTAAATGAGTCTGATGATTTATTTTTCCTTTTGGTGTGTGTTACAAAACACAGCCGGGGGTCGTGACACAAGGTGGGTTAGGAGTCACCACTCTGCCTGTCTGTTACCACAGAGGCCTGGGCAAGCGGAGATGCTGCCACCATCTTCTCCTCCCAGAAGTCAAAGGCAAAAACTCTGTAAGGTTTGCATCATTAAATAGGACTGCTTCCCTCTTTCTCTCTCTCTCTCTCCCTCCCTCCCTCTTCTCCATCTCTCACTCTCTCTCTCTCTCTCTCTCTCTCTCTCTCTCTCTCCACTCTCTGTCACTCAATATAGCATTGAATAGGACTGCTTCCCTTTCTCTCTCCTCTCTTTCTCTCTCTGTGTCTCTCTCTTTCTCCTTCTCTCTCTCTCCACTCTCCGTCACTCATATATCATTGAATAGGACTGCTCCCCCCTCTCCTCTCTCTCTCTCTTTCTCCACTCTCTGTCACTCATATATTCTCTCCCTCTTTCTCTCTTGTTCTCTCTCTCCCTCTCTCTCTCCCTCTTTCTCTTTTCTCTCTCTCTCCCCCTCTCTTTCTCTCTCTCTTTCTCTCCACTCTCTTTTTGTCACTCATATATTCTCTCCCTCTTTCTCTCTTGTTCTCTCTCTCCCCTTTCTCCCTCTTTCCCTCCCTCCTTCCCTCCCTTCCTCTGTCTCCTGCAGTTAAAGCTATCTAGGAAAAGCTGCATTCATCATCAGTTGCTGGATGGTCTAGAAAAGTCAGCTCTCATATAGGTGAAATAGACTGTTAGACTTAGTCAGACGTATTTTTCCTGGTATGTTGCAGAATTTAACAAGTCTCTTTAGAGCGTGTGGTTAAGGTTGCCGGAATCATTTACACATTTGGAAGAGAAAGGAGAAAAAAAAAAAAAAACCACCATGGGCCTCACTTGGTTTCCCAGTGCTGTGTCTCTCGCTAGGTTTATACCTGATTTAGAGAAGCAAACATTTGAAATAATTGAATATTGAGTGGCGATGAATCTAGCCGTATCTGGAACAATTCGTGCCTTGGGTCTAAGCAACGTAAGGAAATATTTAAGAGGCAGAGGAGTACAGATTGAAGGGAGCGAAATCAGACGTATTCCTTATCTAGTTTAGATGCTGACTCTAGCCAAAAACTAAACAGGACAAAAAAAATAACAAATGGGTTTATGACATTTGAGTGCATACTGTTATTTTACATGATAGTAAGGAATTATGTCTTAATATCATAAGGTGTAGGAATGTCATGGTCAAAGAGGTTTTTTAACCTTTCTTGGTCCGTGCTGAAAATTCACTTAGTTCAAGATAACATGACAAGATGCTCGATGTTTGACCCTAAACTGACTTTAAATTAAA